>CM061531.1:25842904-26420937 GCA_030545055.2 Neoaliturus tenellus
CGTTCAAATATGAACTTTAAAAATTGAACGTAAATTTATGTTAAATGAATACAGGTTAAAAATTATAAAACACGATTTATTGAAGAACTGGAAGAATTTATCTTTTAGAGAATTCGCAGAATGTAGTTTCAATTTCCGATTCAACTAGCGGATGTTGAGCTATTGTCTTCCTTGTACAGCTCCAGACTGCATAAGGCTCTTTATTTCAGGAAACGGAACGCAAGCCCAGTATCTAAATCCTACAGTAGTGGAAAGATACAATGAAAAAAGGAGATTAACAATTTCTATAAGAAGTTGATTGCTTTTAGTATCTTTATTAATTATTTATTATACATAAATTAAATTTTTTTTGATATTGCTGTCAATTGCTCATTAGCCTCTGAATTCCTATATGAACTATTACCCAATTCAGTTGGGAAAAGGGGCATAAGGAAAATATAAAGGAAAACATGAATAAATGAAAAATCTTTGTTTAAATTGGGTATGGGAGCCACCTTGTCACTTAAGGTTACGTTGGAGTTATCTCTTTTATTTTTTTTTTTTTTATATAAAGTTTGTCCAGCCTATTAAAACATAAGTCCCCTTAGATGGAGTTATTTTTGTATTTAGTATTTCATTTTAGATACATAATGTTGGTTTGTGCTTTCGTATGTGAGAACGCCCATGCGTGACCTCAAGTACTTGTGTGTACATTATTTATGGGAATGTGTATGTATCCTGTCTCTGTGTAAATAGTTGTTTTGTATGTTATGACTGTTGTATACGCGCATGGCAAAATTATGTAGATGGTTTGTATCTGCATGCATTAAAAAAACATTGACATGAGTTACACTTCCGTAGGGGCTGCTTGTACAGTAGATGAACAGGGGTTCAGCTGCTGATGTAAGGGATGGAACGTGTCAAGCGAAAATGGATGTGTGTATTAGAGAAGGGTGAAGACAATAAATCCTACATTAATACATAAATCCGATATACTTCCTCAACACAATCAATAGGGTTTGGTAACCTACATAAATCGCATCAAGGAGCTGTAAAGGATACAGTAAGTGCTATCCCATGTGCAGTGTCAGGCAAGAAATTTTAGAGGACCACTTTTATGAAAACAATGCAAAAATTAAAAGACTAGCAGCTGAAGTTATCAATTCCGCTCACACGCTATACCTAAGCCTCTCATTTGTTGACTGGTATACTAAAGGAATTTCACATGAGAGTCATTATCTGAGAAGTGAGGACTGATATTAGACAGCATATGTAAAATGATAACCTCGTAAACTTCACCAATCTTTATTGTATTGAATAAATAAATAAGGTGAGCAATCAAGTCTTCGAAAACACGTCAAAGTCAATAGATAAGCAAGATGCGCAAGTCACTGGTCTTGACAAGGCAGAATAAAATAAAGTTTATTATGATTTTAGCTCACTGTAAAAGAAAATTGTGTAGTAATTTTGTCCCGCTGCCGGGTTTAAGCTTTTAAAACTTCAAACTACAATATTAAACGTTAGATCTTCAATTATTTGGAAGAACTGAAGATTATTTTGAATATATTATGTTAGTAGTTTTATGTGGGTTGATTTACGTAACATTACACTAGATGTCGCTATGCCAGTTATGAACGATGTGTGGGTAATGTCCCATTATCTCTCGGCTAAAATGGATAAACCAAACGTTATTGCTGTAGTTCCAGGTTCCATATACATAATCGTTTACGATTCCTTTACGACACTTGGAGTTCCACGGGTTATGCGAGATACAATCCAGCGCGTTTGTTTTGTTTATAGCTGTTAAAGCAAAGTTAGCTTAACTTTCTTACACCATTCACATGAATTCATAAGACTTAGAACTTATATCTAAAAAAAAAAAATAAACTATGACCTTTATACTAAAATTCTGTTGTTTGTTTTTTTTTTTTAATAGCTAACCAGTTCACTATTATTGGGTGCAAATCGTTTTCAAAGTGAAATTAAAAAGATATACAAAAATCCGCATTGAATGATTCCCTCTGGCTTTATTAGTAAGACAATCTGCTTTGCTTATTAAAAATATTTACGGTTGGTCAAAGATTTTCGTTACGGTATTTTTTATTTCAAATTTAAAGAAAAATAGTTATTTCTTGATACACTGTTTGAATCTATATGCAATTAAATGAATAATGTTTTGGGGAAGAATTTATCAATTGCAAAAATAAGAAAAATCACTTAAATGTCAAAACACAAACGTCAAGAAAACTTCCAGTTGCGATTAAGGGAGAGTGTGGTAAAACTGAAGGCCACAAACAACCCAGCCGAGGCTAAGAGATTGGGGCGTTTTATCTTACTTTGTTCTTAAATGTGGGGTTCACTAGGATTATTTGTCTCGTCCTTTGCACGAAAAAACGTTTAATTTACACTTTATATAAAATTAAAATATTTGTGAAATAAGAAATTAAATTATACGTAAAATTTTTTATGCTGGCAAGTAAAATTTATATACATATTTATGAATAGACAATAGAGTTTCATGGAGAATATGATTATTTTCTCCTTAAAACACAATTTGTGGTTAAGCGTAACGAATAATTAGACATATTTAATATTTTGTTTAGTTATTTTTTTAATTTCCCTTATCAAAAACAAATACTGCCTATTGCCTAGGATCCATGACATCCATTTTGCTTATGCATATACAATATGGATTACATCTGGAGATATTCATAAAACAGAAAAGCTTTTCAATATCAATTCACAAATTTAAGTACTGCTACGTGGTTATTTGAAACTATACAATGAGATTTCAGGTTCATTTTACATCAATTAGGTGGTAAGAAGTACTTCTTTGTAATATAAATTCAAACATTTCGTTTAAACCTAAGAAACTATAAGTAGTCATAAGCGTTCCTGGTACGTGTTAACCTATTTTTAAATGCAAAAAACTATTTGTGATATCAAATAAAGACTGATTTTAAACTTATATATTTTACGGTTTTAATATTTTCACCACTTGTTAGAAGATATTTCAAGAAAATGAGCTTTAAAGTATTTTCTACGAAATGTTTTGAATTATTATGATTTAAAGAATCATGTTAAGTAAACGATATACAGGGTGTCACAAAAAAGTGTCCCTGGCTATACAGGACCTGATTCTACATACAAAAATAAGTCAAAAATAAAGAATAACAATTTTTGGATTTCGGCTTAGTTTAGCCATAATCCGCCATTTTGTTTTTTATACATAATAATTTTTATTTCCATGACTGTTTGTTGTATTAAGTTCATATTTGGCATGAACCTTTGTGACAGCAATGTCCATTTTCAGGAAAAAAAATATTTTTGTCCAATGTGTATTTTCAAAATGGCGGCCATTTTAAATTTTTAAACTCAAATATCTCAAAACCGGTAAATTTTATCAAAATTTTACAAGAGACAAAAAAGTTGACAAATAAAATTACCTAACTAATGATACCGAATTTGTAAGGGTTTGAAGACAAATTATGGAGTTATTGAGATTTTTCTTCTAAAATAACCTAAATTTGCATGCATTTTAATGGAAAATCAATGATTTTATGCATAAAAATGGCAATCACTCCGTTATTTGTTGTTCCATCCTTACAATCTTGGTACCATTAGTTAGGTAATTTTATCTTTCAACTTTTTTGTCTCTTGTAAAATTTTGATAAAATTTACCTGTTTTGAGATATTTGAGTTTAAAAATATAAAATGGCCGCCATTTTGAAAATACACATTGGACAAAAATATTTTTTTTCCTGAAAATGGACATTGCTGTCATAAAGGTTCATGCCAAATATGAACTTAATACAACTAACAGCCACGGAAATAAAAATTATTATGTATAAAAAACAAAATGGCGGATTACGGCTAAACTAAGCCGAAATCCAAAAATTGTTATTCTTTATTTTTGACTTATTTTTGCATGTAGAATATGGTCCTGTATAGCCAGGGACACTTTTTTGTGACACCCTGTATACCTAAGTTAATTTGAGAAATGTAACTATAACATTCTTTTTTGCCAAGAATAGTTTACGCAGTTTCATTTTCTGCGTTCCTGGAGGTAAACTAAAGTAGAACAATATTTTAAGCAAAACCCACTGCGAGGTATAAAACTACTACCACGATAAACTAACCCCAGCCCAGGGTTACCCTAGTCTCATATTGGAATATTACTTTGGTTCATTGCATTACGTAAAGTGCTTACCATTTATAAATCACATACATATAGCATCAGGTATATAGACGTCTAGGTAAATAAACCTAGCAAAAATTTCTTTTTATCAAGAATATGTTCTAAATGTGATTTCAAAGTAGGGAAATATTGTAAGGAAATTGTATAAAGTAAAAAAATATATATACTGTACATATTTTGACTTAACATATCTTTTGAGAATCACTTCCATTTGTTTAATCCAACCCGATTACTGCAAAACTTTTATTTTTAATAACATTTTGGGACTTACGAATTGACTTTTAAATGTTTATAATGACTAAAGTTTGTGCTTAAGTATTTTGACAGCATTAATATCGCGAACTGGTGGTGAATTGAAAGTGTGTTGTACTAGTGTATAGTCAGTGGTAGAAATAAGTCTGGACTGACCTTTTTATTTCTTACACAGCACAAATCGTCAAGCATTTAACATTACTAACTTAAGCCAAAGTACAAAGTGTTGTTAATAATGGATCAGGACTTAAAAATATTATGTTAAAAATGTGAAATTAACTGACTAGAAACTGGTATTCATTTATAGGCAGCTTACATTAAATGAATATGTGTCAAACATAATCTTCCCTATGAGAAGTAGTTTTGTTGTGGGAAAGGGAATGACGTTTCAATATCCGGTACCAGGAGCGAGTTTCTAAAGTTGAGCTCTCTAGAAGGACGCTGCGATCACGTCTTATTCCAGCCAACAACAAACCGTTGTTTCTTCCCTTATAACAATGCCGGAAAGACTCATATCTCATAAAATTTACCATATCTTTTGAACAGTGAAACGGCAACAAGAAACAAATAATCTAAATATTTTTTTGTATCAAACAATTAAATTGTAAAAATTCTTCTTAAGCAAATCATAACAAAGATCCTGGCTGCGTTTGTAGTGACTGTAAACACTTATAAAAATAAAAAAAAATTGTATAATTAAGAGAATTAGAAACGTATACTAAAAATAATTTATCGCTTCAAAGGGCCTATAAGGAAAACTTGTAACTGATTAAATTTTAACATTTTTTATAATTAAGTCGATTGGTAAAATATCTCCAAAAGATTTCTTTTTTAGACACTTAGACACAATAGAGGAGAGATTGTGTATTTGCACTATTTGCAAGCGAGTGCTACATAAAGCAATAAAGTTAAGGAGAAAGACCAGGCATCAACTAAGGAAGGAAAAGTATATGTCTCTATTCTTTGAACACCTAATATGCCATTAATTTTTGTATTCCTCTACATTCTGTGGTTTCAAGTCAGTTTTACGGCATTGGGTCCAGCAAACAAAGTTTTCATAATACGTAATGGATCTTTAATAATTTTATGCACAGCAGGGTTTTGATGTCAATTTCCATGCATTGATACTTTAAGCTGAGGAATATAAGTAGACTATTGGTTGGTTGTTTAGAGGGCTGGTCGTAGAAACCGTCTGTTTGAGTCTAAAAAACGGTTGACACAACAGCTCGGGGGCTGTTACTCGCATTTTACTTTCCTTCAATGCCCCGTCCCTTCGGGCACTTGCGCAAAAGGCCCATTAGAAGCAGACGTGCTTAGCTGTTCGGCCGGAGACTCCTAATCTACCAGTAACATTTGCACTTTGTAAATAATTGCGAATGGAACTAAAGCCGAGGGACGAAGTTTTATATATGAAATCACTGTCGAGATTTATTAATTTTCAAATAATCAACTTATAAAAGGAAAGCTTTGGTACCAGCTAGTCATCAGGCTTAGCATACTCGTCTCAAAAGGTTTCTGGAATTATTTATAAAGTTTAATTGATTTTATGGCCTCAATACTTAAATTTTCAGACTAAAATACTAAAACGTTTTCAAACACTACTCGATATATTTATTTACACTGATACTGTAATTGCGTACAAGACGTTAAGGTGTTACAATGGTGATCTATTTCGACCAGTTACATTGGTCAACATGAATTCCAATACGAGACTGGAAAAACTGTTTACAATGTATTAAATTGAATTTCATTCTTGAACCTTAAAATAGAAGTTGCATTCTTAATGACAAATATTTTGACTATAAAAACTAGAGTTATTGATTTGCATGAGAAATCGAATTTCCAATTTTTCCAATTTCGAATTTTTTGGCGACATAAGAGCACTCGCCAACTATTAATTGAGATAATGTATTTTAAAGGTTGAAACATTGGTGTGATTTCCTACTGAATTACCTCGCTCTCCATTTGCTTTCTTATACGAAGATGCAGAGAATTATTTTATAATTCTCCTACATTGACCAAGCCCATTAAAATAACGGAACAATTATAACTATGTTGTTTCAAATAGATTTTTATTATTTCAGTTTGAGTACTGTTAAAGGTATTTTATTTACCTGATAGTAAAAATTAAGAAGGATAACACTAAAACATGTTTTGTGCAGTAAAATAGAATATTTGATACGAATGTGTCATCGTCAATGTGTAGGTCGACCAAGTTATTCCGGGGTTGGCGAAGGAGGATGACGCCGCAATATCCGCTGGTCTGAAGGTGTCTGGTGGAGACAGTTCTGTCTTCCTTAATGTAACAGCTTTTGCCTGTAGGTCCTCTGTGCTACACAACGTTCAACACCTAAACAGAGGTGGATGTAATGAGCGCATACGAACATCAATATAATTACTAGAAATAAAATAAAAATCCTATGTCCAAAAGACCTATTATTATCTCGAAAAATTCAATCGGTTAGTTGTAATTTTGTTGTTCAGGGTTTTCATTTTTTATAGATTTACATAAATACATTCGATATTATAATAGAAATTAACTTTGTACTGTTAATCCGTTGGTTTTTGTCTAGTTATATAATTTTTTCATCGTGGCTGATTCGTTTATCAACAAATTGCTAAAAAATCTAACGAAAAATTGATTCACTTAAAAACAACTAAATTACTTAATTTTTCGACTTCTCGTCCTAAGTACGTACAGTATTGATCCATCCAAGAATTAAATCAAATATGGTCAAGAAAGATTTTTTTAGTTTTTTATCTTACATTAAAAATATAAATCACGGTTGCTTGAAAAAAGATTGGACGGTAACACTAAAAGCGCTATTGATGACAAATTTGAAATGGGATGTATATCCCAAAAAAGTCATATGCTTGGGATATTTTTTATATTGAAGACGGAAAGGTAGTGTCACGTATTGTTTTCCTCAATCCCACGGGAAACATGGAAAAAAAATTTAAGATCCTACTATAAAACTTGTTAGATAACGTATTTTCGTAATATAATCTGACTATATTCTCACTGAAAACTATCTATATTTTTAGCAGATACAGAAAACAAAAACAATACTGCCAGACAAAAGTACATCGCATTAGTTGATTAGCTATTAGATTCATTATTTGAACTGATCTTGCCAAATAATTAATTCTAATTTAATTAACTAGTTGATTAATTAAGGACATAACCAATTGTCTGTCAATGATTAATTACATTTGCCACTCCTCTAAATTGCATTGATAAATCAATACTCATTAAAAGTTTGACTACATTAAATACATATTATACAAAGGAGATTAAGTACGATTTTGTTAGTAGCCAACCAATCTAGCTATTCAAATTCCTTAACCACATTAGCATATAGTTGAGAGGCACTAGAGTAATTAAACGTTTCGATTAGTTGCCCTTTTAAGTTTTATTTTCATTGCCGGCCTGAAGTAATTAATGAAAGGTTACATGAATTTTGACATTTATTTTTAAGTTAGGCTAATCACCATTAAGTAAAATTATTCCAAATTAATTTTTTACAGGCTGCACTAAAAGTTTTTTTTTAATTTTTTTTTTTTTATTCTAGGTGAAATTTGATGTAAAATAAATTCTCAAAAAAAGAACACCGGACTCTATTTACACATCGCATGTGAAAATATTTAACCATTAGTTTTAGTTTAGTATGATTGGGATGTTCAAAGCTTTTTAGAAATGTAATATATATATATATATATATATATATATATATATATATATATATATATATATATATATATATATATATATTATTTTGATATGTGGGTCACCTATTACGAAAAGTGTGTAAATTATTTAGAGGGAATATTAGCAAAAACAACAAGATAGCGATATGATTTTAAACGAAAAAAGAAATCGAAATAGTTTAGGAAATTGTAATAAAACTAAAATTTACTTATTTATTTATTTATTATTTCCATGAAAAACGCCAATTTATAAATATATGCTTAAAACTATGCAAAAAATCACAAATATTTTACAATAATTTATTACGAGTGGACATCAAAAACAACAAACAAAGAACAAAACAAAGAAACTTTATAATAAATTGATGAAAGTGTTACGGAATCATCTCAAACATGCAAAATTATAAGTATGAGTGAATTAATAATTAATATAAATATAGTATTATTATAAAAAATAATGCAATATTTAGTGATTTTTAAATAAGCATAAGTGTGGTTTTTTGCACATAAAAAGAATATAATGCATTAGTCAAACAAAACGGTTTAATTTTCAGTCATTGAAATAATATGTTTCGCTGTATAAGGAAGCAACAATTAATTTTACCGGTTTTCAATAAACTATTGTATACATTCAATTAACATTTAATTACATTGAATATACTGTTGAACACTGAGTTTAGCACTACAAAATGAATGTTTCGTGTAACATTGTTAATACCAGGTATCTGGGATATTATGCACTTTCAGCAGAGAGTTCAGTCAGATATATCTGATACAGCAACAATGTTATTGTCGACACGACATATGAAAGGTATTGATTTTCGTTTAGATAAGTCCCAAGCCAAGAACACGGCTCATCAAAATGTTATTCGATGAAAAAAAAACCTTAGATTTTACAAGATTTAACCACTAATAAAATGTGATTAAATTCTTAACATTACTTTCTGGACATCCGGTATACTTATCAACACCTTATTACATTATTATTAAAGAAACGAAGTGTGATATTTTATAATTATCTAGTTTACTTAGGATCTTTGAGGAAATGAGCGATAAGCCGCAATATTAAACTGATTCAAAGAAAAAAGAAGAAAAAGTTGATTGGAAAACTGGTCTACAAGGAATGTTTTGGGATTATTATGAGTTATATTTGAGATATAATTTTTTTCTCATTAACTTATGTTTTAACTTTCAAGGTGTTTGTGATTCAAAGTTAAAGATGTACATAATTTTACACTGCTATCAAAAGGACATTATATCATACAAACAATTATTGAAAGAAACAAAAACTTTTGTCATTTAACTGTCTTAGTAGTAGAAAATTGGTACCTAACCTAATAACCACAATTGAAATTTGTGACTTAAGTTTTATAACGAAAACAACTAAGATCAAAATATAAACAGCTAATGGCTCTTTGGTAAAAATCATTCGTCTTTGAAAATACGACATGAAAAAAAATTAATGTTCTAAAATTTTATTTGAAAGCAAGCACTGTTTTGGACCTTGTAATAAAATGCTTAGTAAAATACTTATCTTTCCCTTCCAGAGAGCAGGAAATTTCAAGTAATTTGACACTGGTAGAAAGGGATTGATTTACAACATATAAACTATTTGTCCATGAACATACATGTTTAGTGATGAAACAAATTACCAAAAATTCACTTACATAATTTTGTATTGTATGCAAATTTTATATGCCCCTCGAAATGAAAAATACAAATGTATTGTTAAAATTATGTATATGTAGGTAGGCCTAACTATAACATCTATTAATGCCTCTAATAATTCACAGCCTCCAAGAAAATATATGTGTATTACGCCGAAGAATTGTGTGATCTATAATAGAAGCACTCATTTTATTTTAAGTACAATATTCAATGCGTTAACCAAAGCAAAATGATAAACGTTTAACAGCAGGTTGTAAGACTCACAGCAGGAGGGAACAACATAACGGCGGGGCTCTGGGCTGACGGCGATGCTGATTAAGAGAAATGGCCTGTCGTCTTTATGTTTTATTTTTAAACTTCTCTAAAATATTGAGTGTAACGTTTATCTTAAGCGGCGGTGGCACTTACACGTGTAGTGGCCATCTTGGCATCAGGGTTTGCAGATAGTTCTGCTAATGAGTCTATCTAAACAACGACCGACGCCTCTTCCGCATTCGTTTCCTTCAACTCGAATGGAAACGGAGCTTAGCCTCAGATTTTTAACTAATACTTTAAACGAGAACCCAATTAATTTTTTCATGAGTAATATTCAGATGACTTACTAGATACATCAAATATTCTTAATTTTACACTATGTAATATTCGAAAATTGTTCAAGTGATTATATTTCCACATTTTAGTTGAAATTGTAGCTATCCTCCTGACATAAGTATCTAAATATCAATGTTTCATGTAAAGAATTATATTTTAAAAATAATATAATTTTAATTATGTATTTATACCTTCCTTGTGGTAAAAATATATTTTTGTAAGGCGGAAAGCACTAATTCCCTGTACTTTGCTGCTTTACCCTAACTAAAGGTGTACCCAGCAGTGAAAAGGAGTGTAACATAAATAAAATGTATAGTAAAGGAAAGGAATACAAAAAGTTAGCAGAAGAATGTGTAATGTCAAGGGATAAAGACTTCAGGAAAATGCACTTATCTGTTCCACGTCACCTGCAGTGCGCCCTACCGTCACTAAGTGCTAGCTTTATGACGTCATGTGTAAACTCCGGTGCCTGCCGAGAAAACCGCTTTACCTAAGAATGTCTAACTCTTAACACAACTTATCCGTTACAAAGCGATTGTTTCGAATTCTCAAATCGTAAGTTTATTGAATAAATATTATTTTATTAGCATAAGTAAAGTATACGATAATGTTAACATATGTCTCTAAATTAAACGAAAGTTGCCGTTCTTATAAAGTTACCTAATAAACGTGGATAGGTAACTGAACATCCATGATTACCTACACTCGCACTTTATTTTTAGTTAAGATATAAAGTTATTGAATTATTTATACTATAGGTATGCAGAAGAAAATTATGTAAATTGCATTGACTTAACCACTTTTAATTTGTAATTTATTAATTTAGTTAAAGATATAATAATATTCATTAATTATTAGTCTAAAAGTAATGTTAAAGTACAATTTCTTTTATAGCACACTTGTTTTATAGCATGAATATTCATTGTCTTGTCTACACCTTTGTAAATAGGTATTGAGACAGGTTTCGAATTCGTCAACTATTGCTATGGTGTTGTCATCTATGTTGCCCTTGAGGTCCTACCATTAGGTATTATGTCCGACTTTTACCAAACGCATTTTCCCATTAAAGGTATTTTATAATCGCATTCTAATAAAAGTTTATATGTAACGTTTATAAACTCACTACATTCTTCAATTGAGTATAAAAGTTCAAATATTAAATTAATAAAAATTTTTAATGCATTCACACCAAAAGGTAACAGAAACGTGTCCCTCAATCGTCCATCAAGAACTACATTTCATTGAAAGTTTTGCACATTGAATTATATAAGTAATAATGTAATACAGTGTTTCCCAACCTTTTTGTGCCCGCGTACCACTTTATATTTTTTCAATTTTTGGCATACCACCCAAAGTTACCGACCCCCCCACTCATTTTACCGGGGCCTACGATAGGATATATATGGATAACTAGTACTTTAGTACTCTATTCCAAGGAGTAAAATACGGCTTTAGATAGTAGGTGGCAAACGATTGGAAATGATGCTTGGGTTAAGAGAAAAATGTAAGGTAAATTGGAGGCTGCTTACAAACGCCAGGCACGATACTATAATCTACGCCGGAGGGCAACCCATTTACTGTGGGCCAAAGCGTATTAAGGAGAGCCCATACGCTGTCTTCAGCTGCGGAATATGTAGCTGGTAAGCTAGCACCAAAATTCGAAGGGCCATATATTATCAGGGAAAAGATTGGAGCGAATTTGTTTGGACTGCAAAATTCCAAGGGCAAGGACATGGGCCGCGCCCACGCGAAGGATCTTAAGCTATACGTGAAAAATGACTCACTTCTGTAGGTACCTTGTTAAGCCTCTGATGCCCCGACACCTTCCTACTTTATGAACTTGCCAATCTTTAAAAATTTCAAAGGCTAGTTCATACTCCCGCTTTCACTAACACACCCGCCTGTTGCTTTGCATGTATTGCTTGGTGGCATGTTGGTTGCAGGTTCACAATGCGCGGAAAGATTCAAGTATCAAAGGAATCGATGGACACTCTTCTTCCAGGAGAATATGTGGACGGCACAAGTCTAGAGGCTTACCTCCGGCAATTAGAGAGACGGGGTAGCGTCCTGCCAGGCTGCCCAAAGATCCTGGCCTTGGACCCGTACGTATTCTATGATTTGAATAGGAAACGGCCAGAACTGGTCAACCAACGTTTTAAACACGTGGATCCATTCTCCAGAGATATAATCCTGATCCCTCTACACACCCCAGGAGAGCCTAGGCACTGGTCGTTAATATGCGCCCGCCCAATAAAAAGAAGAATCGAGGCGTACGATTCTTTAAGGATACCTCATACAGGAGAAATGTATCAGTTCCCGCAAAAATAAATTAACCGATTGTTAAAACTGAGTTAAGGGACTCCACCTCTGTATTTCCACTCATCCGACCTAACTCCTTTCACGGGGTGACACCTCTCCCGGTGTCATCCGACCTAACTCCTTTCACGGGGTGACACCTCTCCCGGCGTCATCCGACTTAGCTCCTTTCGGCGTGACACCTCTCCCGGTGTCATCCGACCTAACTCCTTTCGGCGTGACATCTCTCCCGGCGTCACCCGACTCAACCTAACTCCTTTCGGGGTGACACCTCTCCCGGCGTCACCCGACTCAACCTATCTCCTTTCGGCGTGACACCTCTCCCGGCGTCACCCGACTCAACCTAACTCCTTTCGGCGTGACACCTCTCCCGGCGTCACCCGACTCAACCTAACTCCTTTCGGCGTGACACCTCTCCCGGCGTCCCCCGACTCAACCTAACTCCTTTCGGCGTGACACCTCTCCCGGCGTCACCCGACTTAACCTAACTCCTTTCGGCGTGACACCTCTCCCGGCGTCACCCGACTCAACCTAACTCCTTTTGGCGTGATACCTCTCCCGGCGTCACCCGACTCAACCTAACTCCTTTCGGCGTGACACCTCTCCCGGCGTCACCCGACTTAACCTAACTCCTTTCGGCGTGACACCTCTCCCGGCGTCACCCGACTCAACCTAACTCCTTTCGGCGTGACACCTCTCCCGGCGTCCCCCGACTCAACCTAACTCCTTTCGGCGTGACACCTCTCCCGGCGTCCCCCGACTCAACCTAACTCCTTTCGGCGTGACACCTCTCCCGGCGTCCCCCGACTCAACCTAACTCCTTTCGGCGTGACACCTCTCCCGGCGTCCCCCGACTCAACCTAACTCCTTTCGGCGTGACACCTCTCCCGGCGTCACCCGCCTACCTAATTAGTCTTTACGTGCCTGGACTTTTATCTTAAGGACATCTTATATACTCTAGTAGGCAAGATTAAAATTGATCTGTCCGTTCAAAATTCTCATCTTATCCGGCTCTTGGTGTTTGACGATGATGAGCCCTCAACCTTGGCTGTATTTGTTCAGTGGCTGAGTCAACACCAAATAAAATTGAGGGTTTTGTTTTATCGAGAACTGACCCAAAGGGCAGTAACCCGACCCCTGGAAAAATCCCAGCCTTAAGCTATTCGGGAATTCTCTTTTCTTTCAAAATCTCACTAACGTCACGCAGTATCGTCACAAATAGAATTTAGTTATCTTTATTCGTTTCAAAATGGCGTCCATTTTTGTAGCCAAAATAAAAATTTACGGAATACCCTGTAATTCTTTTATTATTAATCATAAACGACTTCTGATTCAAAATACTTTTTTGAAAGAAGCTAAGCTTTACAATGATATATGCCACAAGATCACATTTATTTAAATATTAAAATTTCTAAAATTTTATATTTTTGAAAATGTTTACATAAACAAAACTAAAAAATTTCAAATGCTAACCCATGTCATTTTGTACATCATCTTGAAGCTCTCGTTGAATTGAGCAACTTTGCCATTTACACTAATGCCGTATCTCTTTTGGTTTTGTAGTAATGGCGTAAAAATGTCATTTTCCCTTATGATTTGCATGTTAATTAATCATCACATGATAGTACGGCAGTCCTTCTTCCATTGTTGCCGTACCATTAAATTAACATGAAAGTTATATGGAGAAATAACGTTTTTCCGTTATTACTACAAAACCGAAAAAGATACGGCATTAGTGTAAATTACAAAGTTGCTCAGTTCAGCGGGAGCTTTAAGGTGATATACAAAATGACATGGGTTAGCGTTTGAAAGTTTTGGGTTTTGTTAATGTAAACATTTTCAAAAATATTAAATTTTGGAAATTTTAGTTTTTAAATAAATGTGATCTTGTGGCATATCATTGTAAAGCTAAGCTTATTTCAAATAAGTATTTTGAATCAGAAGTTGTTTATCATTAATAATAAAAGAATAACAGGGTATTCCGTAAATTTTGATTTTGGCTACAAAAATGAACGCCATTTTGAAATGAATAAAGATAAATAAATGCTGTTTTTACAAAAATGTTTCTATTAAATATACCTTTCTAATAATGTATAATATGGCATATATTTGTATTTGAAATTTCCAAGATTCGAACCTGTGACCCCCAGTTTTTGGTACACCCTGTATTTATACAACGTTAAAAATATTTTTAAATTATTCCTAGGGGTCAATTTAGTGGGAAATAATTTGTTTTTAAGGTTTTAGGGTAAAGCGTTTTGTCTGTAATCCATTTAGGACACCTTATGAGATTCACACTGTATATGAAATCACTGCCGAGATTTATTAATTTTCAATAATCAACTTATAAATGGAAGGCTTTGGTACCGACTATAATACTCGTCTCAAAAAGTATCTGGACTTATGTATAAAGTTTAATTGATTTTATGGACTCAATACTTAAATTTTCAGACTAAAATAATAAAACATTTTCAAACACTACTCGATATATTTATTTACACTTATACTGTAATTGCGTACAAGACGGTAAGGTGTTACAATGGTGATCCATTTGGACCAGTTACACTGGTTAACACGAATTCCAATGCGAGACTTAAAAAATTGTTACATAACATTACAATGAATTAAATTTAATTTCACTTTTGAACTAAAAATAGAAGTTGCAAAATCCTATTTAAGAACAAACTTAATAATAAATATTTTGACTATAAAAACTAGAGTCATTAATTTGCATGAGAAAACGAATTTCCACAAAGCGACATAACAGACTCGCCAACTATTAATTGAAAAAATATATTTCAAAAGTTGAAACATTGGTGTGGATTTCCTACTGAATTGTCTCGCTCTCAATAGGAATTTTTGCTTTCTTATACGAAGATGCAGAGGTTTGTGGATAACATTGAAACATGTTTTGCGATCAAATAGAATACTCGAGACGAATGCGCCATCGTCAGAGTGTAAGTCGGCCAAGTTATTCCCGGGTCGGAGAGGCAGGATGACGCCGCAATATCCGCTGGTCTGAAAGTGTCTGGTGGAGACAGTTCTGTCTTCCTTAATGTACCAGTCAGGGTAGGTCGTCTACACAAACACAACACACACCCTAAACAGCTTCACAACTCGTTACACATACAAATTTGTGTCACCTTTAAAGCATAAATAATAATAAAATACTAAAAGAAACATTTTTACTTAAAAAAGCCTAATTATTTATTTAAAATAACAAGGTTGGATTTAATGAGCCCTAAGAAACACCAATAAAATTACTAAAAAATGAAATAAAAATAATAAAAAAATAGTATATTTACAAAAGACCCAAGATTTTCTTGAGATGTTAAACCTCTTAAACTGTAACTTAGTTGTTAAAGGTTTCCAATTTTATTTAGTCTTACATAAATTCCTTTGATATTATACTAAAACTTTACTTCTGTTCTTTTGTAAGTTTTTATTCGGTTACATATTGTTTTCATTGGGACGACTCGTTCATCGACAAAAATAGCTGAACAACTTAACTAAGTATGTATATAATTTTTTAAAATTCATATTGCTAGATTTTTTTTATTTCTTACCCAAAGGACAGCATTTATCTCTGTAAAATTTTTAATTAAACTATTTAAAAATGAATTATTAGCATTACATAAATATATAAGTTCAAGCTTGAATATTTTTAGATTATTAAGACAATTATTTAATCTTGAAATAAAAAACATCACGATTGTTTGGAAAAAAGATTAGAGAACGTACAATTACTTTTGACGTACACTTTGAAAACGGAATGAACTTCCCGAAACTAGTCATCTGCTTGACAAATTCATGAATTAGAGACAGAAAGTTATTGTTACCTATTGTTTTCTTTAATTCAGCGGGAATGCAAAAAATAATACCATACCATATTACAAAACTGTTTTTTCATTATGATCTGACGTAACTGAAAAATATTTATATTTTTGTAGGAGATACAGAAAACTAAAATAGTACTGTCGCTACTACTGTCGATACTATTCCCTAAATTTAAATTCGCTAAATCCTAATATTTTGGAAATTGTAGTTATAAACACTAATAAAATATTTTGATTTAAATACCAACATTACTTTACGACACCCGGTATACCCATCAAGACGACACATTATTTTAAGGGAAAGAAGCTTGATACTTTACACGTATTTTGTTTATTTTAACATCTTTGAGGTAATGAGAAATAAGGCTACTAGCGATAAGACGCAATATTAAACTGATTATCAAGGTAAAGTTGATTGAAAAACACGTCTACAATAATTTTTTTGGGGATTATTACGAATTTATATGTTAAGGAAATTTCTTTCACAGACACGTGATTTTTCCTTCAAGATGTTTGTCATTCAAAGTTCAATGTGTATCTCATTTTACACTGTTATGAAAGGGACTTAATTGTGTATCATACAAACAATTATTTGAAGACAAAACTTGGGTTATATAACTGTCTTTCAAGTATTAAATTGGTACCTAATCTAATAATCACAATTTATATTAATTTATACCAAAGTTTTATGACAAAAACCACTGAGATCAAGGTATACATTGGTAATAAGTGTTGTCTTTTTACGACTATTACTTTTGCCAGTATTTTTTATAATGTTCTTATGACCTTTTCAAGTACTACACCTAGTATTTGTTATAAAATATAGAACACTGTTATAAAGTAAGCACTGGGTTGACCTCATTCTAAAAAGCTAAGCAACATAATTTTTCCCCTTCTGGAGAAAATACCATTTTAGGTATTTAAGTAATAAGGTTATCATGGTATCAACACGTTTATGTTTATCAAGTTTAATAAAATTAAACATACATGTTGATGAAACAAAAACCAGGAAAATATAATAAAATTTATTGTTCTGCATGTATTTTAAATGTATGTACATTTAATGTGCACAGTGACATTTAACATTATAAATAAATTGTAAAACGATGACAATTTAATTATACAACATGTTAATTTTTATTTACAGCTTCATAGAAAAAATATGTGTGTAAGGCATAGGAATTGAGTGAACTATATAGAAGCACTCATTTTCTTTTAGTACAAAATGTAATGTGTTTTCCAAGTCAAAATGATAAACGTTTAACAGCAGGTTGTAAGACTCACATCAGGAGGTAACAACGTAACGTCGGGGCTCTGGGGCTGACAGCGATGCTGATTAAGACAAACGGCCTGTCGTCTTTATTTTTAATTTTAAACTTCCCTAAAATATTAAAAATAAGGTTTAACTTATTTGGCGGTAAGGTTTAACTTATCTGGCGGCACTTACACTTGTAGTGGCTATCTTGACTTGCAGATATAGCCCAAAGGCAGCCTTACGAACGACGAGGACGTTCCAATGGATTCCTAATGATAATGTATGCTCAACTTATCTGCAGCAGCATGACAACCCCTTTTAAACCCCAACCCTTTCCTTTCAAAAAAAAAATAAAATAATAATAATGTTAAGATGTTTCACTAGTTCTCTAGATACAAGAAATATTCCTAATTTTACATTTTGTAGTATTCCAAATTTGTAAAATAATAATTTTTACATCTACTTGAATTTGCACCTTTTCTAAAAAGTATTAGATGTTATAAATACCTGTTTGACTTTGTATTTAGACATTTTCTTAAGAAAAAGCAGATGTTTAAAAACGTACAAGCAATCCCTTTACTTTGTTTTTCTTTGCCCTACCTTAAGATGTTCCAAATAGTGAAATGGAGAGTGAAATAAACAAAATGTACATTCATTATCTTAACCTTTGTAAATAGTTATTAAGAGAGGTTTCGAATTCGTCAGCTATTGCTATGGTGTGGCTATCTATGTTGCCCTTGAGGTCCTACCATTAACTATTATGTCCGATTTTTACCAAACGCATTTTCCCATTAGAGGTATTTTATAATTGGAATATTTTCTCGTACTCTAATAAAAGTTAATATGTAACTTTAAAAAACTCACTACATTCTTCTATTGAGTATAAAAGTTCAATTATTAAATTAATAAAAAATTTAAATGCATTCACACCAAAAGATAACAGACACCTGTCCCTCAATCGTCCATCAAGATCTAAATTTCATTGAAAGTTTTGCACATGAAGTGATATAAGCAATCCTGTAATAAATAAGTACCATTTGGGTGACACTGCGTAAAACCCCGCTTTAAAAGATTCATTACAAATTATTTTTTAATTCCTTAATATTAAAATTGACTACTAGTAAAAATGTCAGAAAATATTTTTTTAAACTGTATGGACTTTAAAAATTGTTTGAGTTGAAGTATACTTTAAGTATATTTTTATGTGTTGCCAAACCAAACTACAATTAAATTTATCAATTCAGAAAACTGTTTAAATTCATTTTGACATAGGTGAAATAACTTTGTTACAATAAAATTTCTCTTGCATTATAAATAAATTATTCAAAGTTTTGTTTGCTGAGACATTAGAAGTTACTCACCGAGGAGGGTTTATTTTAATATTTCTATCACTTTATGGTAAGTAAACAATGTTGAAGGTAGCTTTTCATACGATGAGAGAATTTTGTGGACAGCCGAAAGAAAGGGAGAGTTGAGCCCTACCGAGATAAAATCCTTCACCAAGACGAGTTTTTTCTCCATACAATCATAAAAGATGTTACACTTAATCTGGGAGAGAAAACTATTTTCAATGTTATAATAGATCAGAGTATAAACAGTTCATGGATATTTCAATATACTGATGTTAGCACAATACGTTTCTTTTTAACACTCTTATTTTGGTATGACTGTGTATTAATTTCACGTTCAATCACAAGGTAGATGTTTTTGTTATTTTTCAGGGATTTCGCCTATGTTCGCTATAGTGTGTTTTGTTTTTAACTTGCGGAATACTTGAATTTGTAAATTTAATTGAGAATTCTAATTACGCTGCAGAAGTTTGACATTAAAGTTTAGCTTGAAAAAGATTTTTATTAGAAATAATAACGAATATTCACTGTCTATGAATGGCATAATAAAACATCATAATTTAGTGTCGACATTGCAACTTTTTTTAAATACATTTAAAATGGAATTTAGACTTTTTTGTTTAAAAAATTCGAAAAATTTGATTTTGACACTAATTAATTGGACAAGATGTGACAACCAAGAAATAACGGACTATCGGTTTTCTGTCACAACCCAACTCTTAATGAATCTCACTCGCCCTCCCACCTTTCGTTTTTGACTCATACTTATATTTTTTTCTGTTTATTTTTAGTTTTTTATTATTTAAATTATTAAAAAAAAGTATTATTAATAAGCTGGGTTTTAAAGATTTAATATTTGATCGTAATGTGGTAAGGAAAAGAATAAATATTTGTACGGAAAGTACCTGAGTAAAGTACAGTAAAGTTTCAGAATATTAAATTTAATTATTTCGACTTAACTAGGAAAAGACTTATGCAAAGTGCGCTCAGGTCAATGAATGCATACTTAAAACCTATGATTATATTCCAAAGAATGGTTATGTTGATTATAAAATCATGGTTACCTTAAATTTAGTAGAGTAAACTGACTGTTAAATATAAACAGACACTAAAGTTTTCATGTAAAGGTTTTGTTGTAAACTTTCATGGTAAACATGGAAGTCCCCACCTGTTCTTATTCGCTTTAAAAAAATCAATGAAAGTCCGCAGCAGTACCGCGAGCGGCCACCATGACGACAGAAAGTCCGCATCTGCCTACCCAGTTCCTCATTCAACTTTTACCTCCCCTCCCGCTCTTATCCCGCCATCACTTTCCTCTCTCTTAACTTTACCCCCTGTGATAACTTGAATGTCCTAATGCCATTAGCAACTCATGAACAGGGCTTCTGATGAAGTGTCTATTCATAGAAGAGAAATTACAGTATATTTTTGAGGTAGGACGTTGCTCGCTAACCCGTCAGACACTGCTCTACTGTACATCCTGTACCTGGCTTCAGGCAGAATTTTCTATAAGGGGAAGGATACACACACTAGGACTTGTTAAGCACCGACATGACATTTAGGAATAAATGCTTTTCTGGCGATCCATCCGACTCCGACGTGGTGAATGTCCAGTGTCCTGTTCCTGCCCTTTCCTACCGTGTAGCCGCTCCCTTTTGATAACATATGGATCATTCATAAAATAATTCTCATCAGTGTCTTGTTTTTTCATGTGTAGTCGTAACTTTAAGCGCGAGTTTCCATCCTCAAATGTCGTTCTATATTCATGTTAAAATCCATAGTATCCTTCTTTTGCTTGAAATCGAGTTTTCCGCTTCATAAATGATATCTGGTCTAATAAACTTGTATATTAATAGTTCATTTCCCTTGAAATAATATCTTTCAATTCAATAACTTATGACAAGCTTAGTAACTGATTAATTGTATTAAATTTCTTTTGTATTTCTGTTCCTTCAGTGTTTTAGAGATATGTAAAGAGGACCGTATTAGGTGTCCTCATTTATAGCCCAGTAAATAAACGACAAAAATTTCCCTTTGTCGCAACTAATTGGTGGAAAGCTGGATATATGTGATATAACCACATTAGACGTGTCTTTTCCCAAAAGTCCCCGCTTCTCCCCCTTGAGCTTTCCCCCCCAACCCCCCCCCCCAAAGCTTTCCCCCCCCCCTGGGAATTACAGTGGTTCACTTTATTGGCCATAGGCCGAGTATTACATACACTATCGTGTTGGAATTTTTTTAAGATTATTTGTGATTAGTTTTTCTACAACTTTTGTACACAAGTATTTTTTCTGAACCCAAAATTTAAAAAGATATGAAATCAAAACATCGGTAAAAGTTAAATTTTAGAGTACACAATTTTGTTTTCCCCTATATAAATTTTTTATCAACCATAATATGCAAATATGTTTCAAATAAAAGTTTTAGTATATTTCTTAAGGTTTAAAAATATGTTATTGGTTTGACATCTGAGTGTACTAATGTAGACTGAGATTACGGCAAAGCGAGCGCGTGCGGGCTGCACCCGGTGCGGGCAGGCGGCACGACACACGCAGCGCCAGACCGACTTATAAACAAATTCTGAAAAAGTCCTGAAATAAGTAAACAATCATCCTCCCCCTTCATAATTTTATTTATTTATTTTATTTTATTTATTTAGTTATTTTTTGAGAGGCAGGAAAAATGCATTACGCACACATGGGGCCAGCCTATAGTGTGGGACCCCTTAAAAAAACGGGTTTACCCACTACAAAAACTCCTCTACTCTTTAGGATTCTAACCTGGAATTGTTTACCACATTACGTCAGACTAGGCCTAAATTCTGCTTACGCTTGTGGGGCTCGTTCCTTATCCAACCGCTCGATCAAGGGATCTGGGCCACTTTGCGGTCCAGCTCGGTTTTCTTTTCCAGGAGGATGCCCCGGACTAACTGTGATAAACAATCCCAGTTGCCCTCATCCTCCGAGATCTTTTGGCAGGCCAAGTCCACCGAAAATGCACTAAAAATTTGAGTGGCCTCCAGTAAGGGCCCTTCCCAATGGGGGCAGCGGAAGAAGGTGTGCTCCCGCATCGTCGGGAACGCCCAAGCAATAAATGCAGTCCGGTGAACCGGTTTTGCCCAACCCGTTCAGGTACGACTGAAAATAGCCGTGACCTGTCAGGAATTGGGCACCAAAGCAGGGTCAGGACCTGCTTGTTAAGTCGCGCAGTCCATCGTCCTCAGGTGTCGTGCTAACAGCTGTGTTGCCACTGCTGGAAGGTTCGGGAGCGCTCTTCTGTTCTCACCTTGCCTCTGATAAATCGCTTTCCTCTCTCCTGCCAAGAGCTTGACAGGGATGACTCCGGCGATCACCAGGACGGCAGGCTCGGACACTGTCCGGTAGGCGGAACACACCCGGAGCGCCGCTTGGCGCTGAACCCGGGCGGGTCGCTTTATCGAGAGCGTCTGGCCACACCTCTAGACTGGACCGCGGACATCAACAGACGTTTTCTGCTTGGATCTTGTGGGGGTCCAATCCGCCTTAATATGATTTGGAGCACAGGACCGGTATGGCCAACGCTAGGTACGGGCCTGTGAGGGTAGCGGGAGCCACCATAAACACCTTTTAATCCTTATAAGAGAAGTCAAACAAAATGGAATGGATCTTGGACCCTCGAAATCGGCCATCAGCCTACTAAGGTAAGTGACTACCTTAGCGGCCTTGTCCACCAGTCCACCGTACGGAAGATCTGTTCCCTCCAACTTAACTTGGTGTCCACCATAACTCCGAGGTACTTGGCAGCACGAGTTGATAGGACCACATCCCTTCTCACTCGGAACGCGTGTCGATCCTCTTCTTCGTGAGGATCACAATCTCCGTCTTAATGAGAGCAAGCGAGTGACCGTAATCGGACATCCAGGTGTTGCCCACATGCATGACTCGGTTCAACTTAAGTTGGGCCAGCTCAACGTTGCGTGCAGCAATGAGACCTGCTACGTCATCGGCGTACACAACCAAAGTGGTTTCCTCATCCTCATCTCGGACCTCAGGAGGCTGTCATAGGCAAAGTTCCGGGCCGAGTATTGAACCTTGCGCGGCACCACAAGTGACTTCCATCGTCGGCGTTCAGTCCCTTGTGTCATAAATCACAGCTCTCTTATATGCTACGTAAGCCAAACAAAGAGTAGGGAATATCGCCCGGAACCAAAACTGGCAATAAATATTAACAATGTTACGTGGTTGAAAATTAAGTTCCTTTTACATAAATAATTATTGCAGGCTACTGTTCCATTTGGACACAAGTAATTTTAGCAGCAAGGTCTTAACATGTGTCAAACAGTTGAGAACTGAGTGATGCTTACGACTGAGAGGCGACGCACCGACCGATACAACACGGCGCGCGCGGCGGGGAGGTGTTCAAGTTGCCCGCACGCGCTCGCTTTGCCGTAATCTCAGTCTACATCAGTACACTCAGATGTCAAACCAATAACATATTTTTAAACCTTAAGAAATATACGAAAACTTTTACTTGTAACATATTTGCATATTATGGTTGATACAAAATTTATATAGAGGAAAACAAAATTGTGTACTCTAAAATTTAACTTTTACCGAAGTTTTGATTTAATATCTTTTTAAACTTTGTTTTCAGAAAAAATACTTGGGTACAAAAGTTGTAGAAAAACTAATCACAAATAATCTTAAAAAAATTCCAACACGATAGTGTATGTAATACTCGGCCTATGGCCAATAAAGTGAACAACTGTAATTCCCAGGGGGGGAAAGCTTTGGAGGGGGTTGGGAGGGAAAGCTCAAGGGGGAGAAGCGGGGACTTTTGGGAAAACACACGTCTTATGTGGTTCTATTACATATATAAAATCCAGCTTTCCACCATTTAGTTGCGATAAACAACCTTTATTCACTGGGCTATTACCAGAGCTTACTCGAGATCAAGATGTGGGAGTCAAATATCTCTCTCAATTCATGGCGATGTGATAGCTTACATCAAATTGTGTACAGAAATATATGTAGTCAAACTAAGCCTCTAAAAAGTTTCCCTTTAACAGGGAACACGAGCTACATATATGTAAGGCAACTACGAGCCAAGAGCTTTACATTAGTGCTGAAATCGTGGATACTAGATACCAATATTATTGTTTGGGAGAATTCCGAGGCCCTTAGTGACCAAATAAGATAATATGACACGAATTTTTCGCACAATACCATCAGAAGAACATTGAATGATCAAGTCCTTCGCGTGTCAAGGCCTACGAAAAAAAACAATAAATAACACCGGCCATGGGAAAAAAGAGATTGGGGAATGGGCTAAAGGGATTCATTTCATTGATGATGATTGGAACAAGGTAAATATGAGTAATTTGTAAGAAACTGGGATAAATATTTACCAGCCGGCCATTCAATACCCTATGAATGAATTCTTACCTTTCCAAACCCAATAATACTTTAACAAAATTTGTTCATCCAGTCATATGAAATTAGGGCCTATTAAATCTTTTTTAGCTGTGATATACCCAAATAACTCGTGTTTTCTGATGAATTTTTATTTCAAATATGGACCCAAAGTTCACAATTTGTACGCATAAAATTCTTGAAAATACATAAAAAAAAATAAAACACCCTAAAAGCATTATGGTATGCAGTGTTATGTCATCACGTAATCCTGAGAGAATGTACATTGTGAAAAACATAAGACAGGATCAGTACCTAAATGTGATCAAAACAAGGCTTCGACCAGTTCACGACCGGTTCGGGGTTCGCGACTGGTTCCCGAGCCATTCTCCATCTTCATGCACGATGGCCATACCACCAGGGCAAGATAACATGGAATTCTTCAGTAAAAGTGTGAGATCTTGGCCTGGAAACAGCCCGGACAGGAATCCAAATGATAACACAAAAAACAAAGCAAAAATATCAAACGAAGCAGCAACTGATTGGGGAGCTCACCCGGCATCAATGGCATCAGTATGACATCAATATGGAGAAATTAATTCCGCATTCGTATAACTTTTGAAAAGAATACATAAAATACTTAAAATACTCATCAAGAACAAAGTAATTCATACTAAATATTAGATAAAATTTCCCTGCACATTATTGTGTTAAGCTATGAATAAATAATTTGCTTATAAAACAGTCTTAGTCTAACAATTTGTACAGCACTGTAGTGCTTTATCTTATATTTCTTACATAACAAAAATTAACAATTAATCGTATTGCTAACTGAAGTCAAAATACAAGGTGTTATTGGTAACAGAAAAGGACATTAAAATATTAGGTTAAATAAAACTGTTTAATTACTTGAGAAGAAACTGGTATTAACTTAAAGGCAGCTTCCATTAAGTGAATATGTGAAAAACATATAACTTTCTTTGAGAAGTAGTTTTGTTGTGGGAAAGGGAATGACGTTTCAATATCCGGTACCAGGAGCGAGTTTCTAAAGTTGAGCTCTCTAGAAGGACGCTATGGCCACGTCTTATTCCAGCCAAAAACAAACTATTGTCTCTTCCCTTATAACAACTGTAGAAGTAGGACCCAACGAAAATAAACGATAGTAAAGTAAAATTTACTATACCTTTGAACAGTAAATCAGCAACAAGTTAAGATCATTAATCAAAATGTCTTTATTGTATAAAAAATTACTTTTTTAGATTTAAAAAATTCTTCTAAAAATAATAACGATTCCTGGCTGCATTTTTAGCGACTGGAAACACTTATAAATTTCACTAATAAAAGTATAATTAAGAGAATTAGAAACGTATACTGAAGAGGATTTATTGCCTAAAACGTTCGATAAGGAAAATTGTAACCAACCCTAATTTAACAAATTAATACGATTGGTAAACTATCTCCAAAAGATTTTTTAAAGAAACAATTAAGAGGAGAGATTGAGGATTTGAAAGCGAGTGCTAAGCAATACAATGAAGCAATAAAGTTAAGCACAAAGACCAGGCATCAAGGAAGGAAGGGAAAGTGTATGTCTGTATTCAATAAACTCGTATGCACCAAATTATTATGTACCTCTACATTCTGTTGTTTCAGGTCTTTTTACCTGTTGCGAAGTTGACCCTTTACTTTCCTTCAATGTCCCGTCTTTCCGGGCACTTGAGCAAAAGGCCCATTAGAAGCAGACGTGCTTAGCTGTTCGGCCGGAGTCCCCTTATTCACCAGTAACAAATGTTGTGATTAATTACGAATAGAAGCTAAGCCCAGGGGTGAAATGATATTTTCGAGGTCACTGTCTTGTTCGATGTCTTGTTCGAACCGTTGGTGGGGCTCTCTTCGCCAGCCGAAGTGGTCTCATGAACCCTGTCGGAACTTTTAATCGATTCAGTGGGCTAGTGAGGTTCACCAGCCTACAGTAGGTCATGTGGGCCCAGCGAACCGAACCGCAGGCGATCTGAGGTTCGCCAGCCGAACCGCCGGTAAAGTTCGATTCGCCAGCCGAAGTGAGGGAGTCAGTAGCGTTTTTAAAGTTAGCTGTTACTAATTAAAGTAGGCGAGTCACCGGAGGTATTGCTAGGTTAAATATAATAATGACAAAAATTCATAACACTAATATAAATACTAGCAAACAGCCCGTCAAAAATGACGGGTAATTTATATGATGATTAATCATGAATTCGATGGTCACGTTTGAAAATGGGTCACATAATTTATTAATACAAAGACAACTTGGTATTAAAACTAAAAATTTTCCATTTATTTAGCAATGTTCCTATTCTAATATTATCTATACAGGGTGTTTCAGAACTCCTTACCAATATTTTAGGGCATTGTTCCTGGGTTAAAAACATATCTAAATATCATATTTAAACTGTCCGGAAGTCTTAAGTTACTCACACAGCCGCCATTTTGTTTTTTACACATAATAATTTTTATTTCCGTAACGGATGGTTGTATTCAGATCATATTTGGTATAAATCTTTATCATACCAATATACATTTCCAAGAAAAAAATTAATTTTTTTCATTGTATATTTTCAAAATGGCGGAAATTTTAGAATTTCAAACTCAAATATCTCAAAATCGGTAAGTTTTATAAAAATTTTACAAGACACAAAAAAGTTGACAAATTAAATTATCTAACGAATGGTGCCAAGTTTGTAAGGATCTGACAACAAATAACGGAGTTATTGCGATTTTTCTTCATAAAAACATTGATTTTGCTGTTAAAATGGCCTTATTTGCATTAAATTCAATGCAAAATCCATGTTTTTATGAAGGAAAATCGCTATAACTCCGTTATTTGTTGTCAAATCCCTACAAACTTGGCACCATTGGTTAGGGAATTTCATTTGGCAACTTTTTTGTGTCTTGTAAAATTTTTGTAAAATTTGCCGATTTTGAGATATTTGAGTTTTAAAATTTAAAATGGCCGCCATTTTAAAAATATACAATGGAAAAAATTAATTTTTTTCCATTGTAGAGATTCATACCAAATATGAACTGAATACAACCATCCGTTACGGAAATAAAAATGATTACGTGAAAAAAACAAAATGGCGGCTAGCGGCTAAACGATGAATTTTAGACCCCTATTTGTATGGTTTTTTTTCCTTGTCTCCATGCAAGGAACAAATATACAAAAGGGTTCCAGAGAGTTCCGGGACACCCTGTATATTATATATCATGCTTTAAGCTGGTTTAAGCTTTTTAAACCAGGAACAATGCAATAAAATATTGGTAGGGAGTTCTGAAACACCCTGTATATTAATGGGCAATAATGTTTTTTCCTGTTTTTTTTTTCTCAGCTTGTGAGCAACGTAAAAGAAACCCGCGCATACCGTTTGAAAGGTATAGTGTCTTGTAGATGAGCAGAATGGTATTTTGATTCACATCCATCGGTCCACATAAGATTTTTCAGTTAATAAATGTTTTTTTTAACTTCTTGGGTCCAGATCAACAAAAATTTTGGTCTAATTTCGATCAGGAGGTGATCACTATTATATTATCAATAGATTATATATGGTTTTACAATATAGTAGGCCTATGAGACTTTACAAAAAAAGATAATGATTAAAGGGATTTAATCTTTTTTAAGATTTTTCCCATTTATTCCATTACAGTTGTATGGCCAATTAACTTATTGGTATAATGTTGCTGACTCAGAGTCCATTTAATTTGCCACAATTTGGAATTGTATCTTAGACTATTTGTTAAACACTCGAGGTTTACCAATCTGATTAAGTGTGTCTTTAACCTGTAGCATTTTTGCCTCCTAACGTTCTTATTAAATTTTGTTAGATCTACGCAGAGTTAAACGTCCTCATTAGGTTTTGGTATCACCACTATCGCTGACGCTGAGCACCATTCTTCAGGCTCTTCCACAGTGTTTATACATATAATTGAACCTTGCTTTTAAGTTTTGACTTGAAGTTTTCACGCAATGGTATATAAAAGTGCATTCCTGGTTGTACTAAATATTACTCTGCATTGTCCTCTAAGTCAATCGTATAGTAGGTTTTTTACCTTCACCAAAACACTATTCAAAATGTTTATTCTGTATTTTATTTCCATGTCCTTTTCTCATTATTGGTATTTCTTCTTGTATATTTCAAGATTTATTTCTTCCAGTTCGTAGTTCCGCATTTTCACATGTTTGTATTCCATTGTTTATATCAGTGGGAACAATAAACCAACTGTTAAACATGTAGAATCATAAGCCTACATAACCTTAAAAGGATGAAAAATTAAGGACGTTATATGACTTAGTTATAACAAAGATTAATAAATTAAAATATGGTGGGGAGAACTTGAAAATCAAAAGATTATGTTTAATATTTCAAAACATAAAGCTTATTAGTTGATAGTTATAAAAACATATGTGGGAACAAATATTAATAAATAACTCGCAAGTTTAAATACATAAATTCAATCATGTATATTAACTCTCTTTATAGTATAGCAACCAAACTTTTACTAAGCATCAGCTGTTGAATATTTATTTTACCGCTTTAAAAACCACTGCAACATTACTTGTCCTTGATTTAAATTTGTATTTGTCAATTGTCATAGGATTGAAAATTTGTCTGTTTTGTTTACAAAAACACTTAATAAAGCAGCAGTGGTGTCAAATTTCAATGTAAGATATGGATCACCTGGAGCAGTAAACAAATCGACAAAATCACGTATGAGATTGGTCTAAATAAGGTCTACTTTTTTTGCTTTATAAGGCATTTTCCGAGGGATAGCTTATTTTTCCTATCATCTAGGGGCCATAAGGATTCCATTGACACCAAAACTCGATCCTTTCAGTAGTTTTCTTTCTAGACCCTTAAATGCACTCTTTTATTATATAAAGATATTACTCGTACTTTGGCCCCAAAGATGTGTTTGAACACTTGAATGAGTTAAACGTACGTCTGCAAGGGAACAACGTGGAAATGTTCAAAGTTCAAGATAAGATTGATGCTATGGTCAAAAAGTGCATGCAATATCTGGGCGGTAAGGATCGAAAAAGAGTCTTTTACTAACTTCCCTATTTTGAAACAATTCCTGGAGTCTTCAGAGGATAGTTTGCCCGGCCAATTTAAAGGCCAGCGCAGCCGAGTATCTACGTAACCTATCCACCACTTTAGGGAATACTTTCCTGAACCTGACCCTGACGATCGTTGGATTCGAAATCCTTTCAGCTGTAAAGAAATAGGCAAAATCCATGACCTCACAGAATAAGAACAAGATCAACTTGTGGATTTGTCTAGCTGTGGTGCCATGAAAAACAATTTTGATAATGAACAACTAGCAGACTTCTGGGTATCAGCACGCAAGGACTACAAAGAACTTTTTAGATAAGGCAATGAAAAAAATCCTTCCATTTGCAACTACCTATCGGTGTGAACAAGCATTTTCCTCCAAGTGCTTCATGAAAAACAAGTACAGGAATCGGCTCAACATGCATTCTGATTTCAGAGTGAAAGTGTCGAGTTTGGAACCAAACATTACAGAAATAATGGAATCAAAGGTCAGATTTAATTCGTCTCACTAAGAACTGAAAACAAAATTGTGTACTGATGGACTCACTTTTTATTTTAAAAAATAGATCTTGACTTTTACTATATTACTGATTACTAATTTTTTCACATGCTTTGACAAATAATAATAAAGACAAAATTGAACACATATTTTAAAGATCCATCTTTTTTTTAAAGTGACATCCTTAGTTCCAAAAGCAGTTAAAAATAAAAAATTCTTATTTTGGCTCTTTTCAAGTACTGGGTACTGTGACATGGCTATGCACCAACCATGTATTAGTATTACATTAGCTAGCAGCGGCTAAGCTCATTATAATTAACATGGGGGATGAAAACATTTATAACTTTAGGTTTAAGAATTTGTGGGGATCCTTGGAAAAATTTTGTTGGGAATCCCTGCTTTGGGAGATCAACTTTTCAATAATCAATTTTCCTAAACTCTCATATTCCTCAATCGACATCGAGTACGGCTGGCGAATTTCACCTACTTTCATCAGTAGTTCGGTTGGCGAATCTCACATATCCATCGTCCTTATATCAAATCTAGTAACAATCGGTTGGCCGTGACCGGAATTTATCCTCCGCCTGTCGGTAATCCGTATCAATTCGGTCTCTTTCCTTTAGCCACCATCACCGAGATCGCAAGTGGGAATATTAACTCCATCACTAATATTATTAAATATCACTTAATAGGATATTTATTCCATCTTACAGTGATTAATATTAAAGTTTTTAAGTGTTTTCACAATTCAAGCGTATACGTTGTAAAGTATATTAGTGGATTCAATTTTTATTAATAGATAAATATTGCATCACTTGAAACCATCTTAGAGCTACAGGTACCTCATTCTACATTAATATAAGTAATTATAGAGAGACATTTTCTATGGGTTATTATCATTTATTACACATATTGTATATTTTCTAAGTAAGTATGTAGCTAGTAGTTTGTACTTATATCAGACTTTTAATTACCAACCCCAGCCAGACGCCGTCCAATAGTGCCTTGTCCTCCTCACTGCCTGGCCAAGACAGGGCAGTACGGCTACATCCGGCCGTGGAGCGACTGCTAGGACACAATGACCCAACCTGGCTGATGACTCACTCAGTCAGAGATGGACATGTCGCAACTTCGACAAACACAACCTAGACAACCAGAACTACAGTGACCTCACGCATGATGTTATGTAAACGGAATCAAGTTCACGCGAAATGGGAGAAGATTAGTTTCAGTGGCGAAAGACGACACCAAAAGATCATGGGATGTTGGGATGAAAAAAACTTCACGTCAACTTTTGTTAAAATCCCAAATGAGTGTTAATGAAAAGTTAGAAATCGTTTAATGCGATGGTCAAAATAGAAATAAATATAGTTTTGGACTGTCTGTAAGCCTACCACCTAGTTCTAAATAGGCTCTTCTAAACAAAATTATCAGTCTATTACTTAGGGCTACCCATGGACATTATTTAATTTTATTCAGTCATTTATGGGCAATAAATGACTGAATAAAATTATAAGAATTTCTCAAGAAAAACACTTTTTAAGTAGTGTTATTATAAAAGATTTTGTAATATTCTGGAGAATGTTGTACATTACCCTTTTCAACATTTTTTTTTGACGGAATGAAATTTACAGAAGTAAAAATAGTATAATAACTATCATAAAACCTACACGCACAAAAACCAAAACGTATTCCACCACGTAGGAATCTATGGCAGATGACTGAAAAGGTAGACAATGTTCAAAAATTCGAAATATACTAGATTAAGCACATTCTTGCCAAGCCCAAATTAGAGTTGTCGTTTAGTCATAGATATATCTAATGACGTTATAATTTGAATGCCAGAGCTCAAAGTTCAAGATTTCATAACACCTTTGTGTTAATCTGGGGGGATACATAGTACTAATAAGAAAATACCCTTGGAGAATTAAAGTAAAAAAGCAATAATAAAAAAATTATTATCACAGTTTAAAAGACTGTGAGTGTTAATGAACATAAATGTATATAAAAAATAGGAGGGTTTCATGTTTTAATATCACCATCATCAAAATTAAATAAATATTATTTATAACTTTCTTATTTTTTCAGATAAATGTTCAACCACAAGCTTTCATGGGCCCGTGGTCAGTAGCTGTGAGTTTCTCCATTTATACAAAATTTACAAAAGTTGTGCCACTATTTAAAAGCATTATTTCCTTACTTAACCACAAAACATTTTCAGGAAGCTGAGTTGCTGAGCCAGCAACAGTTTGCGGTTCTTCGGGCCGTCCAGCTGGATGACGACACTGTAGCGCAGGAAGGAGACCTCTAGTGATGTGGCCAGAAATCACGACCTGTGATTTTGTCACTGTGATTTCAAAATCACAGTTAGTCCTGTGATCACAACTCCCAGCAAACCGTGATTCGTGATTCTGAATCACTGATTCACTTTACGCTATTCGCCTGCCACTGGCGTTGTTGAAAGTACTCCAGATCGCCGACTCGCAGTGCCACAAGCCGCATGCTGCGATCGGTTCAACCATTAGTAAACAAACCTACATCTTAAATGGTATTACTTATTGATTTTAAAAATACTACAACAAAAACCTATATTTAGACTAGAAGTTATTTTTTCATTTTTATTATAAAAGACATTTTTATTATTATATAAGACTGTAAGTTACCTAATATAGGTATATATTGAACTGTCTAGTCTCAAGACTTAAGTGCAATTTTATTACTATTGAGTTCTAATTTCCTAATATTGCCAAAGTAGGCTATTATTTTCTTTTTTGTGTGTATACTTTTGACAGTTACCCGAGTTACCATGTAACCAAATATGTTGTATTTACGTCAATATATTTAGAACGTTTTGTTAAAAATATTTAACAATTTATTTTTATTTATTTCCTTTATTCATTATATTCATAATGCTTTTTCCGTTATTTATTATATCTAAGAGAACGTAAAGAGTGAAATCACGGCAAATCACAGTTCTGAACAGGTTGTGTAGTACAGTCACATCGCTGTAAGAGCGAAAAGAACGAATCACTGCAAAATCACGAATCACAGTTTAAAATCACAGTTCTAACAGGTGAGCAATCACGGTTTTCACCGTGACTGTAAAATCACAGGTATTTCCATCACTAGAGACCTCGTCTGTCTGACCTGCTCGGTCAACAGAAGGTCTTACATTACCGAGCCCTGTGGCCATTTTATTTTATGCGGCCATTGTGTCAACATACACCGCAATAGGGTGCGGCGGTTGGGCGTGCAGCAACCGTTACCAATCTGGTAGGGATACAAAAGGGTATTCCAGTAGACGAATTATACTATTAACTCTTTTATTGAAGTTTTTGTGTTTTTTATTCACTCTCAATTTGTAATGAGAGACATATTAAAGCCTATTTCTTTTGTTTGTATAAAGAATGTAAACAACGTTGATATTTAGGATTTTCAACTTAGATCTTTGCCGACGACCCCACCGTCTTCACTCCAACAGCCAACACAGAAAGTACCGAGCTTCAAAAAATCAAATATCGAAAATATTGTCACCACATCGACCTCAGCGTATGCAGAAATCGACCTAACAAGTGCGTTGTGGTAAATACAACGATCTCTAAAAATATATAGTACATATATATTCTTCATTTTCTATGAAAACCCTGAAAAAATTTGATTTATTTTCAAGAAAGAAATTGTAAAAAAACTAAATTTATAATACAGCAAGATAATACAAAAAATCTAATATAACGTTTTATTTACAGTATATTTATTTGTAAAAAACATTCTTGGTAAATTATTCATCTGAGTGTTTTCACAATCTCCCCACATCGTTGCTATTTATTTACTATAATTGATTGTTTGATTATATAACATGATATAATACATACTTCTAATGTTTAACAAAGTCAATAGCGGGGACTTATAAATTATAAGAATTTCTTAAGAAAACACTCTTTAATAGTGTTATTATAAAAAATGTTGTAATATTCTGGAGAATGTTGTACAGCGCCCTTTTCAAAATTTCTCCCTTGACGGAATGAAATTTACAGAAGTGAAAATAGTATAATAACTATCATGAAACCTACACGCACAAAATCCAAAACGAATTCCACCACGTAGGACTCTATGGCAGATGACCGAAAAGGTAGACAATGTTAAAAAATTCGAAATATACTAGATTAAGCACCATTCTTGCCAAGCCCAAATTAGAGTTGTCATTTAGTCATAGATATATCTAATGACGTTATAATTTGAATGCCAGAGCTCAAATTTCAAGAGTTCATTAAACCTTTGTGTTAATCTGGGGGGGGATACATAGTACTAATAAGAAAATATCCTTGGAGAATTAAAGTAAAAAAGCAATAATAAAAAAATTATTATCACAGTTTAAAAGACTGTGAGTGTTAATGAACATAAATGTTTATAAAAATAGGAGGGTTTCATGTTTTAATACCACCATCATCAAAATTAAATAAATATTATTTATAACTTTCTTATTTTTTCAGATAAATGTTCAACCACAAGCTTTCATGGGCCCGTGGTCAGTGGCTGTAGGTTTCTCCATTTATACAAAATTTACAAAAGTTGTGCCACTATTTAAACACATTATTTCCTTACTTAACCACATAACATTTTCAGGAAGCTGAGTTGCTGAGCCAGCAACAGTTGGCGGTTCTTTGGGCCGTCCAGCTGGACGACGACACCGAAGGACAGGAGGGAGACCTTGTGTGTTTAACCTGCTCGGTCAACCAACGGTCTTATATGACTGAGCCCTGTGTCGACATACACCGCAATACGGTGCGGCGGTTGGGCGGCCAACCGTTGCCCATCATCTGTCCAATTTGCCGTACCGTAATATCGGGATACAGAAGGGTATTCCAGTAGAATATTCTTTAAAGTATTTACTATTTTTTGTACTTCAATAATAAATAGTTTGAATAAAAATGTGTATTCCCTAAATTTTATTTACAATGAACACACAAAAAGAGCATAAGAGTTTAGAAATATAAATAAACAACAAAAATATAAAACATATCATAATGTAAAGATGTAACAATTATTTAACTTTTTTATTGAAGTTTTTGTGTTTTTAATTCACTCTCCTATGTGTTGCGTTTTCGTTATTTTTGTACATGCTAATAGTTCCCTATAATGTCCTTATGTCATATCGAAATACAACATTCAGTAACATGTTCCAGATTAACGATTGACAGTTGCGATTAAAGATTTTATGCCTACACATAGATCTCGCTGAATTAAACATGGTAATTAGTTTGTCACACTGAATTTTAAATTATATTGCATTAGGGATGTACCTGAGGGCGAGCCTTCGCTCGCTAATTCTGTACACTCAACAGTACCTCTACATATGTCACTGAATATGAATCAAGTATGTAATGAGAGACATATTAAAGCCTATTTGTTTTGTTTGTATAAAGAATGTAAACAACTTTGATATTTAGGATTTTCAACTTAGATGTTCGCCGACGATCCCACCGTCTTCACTCCAACAGCCAAAACACAGAAAGTGCCGAGCTTCAAAAAATCAAATACCGAAAATATTGTCACCACATCAACCTCAGCGTGTGCAGAAATCGACTAACAAGTGAGTTGTGGTAAATACAACGATCTCTAAAAATATATAGTATATATATTTTCTTTATTTTCTGTGAAAACCCTGAAAGTAAATTTGATTTATTTTCAAGAAAGAAATTGTAAAAAAACTAAATTTATAATACAGCAAGATAATACAAAAAATCTAATATAACGTTTTATTTACAGTATATTTATTTGTAAAAACATTCTTGGTAAATTCTTCATTTGAGTGGTTTCACAATCTCCCTAGATCGTTGCTATTTATTTATTATAATTGATTGTTTAACTATATGATATGATATAATATATACTTTTAAACTTTAACAAAGTCAATAGCGGGGACTTATAAATTATAAGAATTTCTTAAGAAAAACACTCTCTAAGTAGTGTTATTATAAAAATAATTTATAATATTCTGGAGAATGTTGTACAGCGCCCTTTTCAAAATTTCTCCCTTGACGGAATGAAATTTACAGAAGTGAAAATAGTATAATAACAGTTTAATCATAATAATAGTACAATCATAAAACTATTATAATAGGAGATATTGGACTCCTCGAACAGCTGACGAGTTTCTCCGGTGTCAAAGGGCTCAAAAAAAGGAAAATTATAAATAATATTAATCCAGTCGAATAACTCCTCGTCTGAAAGCATACTAAGCACATAAACTCAGAGGACCGGGGATCGTGAGGAGGCTCTGTTGACTCTGTTGTCATATAAAGAACTAGGGATGAGTGGTATCCGGTCAATGATCATTGTCTACAGGTGTGGTTGCGGTGGGTTTGTCTTGGGTTAACAGGTGGTCACCGGGGTGTAGTTAAAGTTGTGCAATACAATAAGTACGAGAACTAATCTACAAACCCGATGTAAGTCTAGTGAACTAGATGAACTACATTATCGCCTTTATAATTGTTACCGACTCAGGCGGTTCGACAGGTGGATGATATTGATTGAAATTTTGGGAATATGTTTTGTTTGCTTTATTTTATAATACTGCGAAATGTAATGTATAAAAGTATTGTGTATTGGAAAGTATATAAACGAAAAAAGTTTTCCATCCGGTCTTTTACTTTTTCCAAAGAGCTTTTATTAAGCTTCTTTAGATGAAGGAAACGTGCGGAAAATTAAACATACTTACGGTTTGTCTTTACGTTAACGTTTGTCTTAACATTTGACGAAAATGTTTTATTTTTAATAATATTCCAATTTAGTTACAAACCATTCAGTCCTCATACTGACTTGTTTTAATGGAGAAGGATAGAAAGATATTGTTCATCAACTCTGGGTGTCCTTAGTGCACTTAAGTTGTTTCGTTATAAATCTTACAAATTTACAATTTGTTGAGTTTGTTTAATTATTATTTCACTAAAACGCTGAGTTTTTAGCTTGGAGGAATAACATTATAAGGAATGGCCACGCGGAGCTAGAAAAGAAGCCACCGCGTCGTGCGTCGAGTGGTGGGGCTGCCGAGTCCTTGAATCACGGGAGTTTAAATTTATTTAATTGTTTTGAATGTCAGGAAAGATTTTCTAACTGTTTTTTAATAATTCATTGATTTTACGTCTCTAATATATTTGGCAAACGAATAACCAAGGATGTGCATTTTTAATTCGACTAAATCTAGTGTAATTATACAAAAGTTAACTTTATAATTTGTGAATAACATTTGACATTTGTGAATAACATAAATCTATACTGATTTAATACGCTAAGGGTTTTTTTTTGTCTTGAGAACTCCTCCTACAATTTTCAACCGATTTTCAAGTTTTTGGTGTTGTTGGATAGGGCCTGGTCTGTAGTTGTTTCCGCCAAAAATTGATGAGAATCAGACTAAAATTATAGGCGCTATCCACCATTGAAATCTCAAAATTTCCCATTTAAATAACATTGGGACTGAATAAAGCATTTGAAACATCTGTTAACTATCAGCTGTAAATACGTGTAGTTATTGGCGATTGAAGATATTCACATTATTTGATTAGTCGGATGTCATTGATTTAGAGCTAAAGTAACATTTGTACTGTATTAAAATAAGTAATTGCTCGATTTCAAGCAAAACGTATACTAGTAGTCCTAATTGTGCTAATAACTTTAAAGAATAATTGTATAATTAATATATAGTATAATTTGTTAGTATTTATTGAGTAGTAGTCTATTGCTTATAAGTTACTTTTAACTTATTGTAATTAATTTAACTTTAAATTTTATAGAGCTTATGTGGTTATTTTATCACTATTAATCCATTGATAGTATTATGAATTCATTTAATTATTTCATAACCAGGTAGTATCGTGTGCCTATAGAGTCCAATACATCATAAATAATTCTGAACGTCACTTAAGGTCGTAAACTCAATCACTTTGCAAAATTCAATAAGGCAATTTAAATTCTAAAATAAAAGTTCATGTATTATTTTGTATTAAGTATTATACTAGGCAATAAACTTAATTTTACAGTAAAATATAGATATTCACTTTATTTAAATCTTGTTATTATGCATTAAAAGTATCATTTAAATACAAATATTTAATATAAAGGACCATTTATAAATTCATATTTTTAATCTACAAGAAAATTACATTACTGTAAAGAAACTTTGTTTCTCTTTAAAATGTAAAAGGTGGACTGTTTGATTTGCCTGGTGTGGTTAGGATTTTAATTCAAAGTTGAGCGCGTCGCTTTATTCCTATCTCTCCCGTATTGCAGCTGCGGCGCCATGCATTATTATTTTAATTACTCTAATGCCACTATAATGACTATACTCCTATTATGTATAAGGAGTGACACGGCCACTCCTTATAAATAGTTCCTTCAAGGTTTGTAATTCTAACTCAAAGTCCTTAGAATTTATTGGGTTTGAGGGAGAAAGTAAAGGGACTAAGTGAAATTGGTTAATTAAATTGAAAATTATAAAGTTATATGGATTATTTATAAAGAATTGAGGAATATTGCATGAAGACTAATGCGACAAAGAAGAGACAGCTTGATATAACGGCGGTCAGTGGCTATTCTTCTTCATAACGTAACGTCAACAGTAACTAAGCCTTAAACCGCACTGTCATGGGCAAATTAACATTAATTAAAGGTTACCACATATATAGTATCAAAAATACCCCACGTATTATTAAACAACTAAATAGTAAACAATTAATCTTATTTAATCTTTTTGACAAATCATATTTATTTAGTAGATTGGGGAACTATAAAGACAATCAATGAACGATTATAATTGCAGAATACTGTTATTTAAAATACATTACCAAAGGGAGAAGATATATATTTTACATGGAAACTGAGTGTGAATATATGTTCTAAAACGGTTAGCTACTGCCATTGAAAACTTGAAGTTGAATTATTTTCCTCTGAAAGTTTAATATAATTTCCAAAGCTATCTTTAATGCAATAATTCGGCATCGCCGATGTGGTGGCTGTAGTCATTCTGGTCTGAGGGAGATTGTAACACATGACAAGCCTTTGTCCTACTGCAAACCTTTAACCAGCCACTCATTCGATTTCACCCGCCCAAATCCATTTCAATCCAATCCATTCCACACAGTTTCCCCAATCCATTTCAATTCAATCCATTCCAAACAGTTTCCCCAATCCATTTAACATACCCAAGAGTGCTTGCCTGTTATATCACCACACCCTTAAATTGTATGGTTACTTTAGGATAGGTCAGGTTTCTTTAGACATGTCAACCTGCATTCTTTTATCTTTGATGTCGCTTGATTTACAACAATTAATTAACCAACTAAACTCACCTACCTTGACTCAACTATGACTCAACCTGTCATTAATTAAAAAAGCTATATCAATTACAATAATGTTCTTGTATCTTGTAAAAATCTCAACAAAATTACCAATGGTAATTGGTTTTACAATTGCCTTTGAGTACAATTGATAATGCCAAGACCAATTAAATTTCTACTTTAAAGACGAATTCCCAGATTTAATTAATTCTACAGTTAGTTTAAGATAAATAAGACGAACTAGAAACCCGACCATTTGTCTTGATACAAGAGTCGCCTTTTAATCGATTAAATCCAATTTAAACTGATCTAAAGTTTAAGACAGCTGGTGAATGCTTAACTTGATTTTACCTTTACTTACTTTTACCTCTAATGTATGCATTTTATTTACATTTTATAATAACCTTTTTCTTATTTCTCTAAGTAATATGCGAAGCCACGCGAATACTTTAATTAGTAGAACAAGCAATATTAGCTTATAGTATCGATTACTATTTGTTTGACAGTTACAGAAAAATTGCCTGAATTATTGAACAATAAAGCTGAATTTTAAAGTAATTATTTAGTAAACATATTGTTCTGTCTGGAAAAAAGATGTTTGAGGGATAAACTATTGTTATAAAGATAATAAATTCGTTAGAACCGTTAGAATAATCTAAATCAGGGAAGGGGCTCTTTTGATGGTTTGTTTATTTCTTCAAATCTATTGAAAATCGATTTTAGCCATTAAAAAAGGCTCACAAAGTGGCATAATAATAGATCCCACCATCCGGTACGAAATTGGCAAAACCCAATCAAATGAAATTCAAACAAAACAAGAAAGTATTTATGTGCTAAACAAAATTACAACAAAGAAATGTGGCCTAGAAATTTGGAAGTTATGGTTTATTATTCTGTACCAGAGTAACTATCAATAAGTCAGTAGTAAATTTCAGCAAACAATTCAGCCTGTCTTCAAAATTATTAATTCGAATATCAACAGGTGTTCAACATTTGAATGCATTATTATTCTTCGTCTCAGGCAACCCTCAATGGGCGAAGGTTGTTATTCAAATTGAATACAGTTAAATAAACTGAATTACAAAGTTTTTTATCATTTTTACTTAACCACTTTAAAGACTAAATCATCTTTCACCATGTACTACGCTGTAATATGCTATTAAAAAAAAAAGAAAATTTAACAAAAACATTGTATTTAACTGAACTTGAGCTATAAAGTCTATAAGTCTGTAAAGTGGATTGGATATTCAATCCAATAATTAAAAATAATTTTACAGTTCAATTGATTAAATAATGCTCTTTTGATTATTCTAATAGTCTAAAATTCTATTCTACAAGTCATTAGGGTGTGAAACAATAATTTTTATTGGCTGATAAATGTTGTTACTTTGAATTAAAATCGTGCAACATTAAACTTTAAGTTTGAAATTAGGCAGTAGCTAGTATTTTCAATAGATATATTTAAATGATGGAAATGAGTTAGGGTCGATTTGCATTGCACACAATCAACTATATAAACGTGCCCATGCTGACTAAATAGAGTTATAAATGGTTTCAACATATATATGGTATTCAATTCAACATTTTAGCGTATCTCTAGCCGCTTAGCCCTAAGATCAATTTAAAACTTTGATCTGAACTTTGTGTAACGTTTGAGACTTTAATGACTTGGGACAACCCGTAACGGGGTATCGACGAAGGTTAGTATTAGGCTCTATTGCACTATGCAATCTAAGTGATGGATAGAACCTGTTACTTATAACTCTATTTGGGAAAATATAATACCAGGTGTCCATAAAGTCTTGCCTTGATTTCATAGCTTTGTGCTATGGACACCATTATGGCCACACACGTCTTAGATTTCTTCTTTTCTAAGGGATTTAATGTAGCCTCTTCATCATTAATTTGTTTAAATCTAAGCTCAGCTGATTAATAACAACTGCATTTTACTTACAATGCACTACAAAAACAAATCGGATGGGTTGACTAAACTGCCAACTCGTTCACTAAACTTGACCTCTTTGGGTTTCTTTATGTAGATGTTTGTCAAATATTTTCTTTTATACATATCCAATTTCATATTTAGAAATTCTAAAAGGGAGAATAATAAATTCAGTGAAGTCCATTGCTCAATAAATGTTAACTAAAGTACGAAAAAGCCTGTTGTTAATACTCGTATTAACAACGTAAAACTCGTATATAGGTGACAATTAAACGTCACTTAGAAGATTTGCAGGTAATCAAAGGTGCGTGGATAAAAGTGTATTGAGTTTGAGCATAGCACAAAAAATTGAGAAGTCACTTGTAAAGAAATAAGAACCGGGCCGCCAGTTTTATAGAGTAATATTTAAAATCTATACCGTAATGTATGAAAATAAATCAGGAAAATCAGGAAAATCAGGAAAAATGCAGGAAAGTAGCTGGTCCGAACAAACAAACGCTCTAGTTATATAGTAGTTTATCCTCATATTAGTTTAAGGTAATTATATTCAGTTTTAATATAAAACAGTTTATTTACGATGTAAAATAACTGTAAAACCCCAAAATGTTTTTATATTCGGATATTAGATTTGTTACTCCTTTCATAGATTAATTACTGCTGTTGTGAGAAATTTTACATTCATCACATAATTTAAGCGTTCTCATATTATTCATAAAATTAAATTTAGCTCAATTTGCCTAAGGTTAAAAATTGTCTGTTCACTTAATTTTAATATATAAACCTAATGTTATTGTAATGCATCATCATCAACCAATCCTATTAAACACATGTAGCTGTTTAGATTTAGATTTTCAGCTTTTAAAAAATTCTAATAAACCATCGAATGTTCCAAAACAATCTTGAACACCATTACTTTTAACTTTAGGCATAATCATAACGCAAGTAAGTTTAAATTTTACTTTGAACTTATAAATTGTAATGAAGTTTATAATTAAATAGAATATACAAATTTATAAACTCTAAATTTATTATTCTACACGACGGATAAACTCAAGTCCTTGTATGTAAAACTCCCTATGGCGCAGTCAGGGATTGAATCCTGTTTCATTTAATCCGATATTAGAAAAATCCATTTTTACAAAAATGACAGTCGCAAATCACTGACGCACATTCCTGTAAATTTCACATGGTAATAATTCAAACATAAATAGCTGCAGGGTATGTCGACCAGGTAAATTAGTTATTACAGTAAACTCATTTGTGAATACATAACTTTTCCTCAATTAAAACATTTTTTACACACTCATTTGGGTCACTATATTAAACTCATAGTTCAATTATAGTAATTGTATTGCGTTTTATGTTACTGTAAGTGATAACAAAAATTTACACTTAATATAAAATTTTATATAGTTTATTTCAAGTCATTCATGCTTAAGGTTCAACACCAATAAACTGAGTACAAAAAAATAAATGGTTTATTGTTTATGTTAATGGTTTATTGTTAATGGTTTATTGTTTCAAAACAGTTACACTAAATGGCTCTTGTAAACCTTTTAGAACTAATTATATCATATTTCTTCCGAAAACAAAAAATTCTAGTCTTGTAATCGTGTAGGAGATTTTTTAAAACCTTTATTTACATGAAAAAATAATTTTACAATTCGAGATATTGTTTACAAATTGCCTTTCGTCAAATCTATTTTATTCATAAAATTTAAATAAAAAATTTTATTACTCTAATTAAATGTAAAAAATGTTGTTTTTCGTTTTAGTCACTCAACTCGAAGTATATTTCAAATTAAAAATAATGGAAACCGAAATCAAAGGTACGCAATAATTAAGAGATCATCAAAAGAGCATTAATAATCTTACTCTTGAACAGACTATATTGAGTGTGTCATATCTACTATTTTGTTCATGTTTTAATATTATATTATAACCAGTATTTTGTTATTTAATGTTGCTATCATTTTCCAAACAGTGCATTTCTAGAGGTAGACAACAATAAAAGTAGACATTCCAGATGATGGCAGGTCGTTTGTCAAACAGCCGTCAAATATTCTGCTTGAGCCGCGCAAGTTTTCCAATTTATGAAGAGCCTAATAGGCCCTCGAGATTTGTCATTCCCCTTTTCAATTAAGTGCCTTTAGTTTTTGAACAATGTATATAAAGGGTTAATAATCCGCCCTCTCTGAAAGAGAGACCAAATTTAGCACACGATTTTCCAAAGTGAATGTTAAATACTGTTCTACATTTTGTGATACAATATTAATTTTTAGTAGCAGTAGCGGCTTAATGAAACATTTTAGACCCCTTTTTGGAGATTGTTTTTGTTTCTGTTTAGCCAAAGAACAAATTTAATATTTTTTTGAAGAGATTTCACTAACATCCTATATATTTATTATTTTCTGTATTTAATAAGGGTTTTAATAAAGTACCGTTAGTGGCTCGTTGTCTGGTCTTCGTGAATAACTCAGGGTTGCCACAGACATTAAAAGTCAGGAAAAGTCAAAATAGTCAGGATTTTTGGGTTTAGGTCAGGAAAAGTCAGGAAATGTTTGACAAAGTGCCAAAAATCAGGAAAATTTACAGTGTCACAATCCGACCCTCTCGATTTTTGATTGCCTCCATAAATCAGTATTACAAAGTAGTGGGTAAAGTGTATTAATTTTATACATTGATTACCTATTAATAATGTAGTTAAAGTATATTTCTACTGCGTTTTTCATTGTTATAATGTTCGTTTTTACATTATTATTGGAACACTTTGTTTTATTTTTAGCCAATTTTTCTACAGGGAATATTAGCGAATTTCCCTGTAGGGAATACTCTATTAAGATAATACTCATGGTAAGACTTAAATAAACACTTATGTGTTTATTTAATGTTGGTCCCATAGGCCGGGACCATATTTTTTTGTTTGTTTTGAAGTCCATAGCAGCTAATATTAATAGTAGGCCTACGGCAGTACAGACTCCGACCGGTTGATTACAATTTTAGGGCGACCGTTTGTGACGCGTACGCGATGTGTCGTGGTACCAACAGTGTAAATATTATGTATCACTTTTGTCTGTACTTTTAATTTTGACAAACATTGCACAATGTGCGTATGTGTACAGCTTATTAGGACCTTTTTAGCAGCTGAAGATGGGCATCATCTGCCCGAAACATGATCTGCATGAATAAAAAGGATTTTTGACACCTTCAAGCTGTTTTACGTAAGTAAAATCAATTTGAATTGGTTTACAATCGTAGGTGTCAAGGCTGATTAGAGATTACATTTTTTGTACTTGTGGTTATAATCACTGGATGAGTAAAGAATAACACTTCTTGCGTTAATTTTTTTCAACAGTAACAAAAAAAAGTTTTTTTTAACCAATTAACCCAGTAATATTTATAATAGAAATCAGGAACATCATATGCAATACCCTTTATATTAAAAAATTGTCGCATGAGTAATTTTGGTAGTAATTTTGGTTTTGGAGTAATGTGGGAGCTGCTCCCACACCAACTTGGTGGAGCATGGTTCCTGCCTGGCCCGCCCGCCTGCACACCTGGGGGACATGCATGGCCTCAGTCCCCACTTTGCCGGAGCTGCGGGCTGATTTCTTCCCCGTCAGTGCAATGATGCCATAGACTGACTGCTGTGATATGCCACTCCACCGTATTTGAACTGTGATATTTTGTGATCTATATGTGACAGTATTTATTTATTTGTAGTGTTGATGTTAGGTTAATTTCCCATTAGGAGCCCGCCCTGCGCCATAGGTCTCCGGGAGGAATTAAAAATTTTTTTCCTGCAAAATTCGGCACGCCAATTCTTTTTGTGTACTTTGTGTTTGTGTAAGTGTAAACATATATGTATTGGAAATATTTGTTGTTATTTATTTAATTAATTTTTCAGTCAATTGTAAATGTTAAAGTTGTTAAATTTAAAAGGGGGATTAATAAGAAAATCTTTTGAATATTAAATATCGATATTCTGGCCAACCGGGTGACATTGCCTTTAGTAAAAATTTTTTCGATAAATTGAATTATGGTGGACCTTGCAAATTTTGTTTTTCTGCTGTTTCGAATTTCGTTGTTGATTTTTGTTCAAATAAAATTTATGGTTCCACAAGGTTGTTGTTTTTTGTTCTGAACTCCTAAGAGCGTTGGTGAGCCCCTCCCGTGGAGCGCTTTGGGCAGGCACGTTTCCAAAGGCCGGGTGCGGTTCATTATATCGCTCTATTATTAGTTACTTCACCTAACTATCTATAATTTTCTCGTAGTTCTTTATTCCCATTTTTTATTTTCTTTACCATGCTGTTAGTATATTCATTATATTCTTTATTCCATCATTTACATTACTGCTATTGTTATTATATGGATCTTTTGAGATATTTTCCTTTGAAATATGCCTCTTGTAGACAGAAATAAACTGCAATCACAGACAAAGGAATTGTAGTCCATAGGGTTTTAGAGGTTGTTTGGCTGTTTATATTCTGTTGAGCAACGAGTGAGTCTCTCAGACGTTAAATGATCAAAACAAAAGGAAAGCGCCAAGAAATACACCAGGTTTTTAAACTCCTCATTAATCACTTGAAAAAAAGGAAACAATGAGCAACGAGTTTGATGAAGAAATAACAAGATAGATATTTGACAATATAAAAGTGTCTACCAACTATAAAAATACTAAAATACAAACTTCAAGGGAATATAAATTATTACTACACTTTGTTACTAAATGCAAATTAATTTCTTCACTTAAGTTTAGAAGAGACTGAGTTCATTAACTAGACGTCTCCGAGGGATGTGAAAGCGTTTGAAGCTCTTGAAAACTGTCTAATCATACTTACACCTTCGAGAACCGCTCTTCATAGGCAATGAAATCTGTACTGGAACAAGCTCTCTCGTGTTATGACATGCATCAGTTTTTTCCATCTAAAACATTATAATGCTAAAATTGTCGTGTTCAAGAAACTGAGTTGAGAATTGATATACCGTTTATGAAATGTATCGATATTTCTATTGCGTTTATCTATATCACAAATAAAATATGTTCAGTATTCTTTTTTCTCAATTGTTCAATAAAAAATATATGCTGCTTTCTTCTCCATAGGGCTATATCAACCTCGGGATTCGCTATCCTTTCCACACGGTCATGGAGATAATTTGGTAGAGTCATTTTGAAATGTTGAACTTTTTTATTGATTACGTGGATTCAACTAGAAAGACGATCGACGTTTCCTTGCAGAATTTTTATCCCTCTTAGCCCTTTTTTCTTCATTCCCTATTTGGAAGTACAAATGGCGAATGACACAAGACCAATCATGCGACTGCGGAGCAGAGTATCAAACTATGGAACACATAGTCGAAGAGTGCCCTCTGAGTGCCTTCCCCGAAGGATTGACCGGTCTGCATAGCTCAAGTGAAGCTGGGCTGCAATGGCTTAGCTCCCTGGATTTAGCTCTAATCCAGATCTAATTTTTTTTTAGTGTTTACATTTTTACTTATACTGACTCAGGTGCTCTGCACCGCAGAATTTATTTTATTATTCTTAAACCACGGTGTCTGGCTAAATGGGCCATACAATATATATATATATATATATCGTCAGAATTTTTTCGGATTTCTTTTAAATCCTTATTTGCTTTTATTTGAGTCATAACCTTTTTAATAACATTATTCCGTCATCCAACTTTGTAATTTTGTTAATGTTGTTCTTTTAGTTTAATATAGTTCGGAGACTTTTCTTCTGCCAAAAAGCTATCTTATTATAGATTTTTCAAACTCATCAAAGTTGTTCACTATTTCCTTTATGTCTTGTGATTAATGAGGAGTCATAGATTGATAAGACCTGGTGGATTTCCTGACGCTTTCCTTGAATTTTTATAATTTTATTATCTGAGAGACACTCGTTGCTTAGCTGGATTAATAAATCCACTAAACCTTTATGGACTACAAAACCTTTGCTTGCAAGTGCATTTTATTCTGTCATTTCCGAGACATCTATCTTTCGACGGAATATATTTTTTAAACTCCTAATAATAAAAGTAACAGGAAAATAAAACTTAGAGTAACACAAAATTAATAATGACATGGTAAAAAAAATCAAATTGGGCAATAAAGAACAACGGGAAAACCGTTAGTTACATGAATTAATGAAATGCAAGGTAAAGTAAACAACAACAAAATAAGTATAAATTAAAACTAAATGAAACAAGCGGCACTTTGTGCTTATATTTGGTAGACAGTAGATGACCAGGAGACACATGTCTGAAAACATTGACAGTTTTATTCGAAATCATCTATTTACACGATTCTGTAAGAAAATCGGTCCTCATGAAATAGCCCCAGATAAAATATAGAATAGCGAGACCATTATTTATTTTAAAACTTAATATCCAAGGAAAGTGTGGAAAATATCAGAAATTTACTTAAGCTTCGCCGTATTAGCATTAACTATGTACACTAACGTGAGTAGACTTCTCATAGCATAGGCGTGTGTGAAACGTATTGACGGTGGTGCGATCTCGTGCGGCGTACATAGTACACGTAACATATGGTAGATAGATCAGTACTACCACTCTTTTCAAAAAAGGATGGAACATTTTATAACTGAAAGTTATGTTTATGTTTTAGTAAAGTGTTTTTGCAGCACTGTAAATTTAGCTGAACAATAACAACATCGATGGCAGCAACTCTGGTGCCAAATACACCGAACCTCAAAATTTTTGCCTCATACTAAATGCATTGGATGAGGGGTGTACTCACGTTAGTGTACATAGTCAGTAGTATTAGCCTATAAATTTCACATGGTATAACATTCAGGAGGTTTTTTAAAGTTACAATCTCATTAGATGTTTGGAAGAATGAATCAGCTGATCACCTAGCAGACCTTTTGAGTAAATGTAACCAATTAATTGTCGGTTTTAAGGTGAGAATTAAACGTAAAAATTTAGAGGGGAATACAATTTCCATAATAACATGGGCTATTAACCATTTTGTGCTTTGTATGCCCGAAATTATAAAAACATAATAATAATGTTAAAATAAAAAAAAGAAAATAACATAAAAAATAGCACAAAATCATTGCACAATTATATAACTACGTTGGAATTTTAATTTAGAGATGCCATAATGAAATATTCAGATGTCTTTAAGATCCTGTTTTTATTGTTTAGAGGATTTTTCGCCCCATACATGAACGCATTTTAATACATTTTTCGTCCTAGATTTTAAGTTACAAAGAAATTTAAACCATGACATTGCCCCTGCTTTTAGAGCTAAAGGAAAATAAGATGTATTCTTAAATATTTAATAAACTTAAAACTCGACAGTTAAAATGGTGTATAGTTTTAACAACCTAAAAAAAAATATATAATATTTTATCATTTCCTTTTATTGTCTATTCCAATAGACACTATACTTTTTTATTATGATTTAAGTTCCTTTGTGGGTTTTTGGATAAAAAAACTAATTTCATATAAGTCAATAAATTTATGAACAAAAATTCTATATTTGAACAAAAAAATAAAATCATTTATTTAATTTCCCCAAACACGTTTTATTCCTGTCGGCAGCAGCTGAAACGTCGCTGTTTATTCCCCAAGGTCCAGGGCAATCACGAATGTGACACGAACAAAATTACACCACTCGTAGATGTGAACTGCACCGAAGACTACCAAGAATGCCAAATGATTCGTGTTAAGTGAACTACCGTAAAAGTGATATATACTTGAAAATCGTTAAAATATATAATTTTAATATAAATTATTAACTTAAAATAAATAAATAAAAAAATTATTATATTTAGTTTTATAACTAATAAACTAATACATAAGCCTAAATCAAATGAACCACATATTGGAACTGCTCTTGATGATTTATTTCCACAGTAGTCATCTGATTTTGGTTAGTGTTATATCTAATAGCTACTTTTTAATATCCATAACAATGACATGGGAAATTTAAAGGACTGTACGACGGTAAACGGATTGTTCTCATTAATAGCGTCAGTTCCAATCGGTTTTTCTTTGCAAAAAGTACAATAAAAATAAATGCAATACGCATATAAAAAACGAAAAATAGTAATTCGTTGGTTGGAATAATGGTTGACTATGCAAGAAATCCTTGTTATACAGTAACTAATGAGATAATTTCATTATTGAAAGAAAATAAAAATACAATCCTAAAAATTAATAAATAAAATGTTATAAATACGTGAACTAGACAACATCTCCATATTTTAATATGCTTGAGCCTACCTATTGTGTTGTAATTCACCTACAATCACCAATACAATAGACGGAAACAACTTGATAATACAAAAGTAAATTCAAAGTGATTAGGTCCACCATACCGTAAATGAATTGATTATGAAAAGAGTTTATTTTTAAATCGGCCTAAGTCTTATTCCCTTTTTAGAAACGTAAACTTAGCCTAACGCAGGACTAGTACGATATGTCGGGAAATCCAATTACTCATGTACAACTCGTTTCTGAAGAAGGGTAATCTTGGAAAAATGGATTATTTTTTAGCCTAGCAACCGTTTCGCAATCTGCATTATTGTTTGGTCATTGTTTATATGTTTTACTCATAACCTATGTTAGGAAATTAATAGTTTATACATGGCTTTTTATTCGTGTTTATTGCCCTTTAACACGAAATTAATTAAAAAACCTAACTATACAACTAAAATATTACTTTTTACAATAAACAAAGAAAAAATTAACATTCAGATATACTTTATTTTTCTCACGTCACTGAAGAGGTTAAGTAATTATGAAAAGACTTCATTTTTATTGAGGCCACTTTTAAATAAAGTTAACTTAGCCTAACGTAGGCTATGTCGTTACGTCAGGAATTCCAAGCGACTTATTTCCTTGCAACTAATGAGTACCTTACAACATTTCAAACAACACCTTTCAACATTCACAATTCAACACCTGAATTCAAAGTCCTGTGAGGCCGAAAATGAAAATTAAATTTTCATCGCTCTATTCTGCATAGACAGAAGGTTATTTTCGAAGTCAGCTGAGGGTAATAAATACAGGGTGTATATAAAAACCTTTACAACTTTACCACCCTCCCATCCTCTGCCATGTAACATACACTTTTTCTAAAACACCACATGAAAGAGTAGCTCAAAAAGTTTTATTCAGTAGCAGTTTTATCAGCTGATTGGTTTATATTGTTGCTTGGTAAACAATAACAAATAATTTGTGAGTCCCATAAGAAGTGCAATGGATGTTCGTATTAAAGCGCAGTGTGGAGTGGTTTATTGAAACCAAGCCCTAATTGTTGGTCTTGAGATAGGATTCCTATTGCATCTAGTACGAAAACAATATAAACCAATGAGCTAATAAAACTGTTAATGATTAAAACTTGTTTAGCCACTCTTTCGTCGCTAACTGTGCAAATGTATGTAAAGAAGTAGTATTTTTTTAGAAAACTTGGATGTTACTTTTAAAGAGGATGGAAGGATGGTAAAGTTGTAAAGGTTTTTTATAGACACTCTGTATATCCGTCTCCTAATTCATTTCCTAGAAGCACTTGATATGATTAATCAGCCGATTTCTTTATATAGTACAGTAGTACCTTTTCGTACTATTACGCAAAGAACTGTTTATATGACATCGTTTTGCGATCAAGAACTATTTTATTTTATTTATTTTCAATTAAACCAACATTAGTTTTCAAGTAACCAAATTGAAGTTCCCATTTTATTAGTAGTTTTTATGTAAACACTGAGAAGAACAGCCGAATTTAACACTAATTGAACTGTGTAACACTTCATAAAGTAATTTAACTGGCTCTTATTTACCTAAATTTATTAAAGAAAATTTCCTGTATTTTTTTATTTTTTATTTCGAATGTGCAATAACCGGCACATGAATTTAATAAATTGATGTATTCTTTTTATAAATAAAGACTTTTCGTAACTCGAACTATGAAGAAAGATCAACGTTTTATATTGATATTGCACGAATAAACTGAACACGGGCAGGTTATTTTGAAAAGTTAAACTATTCAATGAATTTGTTATTAATTACCGTGTAACTAAAATATCTTTCATAACTCTGGTCAAAATATTATTAGTTTAGTTGATGTCATACCGTCAGGTGATTAAATGTACCGTGATTTTAGTAAACGGCCTCTTTTGTTAAATCTTTTTTACGCTATTAATCCAAGTAGTAAAATTATTTTATAAGCGGTCTTCATCGATTTATTTTTAATAATATTTAAAGTTATTGACTCGGCGATCGTTTTATATTCTATGAAAATATTGCAAATATTATTATGAATTGATAACAGCACAAGAACTTAATGCCCTTGAAGAATTCGTCGATATTGAAAATTGAAGATAGAGACATTTACACAGTTAGTTCTAATACATACCAAAAATTTCGTTTTACAGATTTCATATTTTTAATACCTTAAAAAGTACTATTAAACGTAGTACCGGGGAGCCGAGCTTCGCTCTATAATTATGCTGTAAAATGTTACAAAATGTTTAAAGTTACATTTAAGTTTATTAAGTGAGGGTGAGATGTCAGAGCACGCCTTCAGTCTTCCCTTTTCTATAGTTCTTTTTTACTTCCTCCTCGAGAATGTTGGGGTGGGAGAAAAGTATTTAAAATGTAAACAAAGAACTTAAACTTACGATAGAGGTTTTTGAGTAGCATTTTCCTAAAATAACATTTTCAATCTATCTATAAAAATGAAAGTATGTATCTTTAAAGACGAAAGCTTTGTGTGTCTTGAATAGGCGCAGACTACTGGACCGATTGACCTGAGGTTTTGTAAAACTATACTTTATTAATCTAGCAGAAAGATTGATAGGCCTATTCCTGTTATTTATAAGCTTCTGGGCTTTGCCCTATTGACCCTGCATATGTATTGTACGTAGAAATTTAAACGTGTATACAATATAATTATAAAACTTGAAACTGGGCAAGTTTTGTTCAAATTTATTTATTCTTTTAATTCAATTTATTAATATAAATAAACAGCTGTTAAAATTTATTCTTCACGGCACTGGATTATTTTGTTATTTTTGGTAATTTGACTTTTGCAAAATTATTACACCATATCTTTCCATTCAACTAATCTGCAGCATCTATACTTATTTAATACGCTAAGGTTTTTTTGTGTTGAGAACTCCTCCTACAATTTTTAACTGATATTCAAGTTTTTGGTGTCGTTAGATAGTGCTTGTTCTGTAGTTGTTTCTGCTAAAAATCGATTAAAATCAGACATAAAATAAGGGCGCTTTACACAAATTAAATTTGAGATTTTCCCTTTAGTTTAGAATAACATTGGGTTTGGGTTGAACATTTTAAACATCTGTTAATGTATAGCTGTAAACACGTGTAGTGATTACATATATGTGATTACTGATATTAACAATATTGGATTGGTCGGTTTTCGTTAATTTAGAAATAAATGTTACTTTTGTATTGTATGAAAATAAATTGCTCGATTCCGAGCAACAAGTAGACTAATAATTCGTAAATTAAAATTACATGTGGCGTTCTTACACCATTTACCATTTACCATCAAAGTCATCTCTGCAGTCCTTGAAGAGAGGAAGAGTGGTCAATTCTTGCATGAATGTGTTTGCGTGTGTGTGTCATGTGTGGTGCATTTTATTTTTTATGGGAGTGTTCTTCTATGAACTCACTTAGTTTGTAGTAAGGTCGTTCCAATAGATATTTTTTAGTTGCTTTTTAAGCATGGAGGCCTTATTCATTTCTTTGAGACTGGTCTGTGAGGTAGTTAGGAAAGGAATTTATGTGTATGAGAAAAAGCAGTGGGCCGACGATGGATCCTTGGGGAATTCCTTGTGTAGTGTTCTGGAGTGACGATCTTACTTTGACTTCATAGTTGTTGTTGAGGTGTTCTATTTCCACTATTTGCTTCCGGTTTGTGAGAAGATTAATTGGTTGTGGATTGCTTTTTCAATGTATTTGGATAAAGTGGGCAGCACTGATACGGGTCGGTAATTTGATGCTTTGGAGTTTCCTCCTTTTTTGCATTTAGGGTAAATTAATTCTCTTTGGGCTGCTTCAGAAATTTCATTTGGTTCTATGGGGGAGTTAATAATGTTTAATATGGGCAAAATTATCACTGTTTGATAATAACTGATTATTTTGTTGGATATTTGGTCGAGTCCTGCAGAGTTTTTTTGGTTTGAAGCTCTTAAACATATCTTGAAGATCTTTGATGCTGACTTTGTTAAACTGGGTCAGGCCTTAGAGTTTAAGCCTTACTTTCCCATAAGGATGTCTCTGCTTACTCGTTTGTGTATAGGCCTTCATAGACGCTACTTACATTTTTTAACATTTTTTTAATGATCAGTATGGCATTTTTTTGCAGACGATTTTGTCCTAAGTCCACAATGTAGCTCGCTAAATGATGCCAATGATGTTGTTATTTCTAAGTCAACCCCTATTACTGAGTGGTGCAGTAAAAAGAAACCCTGCATGAATGCTGAGAAGGTTCAGGATGTAACACTGTGTCTGGGCAGTAGATCCAGCAATGTCAAATCACTTAAGTTCTTGGGGTTTCATTTGCAGTCCAATATTAAGTGGCAAACACACATTGAATATTTGGCTCCAAAAATTGAGACGGATATTCATGATAAGATCACTAAGAGCTAGTGTTTCTGCTGATGTCTTTCTCTGTATTATACATCCATAGTTTTATGTCATATGGAACCTCAGTTTATGACACGAGGGACGGAACGCGGACGATGGAAGTCACTTCTGGTGCCGCACAAGGTTCAATACTCGGCCCGGATCTCTGGAACGTTGCCTATGACAGCCTCCTGAGGTCAGAGATGCCTGAGGAAACCACTTTGGTTGGGTACGCCGATGACGTCGCAGCTCTCATTGCTGCACGCAACGTTGAGCTGGCCCAACTAAAGTTGAACCGAGTCATGCGTGTGGTCAACACCTGGATGTCAGATCACGGTCTCTCGCTTGCTCTCAGTAAGACGGAGATTGTGATCCTCACGAAAAAGAGGATCGACACCGTCGTCCCGTTTCGAGTGGGAAGGGAGGTGGTCACATCAACTCGTGCCGCCAAATACCTCGGGGTTATGGTGGACACCAAGTTAAGCTGGAGGGATCAGATCTTCCGTACGGCGGACAAGGCCGCTAAGGTTACTTACCTTACTACTACTTACCTTAGTAGGCTGATGGCCAATGTCGGGGGTCCCCGATCCAGCAGAAGACGTCTGTTGATGTCCGCGGTCCAGTCCGTGCTCCTTTACGGGGCAGAGGTGTGGGCAGGCGCTCTAGATAAGGAGTGCTACAGGTTGCGACTCGCCCGGGTTCAGCGTCAAGCTGCGCTCCGGGTGTGTTCCGCCTACCGGACAGTGTCCGAGCCTGCCGTCCTGGTGGTCGCCGGAGTCATCCCTGTCAAGCTCTTGGCAGGGGAGAGGAAAGCGATTTATCAGAGACAAGGCGAGATCGGCAAGGACACGGCAAGAACAGAAGAGCGCTCCCGAACCTTCCAGCAGTGGCAAGACAGCTGGGAGCACGACACCCGAGGACGATGGACTGCGCGACTTATCAAGCAGGTCCAACCATGGGTGGAACGGCGGCATGGGGAGGTGGACTACTACCTGACCCAATTTTTGACAGGTCACGGCTATTTTCGGTCGTACCTGAACCGGATGGGAAAGACCGGTTCACCGGACTGCATTTATTGCCCGGGTGTTCCCGACGATGCGGAACACACATTCTTCCGCTGTCCCCGTTGGGAAGGGCCCCGCCTGGAGGCCACACAAATCTTTGGTGTATTTTCGGTGGACTCGGTCTGCCAAAAGATTTTGGAGGATGAGGGCAACTGGGATTGTTTGTCACAGTTCGTCCGGGGCATCCTCCTGGAAAAGAAAACCGATCTGGACCGCGAAGTGGCCCAGATCCCTTGATCGAGCGGCTGGATAAGGAGCGAGCCCCACGGGCGTAAGCCAAATTTAGGCCTAGCCTGACGTAATGTGACAAACAATTCCAGGTTAGATTCCTAAAGAGTAGAGGAGGTTTTTTAGTGGGTAAACCCGTTTTTAGGGGAGCCCCACACTACAGGCTGGCCACCTGTGTGCGTAATGCATTTTTCCGCCTCTCCCTCAAAAAAAAAAAAAAAAAAAAAAAAAAAAAATATATGGAACCTCAGTGTGGGCTTACTGTTCTTATGCCATTGACATTGACAGAATTTTCATGTTACAGAAAAAGGCCGTAAGATTAATGTGTGGCTTTCATAACCAAACACATTGCAAGCCACTCTTGATTGCTCTTAAAATACTTACCATCATTGTTTGTTATGTCATGCTTTTTTTCAAGGACAATCTGCCAAATTTAACCAAAATATTAAATGTTCACAGCTACTCCACAAGGTTTAGAGTTAATATTTCCACGTCAAGGTGCATGTTTTCAGCCACTGAAAATAGCCTTTGCTATCAAGGCATAAAAAATATAATGCTTTGCCTGTTAACATAAGAAATGTATCTAGAGCTAATTTTAAAAATTTTATAAAAACTGTTTTAACTAAAGTCTTATTGTTTAAACCTGAAGAGTTTTTTTAGGTTAAGTTTTTATGTAACAAACTAACCTTAGTTTGATTTTTGACGATTGTCATAAACATTGTTATCGTTTCAATTGACTTTAAAGCATTTCATTTTATTATAATCATATGATTTGCACCTATATTTTTCTTAAGGGCAAAAATTTGATTCATTATCTTACTATGTAATCCAAGGTTTTTCGTGTTTTAATGAATTAAACTACCTGTTATTTTATACCCTAGAATTTATCGCTCAATACTGGGTTTCCACTCGTGCTTTTGAAGATTATGCCCAACCCCCAACACAACTAAGAAATTTTCTCGTTTTTAATACACAAACTGGCTACATGGTTAAAACATGGGACTTACGTTTTGGAAAAATTTTTATAATCAGGTGATCGCTCCAATGCTTTTCTTATGGAGAAAAATGATTTTTATTAACGATTTTACTAAATATTTCAAGCGTTTTGAGCGTTTTGATGAATTAAACTACCATTATTTTGTACCCAAGAATAGTTATTTTCCATCCGGAACGCTCTAGCGCTTGTACTTCACGAAATAATTTCCAACCACAAACCCCACTACAAAACTTTCTCGTTTAATATAATAGGATGTTCTTGTGTAAAATCATTCTAAAACACTGTTTTTATGGCGGGAAATGTTGTGAATGTACAAAGACGCTTAAGCTATTCGATAGAAGGGTGACTTGAGACTATAAGAACAGTTCAGGGGTGAATAAAATGTATTTAATTAAAAATTATATTTCCACACTACTAATTTCAATGTATAAATTAATTACAGTGCTAACACTCTGTCATATTGAACAGTGACAAATGAAGCGTTCTCGTCCCTCTCGTCTTCGCCAATATTACAGGGAGATATGCGGTGAAGGAGCCGTTATTAGACACCGCGTCTGTCACCCTTTGTTGCTTAAGACTAATAATAACCCGACACATATTGTGACGTCACAATACATAATACGTTAGACAGGTGATCCAAGATATTCTCAACGACAGTTATTAGCATGCAGTGGCATCCAAAACTTGTATTATGTAGTTCTCATATAAAAAATATTGTATGCGTTTGGAAATTCATTTATTGCTAGGAAAGACCGTTAAAATTGGTTACAGTCCATAACATTTTAGATTTGTTTTACAAGTCATAAATATATTTAATAAAATTTAGTGTGACTTTGAGACTGTATATGAGGGACTTAACAGAATCACGGTGAATATTCATGCAATAAAAAATGCTAGAGTTCGTTTAGTGTTCAATTAAGCTTACATACTTCCACTGCCACACCTTAAATAATTAAATACATCAATTTACTAGGAACTGTAGCCCAGATCCTACCATAGTTATACATTAGTGAGGTATACTGTACAACGGTGAGCGTCAGCCGTCTGTGGTGGGGACATCAACAATGTATCAACAGTAAATACCCAGACGAAGCTGTCACTAGTCCTCTACTGTGAGACAGTTACACCGCCCTTAATTGGCTATAACTACAGTATACAACATGATTGTGAATGCCGTATTGTGAAATTGACAACTTTTTTTTCGAAAATAGTATAAATTTCAGTTTCGTATCTATTGGTGCTAAATTCAGATACCTCTTAACTTCTTCTCACAACATTAAAACATTTATTAGCGTCAATAATAACATAATAATCGTTTAAAATGATTAACCGTTTGTATCGGTCACTTAGCTAGAAACTCATAACATATACGATCTCATTCAATTGGATAATTCACTCTTTCAAAGGCACCGCTTTTGTTATGAATACTAAATGACCCTTATACCATCCATGAAAACATGTAGTAACCCTCATGTCAAACGAATAGAACAAAATTTACCTTTCACTCTTTGATCTACTTTCAATCATGTGTATCAAAGCTTAGGTCTGAATTAAAAACATCCTTTTAATTGATCTCAAAGAGAAAATGGTAATCAGTTAAGTGTCTCAAAACGCTTAAGCTAAGTTGGCAATATAAATTATTCTATAGAGTTCTGAAGAACATTAAAACTTCTTATAAAGTTATTGAACGTGCAAAACAAAGATAAAAACATACTAGAAGAAAAATTAGAATAAATAAAATCGTTATTTTATATAAATTATAGAAAACGCTGGTTTCAAGAGAAAATCATGTTTCAGTTTAGATTGGAAATTGTTTTTACTGACATGCTTTTTTTTTTTTTTTTTTTTTTTTAAGATCCAAAAACAGAGAATTAAAAATATACAATATACGATTTTTTTGTAATATCCTACTTTTTTGTAACTCATCCTGCAAGTTTTAAAATTTTTCTATTTTCTGTCGTTGGATAGGGATTGGCCTTCAGTTATTTTCGCAAGATAATCGTGGTAGTTATAATTAAAATAAAGAAGCTCTACATAATGAAAATTTTAAATTTTTGGGTAGAGGATTTAAACATCTGTTAATTATAGCAATTGATAATAAATGTAAGTTGGGGTGATAACTGATAATCACAATATTTGATTGGGTAGGCTAATTGATACAGAACTAAATGTAACACTTTTAACATGTTATGCGATAGTTCAAATTACTTGGTAAACTAGTATTGAAACAATAATATTAGAAACACGTGACTATTTGCAAACACACACAAACAACACAATAAAAAATAACATGTAAACAAATTCAGCTCATAATACAACAAGAATCATAGGTTGATTTGTGCATCAAATTAAAGTGCATCATTTTGAAATATGCTACCTTATGAAGTCGGACCAGTGGTACGTTGATGAGTGATATAACAAAAGCCTATGATATTTCTTCTTGGAATCAGTCTGTGACACGTCCCCTGGACTTGTAAAAAAAAGAAAAACTGGGACATTTATAACATTGAGGGAGCAATAACAAATTCCCAAACACCAAGGCTCAATAAATTATTACTAGCAAATAGTGAGTTATTAGTTACGTTCAAGACTTTTACCCAACCCTGTGTAACGCTTTACTTTATAATCCCTATCCTGAATAAAATATCAAAACAAGATTATGCAATTTAAAGTTGCAATTAATTAAAACCAATATAATAAGTAAAGTCTTCATCTTTTGTTAAAACTTATCCAATCTCCTGGGTCATTTGTAAAACTTCCAAGGCTTTCCATTCAGACTTAATAAATTTAAAACTTAATCGTATTTTTTAATTTTTATTTAAAACAATATATATTAATTTCGTGTTGGTAAAGAATAATGAACCACAAACAAGAACATTTCTGTCACTTTGAATGAGTATTAGAAAATAAAATTGGAAATCATTTACCAAGTATTTAAGTAAACAATGAGTAAATTATGTGACTATGACCTCAAATCTACATCGATATGGGTTTTAGTTATATGAAAACATAAACTACTATCATGTACATAATGCTGTAGTGTAACATTCAAATAACGCTTATTGGTTGTAATATTAATAATTATTATACCATTTAATTATAATTGATATACTGCACGAAGATTGGACACCGAACATGGTCTCTGCGTGCTACTAAATAAACAAGCTATACAATATACACAGGGCGTTGAGGGATCCGTGCTCAACGTTCCATGACTGAGTATACATAAAACATGCAGAGCACACGAGGCCTGTGTTGACTTCCTGTGTCCTGCAATTAGAAGACCCGCATTGGAATAGGGTCATATGTAATGTCTGTTTCTTTCTTTATTTCCGTCTCATAAAATAAAAAAAAAATTAAATGAGAATTAGCAAAAGTACTACTGAAATGAGTAATAGTAATAATAATAATAATAATAATAATTCATTATATTATTATACTGAAAAGGGTTTCACATTAATAATCAAGTTTTTTGTTTTTTGTTTAAGAATATGCGTTGACAGATTTTTTTTAAGAATTGCAATTGTAATATTATGATAGAGTAAAATAGTTACTTTTGTGATTTAGCTTGTATAATTTAATGTTTAATTGGATAGCGACTTTTATATTTTTGTGAAAGTTTTACAACTTGAAACAAATACGTTTCACCCTAGCAAAAAACGATTAATATTTAGATACTTAGTACTAAATGAAACGAATATTTCGGTTTCAATTGTACGTTTTTAATTCATATACGAATAAGGCAATGATAAGCTGTCTTGTTAATAGGAGCGAGTCGTGACGTTTCAGTTGTTAGAAATTGTGTGTTAATTATTTAATTTAAATAAGTCTAGAACAATAAAAACAGTGAAAAGTACGGTTTACATTTCATAAAAATCATAATCAAATATTAAACATCTTAAGGTTGGGATAATATTTTCCTCTACTGTAAACCACCTTCTGCGGCGATCTTAAAACTGGAAGTTTTCAACTTTTATTTTGTTATTTATGATATATGAATAACTTGTTATTTCTTCATACACTATAACTCTCAAGGCTCCCCTCATAACTGTCGTTTTACAATGTAGAATATCTCTATTAGAAAATGTATAGGGCTATTACAAAATATCTTTAAAATTTCGAGGTTACATAAAACAGTTTCAGTAAAATAATTTCAAGAAAATCTCATAAAGTTCTCTTAGAGATACTCAAAACTGAAAATATTCTTTAACGATATACAAAAGATGTCAATCCTGTACCCAAGCTCTTTTCATACTTATTAAGAGTGTTGATTTATATACATTAAGGATTTGAACTTTTTTGAAGGATTTTTCTCGTCTATATCCTTTGTTCATTAACTATTTTGTCTGCCTGACTCATCGTGAATTTTTTGTCAGGCGCTCCTGCAATATTAAAGGCATGATTTGCAGTCTCGCAGTACCTCCGTTCACTTACACAAGTCTGTTCTCTTCCATATCTGCAGTATGCTGTGTGCTAACATTGAACAATTAGACATGATACTGTGAATGCTTATCAGTGCCTTTACAAGTTTGAATAACATCAAATATTTAATCTTGTGTTTATGGCCTACTATAAACTGATCCCTTTATCTTTAAGATTATTTAAAATCTGTAAATATAGAATATAAGTTTTACCTTACCACTACGTTGCCCGGATAGCGACTATTATCTTTATTTTTATAGAAGTATTTTTCATTTAGAAAATTTAGGTATTTTTTAATCTAGAGAAACTTATATAGGTATCTTCCGTTCAATTATTGTCTTGTATTTAGTCATTAAATTACAAGAACATTTCTTTCATGCCTCACAAAAAAAATTTTTATCCATTTTCAAAAAATCCAGTAGTTTTACCGTTGTGAATTCCACAGTAGTGTGCCTCAAACTGAACGGATGAAAAACAGGTATCGATAAAGGTTGCCAACTATGAATAACTAACATACGACTACAATGAAAATCATTCGTTTATTTTAACAGACACTAAATAAAACGAAATAATAATCATATTCTTTATCTAAATGTGTTTTCGTCGGGATTCCACACCTCTTTCCACACCTGTGAGTTACGTTAGACTAAGGTTTGAGTGATTTGTTTTTCAATTGAGGCCGGTTGGAGGAAAGCTAGAGTCCGATTTGAGACCTGATAGGGGTGAAGAAGGTTTGTGAATTCCGCTCTTGTATTCTTTCTGTTCTATTAGTTAGGGTTCTTTTTCTGAGTTGTTACGCTTTGCAGTTTATTGCTAATGGGTTTTGAGAAAATGCGCAATCTGTTTGATGAAAAATATATGTTTTTTTTATCAAGCAAGAAGTACGTTTTTGCAATTTTCTAAGCCTTTTGTTTGAATAACACAATATACTTAGAGAAAAACCATAACAGTTTTTTTTCAGGTCAGCTGTATAACTTTTTTTGTATTCCGGATATGAAACATTAAAACTAAAACGGGATTCAAGTTAATAAATTATTAAACTGAGAACTAAGTGAAATAACAAAACCATAAATTCCAAGCATAAATTTTTCCAAAGAATAAATTTTTTATTTTTGAACACTTTTTAAAATGTTACATAAGTTACTCGGTGGTGAAAACCATGATTGTCGCATAAATTAGCACCATTGCTCTTATAGGATCTGGATCAATTGTCCAGAGACTTACTTACCGTCCAGACATCTTGTGAATAACACGAATAAAAAAGTATGATTTACCATAATTTAAAAGCCCATCGTTGTGTAGGGACTTTATAGTAAATACCCCATTATTAATTCCTTTTGTAAATCTTTAATTTTGTAGATTTATTGTTTCGGTATTTATTTTTGAAAACATCAAGACCACGGCAATACATGGATTTTACTATAATATCGATCGATTAAAGGTAAAAAGAAAAATATAGTTAAAATGTCCTAATATAAGAAGACCTTGGTTCATATTGAAATGCAACTACTCCATTGTTACTGTTACTATTTCACACAGGTAGAAGCAGAGGATTTAAAGTAATTAAACCGCAACTGCAACTGGGCTTCATTGGGCTAGGATTTGAGGGATGCTCTAGGAAACACAGGAGCTGGAGAACAATAGATGTACTTTCCAACATGATCAGCATATCATTCACTTCACACACGTGTTGATTAGCCAGAATAGATGTAATGAAATCACTTTGTCACTATTACTATTTTGAGTCAAGAAACTCACTTAGTATTTTAACCTAAATATGAATAAGACGTGAGCGTAGGATGATTGTGGCACAATAGGATGATTGTGGCACGATCTTGTAGTCTTGTTACTGACTAAGGCCGACATTCTCTTTAGACAGGACTGTTAATTAATAGCCCAACAGCCAATGGTATCTAGGAACCTACTGTGTAACGTGAGATCCAAACGACATTTTCGACCTGGATCTAGGTCGGTGTACATGAATTGCAAGACTGAAGACAAAATCTTGCTAGTCCTCTTATATGTCTAGCTTGAAGATGCCTGGATACATAAATATCTAGTGAAGATTTCTGAATGAATAATTGAAAAATCTCTTCAATACCAATAAAACTCCTAGTACAAGAACACATTACTCTTTATTTTATTCAACACAAAACTCAGACTGACAACATAAACAAAAACAATAACATTGCATAAATATCTAATTATCATAAACAGCTGATTATAAATGCAGGTCAGTGGCAGATATATAACAACTCCTCCCTCTTTAATGTCCTGCTCTTCCCTAATGACGAACTGGTCTTCTTAACTGATCAATATGTCGTCTGTGGGTTTCTTGATCCACTTCTACCAAGTAATGAAGTTTTCCCAATTTTCTCACCACTGTGCCGAACACCTTCTGATGTTGCCGTAAAATCGGACTGTTACTTTGTCTCCCACTTCAAACCCCCGAACAGTTTTACTTCTTCTGCCATCTGTCTGTTTCTGATATAACAGTTTTCTTCCATCTTCAGGTTTCAACAGATCTAGTCTTGATCTAATTTCCCGGCCGATAAATAGCTTACAAGGTGAGCATCCTGTTGATGTGTGTGGGGTTCTTCTATAGGCAAAAAGGAAAGTTATGAGGGCTTGATGAGAATTGCTGTTGTTAATTAATGCTACCTTTAAAGCATTCTTGACTGTCTGGATGCACCTTTCTGCCAGACCGTTGGTAGCTGGATGGTAGGGAGCGGTAAACCTTTGCTTGATACCACAGCCTTTACAAAAATCCATGAACTCCTTACTGTTGAATGATGTTCCGTTATCAGACACTAATACTCGTGGTAGCCCATATGCTGCAAAAAACTTCATCAGACATTGTTTAGTAACTGCAGATGTCATCGAAGATACAGGAAAGACTTCCACCCACTTGCTATAAGCGTCTACCGCCACAAGGTAATATTTCCCTTTCCAAGGTCCTGCATAGTCGACATGGACCCTATCCATCGGGTTATCTGGATAGTCCCAGTGGTGCGAACTCTCTTTAGATGGATTGTTCCTGACTAATTGACATGGCTCACACTCGTTTATCATCATTTCAATATCCTTGTCAATTCGTGGCCACCATATGTAACCTCTTGCTAACTGCTTGGTCTTCACAATTCCTTGATGTCCCTCGTGTAAATCTGTTAGAACCCTCTGCCGCAATTTCCTGGGTATGTACCCTCTATGACTCCAAAGAATACAACCATTTTGTAAACTGAACTCTTCAGTCGGATGTCCTAAGAATGACTTCCTTGCATTCCTACCACTTTTGAGGTAACTTAAAAGTTCAGCCACTTCCGGATCACTTTGAACCTCCTGTGCTACTTCAGCAGACGTTACTGGAAGTGTTCTCATCTGTTCCAATTGAAAAATATCCACTGCGCTTGGTTCATTACTTGTATACCCGGCCAATGGTAGTCTAGAAAGTGCATCAGCATTACAGTGATCTTCTGTATTCCTGTATCGAATGTCATAATCGAAAGCCTGTAGATATATGGCGTAATGCTGCATGCGCATGGCTGATAATCGTGGCAGCTCCTTTCCAGGATGAAAAATAGAGACTAATGGCTTGTGATCTGTTACTAGTGTAAATTTTCTCCCATAAAGGTACGAATAAAAACGTTTAACACCAAAAATAATCGACAATGCTTCCTTGTCTACTTGGCTGTATTTACATTCTACTTCAGAAAGAGTACGACTTGCAAATGCAATTGGTCTTTCGGTCCCGTCTGACATCTTGTGGGACAGCACGGCTCCCAAACCAAAAGGACTCGCATCCGTGGCCAGTACTAGTTCTTTATCGGGACTGTAATGGACCAGGACTCTATCTGATGATAACTCACTTTTAATGCTTTTAAAAGCCTCCTTACACATATCATTAAAAACAAATTTCACACCTCGTTTCAGTAACTTATACAATGGGGCAGCCAGATTGCACAATTTTGGAATAAATTTTCCATAAAAGTTAACCAACCCTAGAAATGACCTTAGTTCACTGACAGATTTCGGTTCAGGTAAAGATAAAATTGCCTCTTCCTTACTTCTGATCGTGCGAACTCCATCGTGGCTCAAGTTAAAACCACAGTATTCTATTGACTGATTGAAAAAAAGCATTTTTCTGCATTTATCCTGATACCAAACTCTTTCAATCTTTGAAAAACTTGCTTCAATACCTCAAAATGTTCCTCGGCCGATTTTGAACCAATAGCTATGTCGTCATAGAAAACACTAACTCCAGAAATACCATTCAAGATCTGCTCAATCGATCTCTGCCAGATTGCAGGAGCATTTGAAATACCAAACGGCAAACGATTGTACTGATAAAGACCCATATGAGTGTTGATTGTGATGAGGTGCCGATCATCAGGGTGAACTTCCAAATGATTGTATGCTTGTGTAATGTCTATTTTAGAATAATACTTACTTTCCCCGATTTTAGCTATCAAGTGCTCTATATTTGGTATGGGATAGTCATCAATATTTAATACCTTATTTAATGTAGTTTTAAAGTCACCGCACAACCTTATTGAACCACCTTTTTTAACAATTGGAACTACTGGTGTGGCATAGTTATAAAAATTTACTTTAGATATTATGCCCTCTTTTTCTAATCTTTCAATTTCCTTAGAAACCTTTGACTCTAAAGCAAGTGCTACTGGACGAGCTCTTTTGTATATTGGCTGAGAATTTTCCTGGACTGACAGCCTGACCGAAATACCGTTTACTTTTCCCACCCCGGGCTCAAAAACTTCTTTGTAATTAGCCAACAATTCTTTTAACTTTTCAGTTTTCTCTGGCTGTCCGTCTACTTCACTAACATGGACGCAGTTATTTTTCATAGAAGGGTGAGAAAAAATTTCCTGCCAATTCAGTTTGAAAATCCACAACCAATCAAGACCAAACATACTCCCAAAATCACCATCAACAACATAAAGATTAGCCAATTTAGTCTGGTTATTAACAGTCACTTTAACTCTGACCATACCCAAAAGTTTAACTTGTTCTTTGGTATAAGTTCTTAGTTTAATATCTGAATGCTTTGGTTGTAGACCCGGAAAAAGTTGCCTAAACTTAGATTTACCTATCAGACTTACCGAGGCTCCAGTGTCAATTTGAAAAACTTCTGTACCTGTCCCAAGCTTCACGTGAACTGACAACCCCCTTTTCATGTCAGGTTGTTTTAGTTCATAGCAGTTTTCTTCCTTAGCTCCTTCACAGTCTTCTACTAGTCCTGGATCTGACAATACATTCCGTAGGAAAATCGCGTATAGTCAATTTGACTTTTTTAGTTGAATATATGTGTCTTAGGAAGTGTTTTGCACTTAGGTGTCATTTCGGCATCTGGTAGGTTTACCCGCTATGACGTCATCAAGATGGCGGAAAGTGATATTCTTTAATTGCGTATATATCAGATGTTATTTATCGGATTTGGATAAATCTTTTTTTGTTTTAAAGCTCATCAAAAGACCTATCTTTTTTGTATGTACCATTTTCTTATGCACTTATTAGTTTTTCTATAATATTTAAAAAATTGAATTTAAAAAATAAAATTTTGTAAATTTTTGCTTATAACTTATTTACTAGTGAGAAATTGGCAATTTCACCTCTTATCAAAGTTGTTTGTCTTTTAATACCCTTTCTAATGATACCACACATGGGGAAATAAATCCTAGGAATAATGCAGAAAAACGCCTGAAACACCGATGCGATCGCTACAGTTGGTGCGTGCCTGAACAATGGTACATGTATCATTTTATTGTTGCATATCTACCAATAATGTATTTCATCTGTTCAACTAGTTTATAAATACTCTATAATAACAAAAAGTTATTTTTTGTTTATCTAATGTTGTTGCACTTCATATTCACAGGGTGTACAACAAGTATAACGAAACTATGTGTTAAAATTGTAATGAAAAAGTCATTACATTAACTGAAATGATTTTTATATTATTTACATCAATTTAACTTATATAAAACATTTATTTTATATAAACACATACAAAACATTTTTAGTCATGTTATTAGTTACTTTACTGTGAAAGCAATGCCAATACAGATGTACTTTATTATTCGTTCGTTATCATTTAAATATGTTATATTTTTGTTTACATTATCAGAAATAATTTTAAATTAAAAATTTATACCACTATTTTAGAATTAACATTTCTTGTTTTATTGTGTATTTGAAACAAAAGCTCTATGTTGAACAATTTTTATTGTTTAGTATGACTTAAACTTAAATACTAACTAATGTTGTTTTAGAATAAACACACCGAAAGTATTGTTATCAACAGTGATCGATTTCAGGGGGAACGCGGCGGAACGGCAACCCCGTACCTTTAAGAAAATCGACCAAAATTTTAAAAAATCAAACAATAAAAATATTTTTTAAATCCAAATTAATAATTAATTATTTTTGAAAATAAGGGAAAGCCTTAAAGTCAAGTATAGACCTTTAAGTCAAGTATAGTTTGTTAAATTAACATGAATAATATTTTTAGTTTCATCCCAGTCCTTTAATTTAGTTTTCTTTCAAATAATATTGGATGTCCAATAAAAAGTTTTTAATACAATATGGTGTTCTTCTTAACGCGAATATTTTTAAACGCAGAAAAATTAGGCCTTATCTAGATTTTACATTGTTAAGTTAATCAGTATGAAACATGAATGCTCCCGAAAGGCTTAATGATTTTTATTAAATCTTTAAAACTGTATTATGACACTCAACATAAAAAAGCTGCAAAAATATTCTGCAAAAAGATAAAACAGTAATATTAAATAAAAAATAGGTCATATTAGTTTTAGAAATGAAATACATTATTTATTGTGTACAGTATTAATTATATATTATCTTTACAACATGAATAACTCTAATACTGCATTCTGTGTCCTATAGATAAACGGTTAAATACCTCATGATGAGTAATGTATTACTATGTTTTTAAACTTTACACTAGAAACTTTTTACCGTACTTCGCCTGAATGTTATTTATTTGCCGTCGTAATATAAAATCAATACATTTATTCCAAGTTTAAATAATAGTCTGATCCCTTTATTTAATGTTTGAAACCCATTAGTTTCACTTTAAATTCTGACGGAGTAGAGGTCTTCATAAAGTTAAATTTTAACTTATGAAATTCACTAAAACTAACCATTTAGCTTCAAAAACTCGAAAAATCTCAGGGGGAGGCCCCCGGGACCCGACGTGTTCTTGGGGGGGTATTCTATACCCCCCACACCCCCCCGTGTTACCCCTCTGCAGAAAATACCCCCCCTTCAAAATTGAATGCTGGGTTCGCCAATGACTGCTATATGTATACTGTTCAATATATTACTGTTTAACTAATGTTGAACTTATGTTTGACATTTCTTAGATTCTAATCATAATAATGTTTACGCAAAGAATCATCAACGCTTCTACATTTGCACAATGTGCAACATGGGACTTTATTCTTTTTGCACACACATGTCGACTTAGCACATTTCATGCACCTTTCATGAACCATCCCTGTCTTTGGTACTAAAGTGTTGTTGTCCACTTGAAATCCAAATTCTAGTGGATCGAATAAATGAAATTCTACATCTATGCAATCTTTCTGTAAGTACGTATGGTAATGAATATGCCCATATATCTGGACCTGATTATACAAGTAAGTTTGGCACGAAAAAGCCCCTATGAGTGTGGTATTTAAATAAACTTTTGAAGAATTTTGGAAACTCAAAATTTCCAACCGAAATTAAATCAAGCTTAGTTTCTGTCGAGATTTATTTAGTCCAGGTACTCATAAAAGGTTCAAAAGCAAAGAATTTGGACGAACTCATTATGGATAGTTTATCATAAAAAACGCCAGTATCGGAGAACTTCCACCGACCAGCCGAAGCGCCAGACAACTACTGAGGGCATATTACCATTTTTACTTACAAAAACATTGCATTGACGAAGAATTTCATTTATTAGATCCACTATAATTTGGATTTCAAGTGGAAAATATCACTTCAGTACCAAAGATTACATAAATGTAGAAGTGTTGACCATTCTTTGTGCTAACATTATTATGATTAGAGTCTAAGAAATGTCAAACATAAGTTCAGCATTAGTTAAAGAGTAGTATTGAACGGTATACATATTGCAGTAACATTCCAGAAGAATGATAACAGTAGCAGTAGGCCTATGTGTTAAGAGTCACCATTTGTTATTTGCATTTCAACGAACAAAAAATACCGTACTTTATAACAATACTTTCTGTGTGTTTATTTCTAAAACAACATTAGTTAGTATTCAAGTTTGAGTCATACTAAACAATAAAAATTATTTAACATAGAGCTTTTGTTTCAAAAACACAATAAAACAAGGAATGTTAATCCTAAAACAGTGGTATAAATTTTTAATTTAAAATTATTTCTGATAATCTAAACAAAAATATAACATATTTAAATGATGACGGACGAATAATACAGTACATCTGTATTGGCATTGCTATCACAGTAAAATAACTAATAACATGCTTAAAAATGTTTTATATGTGTTTATATCAAATAAGTGTATTTATATAAGTTAAACTGATGTAAATAATATAAAAATCATTTCAAGTAATGTAATGATTTATTTTCATTAAAATTTTAACACATAGTTTCGTTATACTTGTTGTACACCCTGTGAATATGAAGAGCAACAATATTAGATAAACAAAAAATAACTTTTTGTTATTATAGAGTATTTATAAACTAGTTGAACAGATGAAATACATTATTGGTAGATATGCAACAATAAAATTATACATGTACCATTGTTTAGGCACGAACCAATTGTAGCGATCGCATCGGTGTTTCAGGCGTTTTTCTGCATTATTCCTAGGATTTATCCCCCATGTGTGATATCATTAGAAAGGGTATTAAAAGACAAACAACTTTGATAAGAGGTGAAATTGCCAATTTCTCACTAGTAAACAAGTTATAAGCAAAAATTTACAAAATTTTATTTTTAAAATTCATTTTTTTAAATATTATGGAAAAACTAATAAGTGCATAAGAAAATGGTAAATACAAAAAAGATAGTTCTTTTGATGAGCTTTAAAACAAAAAAAGATTTATCCAAATCCGATAAATAACATCTGAAATATACGCAATTAAAAAATATCACTTTCCGCCATCTTGATGACGTCATAGCGGGTAAACCTACCAGATGCCGAAATGACACCTAAGTGCAAAACACTTCCTAAGACACATATATTCAACTAAAAAAGTCAAATTGACTATACGCGATTTTCCTACGGATTGTATTGTCAGATCCTGGACTATACTGTCTGATAATCCTCTTCAACTTGATGAGTTCTCCCTCTTTGTTTCGTTCTGCAGGATTTTGCGATATGTCCAATTCTTCCACATTTAAAACATTTTGCTTCAATAAATGGACATGAATCTTGTGAATGTTTGTTGCTATCACATCTTCTACACTTCACAAGTTGCGTGCACTCACGTTTTTCCTGAGGTCGTATTTTCATAATTCCTACATCTTCTGTTGAATGGTTGCTTCCGTTCTGAGTCTTTAGGTGACGATTAGCTATCAAATTGCTTTCAAATATTTGAGCCTTCTCTACTACCTTATTGAAGGTCAAATTATCAATTTCAAAAAGGGACAAGCGAAGGCATTCTTCTCTGACCCCAATTATGAACTGTGTAACAAGAGCCTCGTCCGACCATTCTTTTGGAAACTGACAAGTTTTCGCTCTATGTTTAAGATCTGTAGCAAAATCTTTCACGCATTCCTCCGTGCCTTGTATGCGACTGTGAAATTTCACTCTCTCTGCATATTTATTTGGAATTGGATTAAAATGACTCGCTAAAATGCCAAGCAATTCCTCCAAAGTTTTCTCTTCAGGAAATCCCGGAGAGCAAAGATCACACAATTTAGCATAAGTCTGTTCTCCAATTGCATCAAGTAAAGCCAAATGTTGTTTTGACTTGGGTAATCCAGTGAGAGCAAACTTGTTTAGCAATCTTCTACAGTATTGGTCCCAAGTACAATTGGCTTGCTCAAAACTAGGTACCTTTGTTGGTTGCCAAGTAACACTCTCCTCCTTATCCTCTAACAGGTATTCTTTCTGTCGTTTAGGCATCTTTAAAATAATAAATAAAACCCTATTTTTCTCGTCGCCAGTGAAAAATCTCTTCAATACCAATAAAACTCCTAGTACAAGAACACATTACTCTTTATTTTATTCAACACAAAACTCAGACTGACAACATAAACAAAAACAATAACATTGCATAAATATCTAATTATCATAAACAGCTGATTATAAATGCAGGTCAGTGGCAGATATATAACAATAATCTAGCAATAATTGAGGATGTCGTTTATGTCATGAAGAAAAGTTTGATTTTTTATAAATCGTATGCAACAGGAAATACTCTCTGCGAAGTATTGGAGCAATTCGGGTTTGACATACAGGATACCGATACTGAATTTCAGCTTCAAATTACTTAGTTACTTGTTATTAGGCAGTAATAACAACAGTGAACTAGTCCAGACTAGTGAAACTAGTGACCAGACGCTGTGAACTAGTGAAAAGTTCCGTAGTCCAGGCAGGCCAGGAGTTGGACTGGTCAATAGGTACAAGGTACCAGTAAAACTACTTAGTAAAAAATTTTAATATCAAAAAGAATTTTCCAGAAGGAACATATTGAAATGCAACTACTCCATTGTTCCTGTTACTATTTTAAACTGTTACTGTTTGCTGTTTTACTGTTGTTGTTTTTACTGTTTGTTACTGTGTTAATCTTAAAAAAATTATTGTTTTCCTCTTAGCAATCTTACATGTCCTTTCTTGGCCCTTTCGGTTGCCTCTGAAAAGTTGAATTTTAAAATGGTGATTTTTTTTGTTATTGCTTTAAAATATTTTTCTCAATTCACAAAATTGTAAAAAGTATTCCATCAATATTTGTTGCGTTATCGTTGGATCTAAGTCCTCACTGTATCTTCCTTCTGTTCATTTTTTATTCCAATTTATGTTTCGGGTTATACATTGAGTGCACTAATGCATTGAGTTATAAGTCTACTCATTAAAAGAATATTTTTTAAAACTTGGTCCTCCTTTGAATATTGAGATTGGGGACGTATTTAAACTGTAAACAAAAATTTTCACTCATGACAAACATGTTCGAATCAAACAACTTTTTTAAAACTTGTAAATTCTTTCAGTAACTACTAGTCAGCTGTTATATTTTTAATCAAAACCTACCCTTGTAAAAGTAACAGTTTTAAATTAAGTAATTAAAAAGCACCTGTTCCAAAACTGATAAACAAAATGTTGTAATGTATAGCTGGATGCAACAATTAAATAAAAGAAAAACCGCAAAAAAATAAAACAAACAAAAGTATAAGACTGTTAACAAATCAATCCCACTACTATTGCTGTCCCCTCCCACAAATGTTAAAATATAAAAAAGTGGGGCTATAGTAATTAAGTTTACTAGTAAGTGATGGTATTTGAATGAGTGTTTTAGAGTATATCATTGGAAAATTTCTAACTCTGTTTTTATTTCCTGAAGATATTATTTTCATATATTATCATTTATTCTAACTTGTAAAACGCTGCTCTAAGCTGCATAATCTACTCAAAGAATGACAGAATAAAAGCACCTGAGTATCAGATGAAGCCACAATTTGTATTTGCTCATTTTTTTAATATAAATATTATTTAACAAGAAGCACCAACTTGTTTTTATTTCAAGTTCGGATATGAATGGGAACTTGTTGGTTTTAACACTAACAGGCTGTTTTTATAAAATATCTTTATATTTCGTAATTAATTAAGTTGTTAAAGATACAGATGGAAATACTTGCTTAGACACATGCCACAGTGGGCCTACAGTGTGTAACAGTTGTAAACACAAGAAAAACAACAACCAACACTAAATTGTAAAAATATAAACAAAGACAATAAAAGAAGCGTGTAAGCGTTTTCTGTGGGGGTTCAGGTTTATAGAAGGTGTTAGCGATGAACATGATTAATGGTAACTAATTGTCTAATTAAGTTAGAGTAAGTAATTTTATTTTAAATTCTCATTTAAGTGCCTGAGCTACAAAAAACCACCTGAATCTAAAAGTAAATGTCATTTAAGGCATATTTAATTGTTACACGAAGCTTATTATTTCAATGAAACTTCATTTAAGTTACCTAAATTAAATTAAATTTGTAAATTACCACTTTTTGTCAAGCAACCATTAATAAAAAAGTATTTTAAAAAATATTATGATTTTTTTACGAATAACGAAAAATGATAATGAATCCATTATCATTATGGATTTATGAAAAATTATATAAATCAGAAGATATAAATATAATATATACAAAATAAAAAATATTGACTAATTTATCATTGTTATCTGTTAAATGGAAGCAAGTAAAAATCACTGTAAGTTTTAATGTTTCAGGCCTCTAAAAGGTTTCTAAAGCCTCTTGTCGTGAGAGGTATTACAAAGTGCAGCACTCTCATGGCGGCCCTCAGGGAGGTGTTCTTTGCTGTCAACTTATATCAGACGTCCACTGAGGGATCTTCGACGTTTTATAGAAATCATGGTTTATACTTGACACTCTAAGTATATATTTTTGTGGAGGAAAAATTATAATTTGCAAGTAATCATAAATAAAATAAAACATCCGTTAAATTAGCATGCTGTCTTTGACGTTAAAGAGATTGCTTTGAATGGATTATATATATATATATATATATATATATATATATATATATATATATATATATATATATTCTACAATTACTTCCATTTAATGCAGCACTATTGGCAAAAAAAATTTTTTATTATTAGACTTTTATTTTGAAATTGATTTCATCACGGCAAGCATCTTTTGCACTCTGGCATTAAAATTGTAAAAAGTTTCTATAACTTTTAACAGACACCTCCAATTTTGAGGAAATTTTTGTATGAATGTGTAAGACCAGATCAGGTTTTAAGAGTTAGCGAACCAGCATGATCTAGTTATGGGAACGGGGTTTCATGAGGAACATTCAAAGGGGTCAAAAATGGGTTTTTGGTATTTTTGGACCTCAATTATCAAAATTCAACAGTTTTAACTAAAACCATTTAAAAGAGGTTAGATAATTTAGCATCTTGAATTTTTTAATAGCTTAACAGATTACGGAGAAAAGTCAAAAATAGGTTTCCCAAGTTAGTATTATGGGAAAGCAACAATAATGCCCCTGTGTCTTGCCTATTTATTGGCATAACTTGATAAAATTTAGTATGTACATTCATTAGGTAAGGTTTAACTGTTATGTCCTACATGATATTTTCCTTACCTAACCATTACATTTCCTAACAACTAACATTTTTTAACATTTATTGGCAGCAAACCTACATATTCATTCCTATGGTTTTTATGGGGAAAATGCAAAATCCCAAATTCCTATGTAAATTCGCTGAGTATCCAGGGCCGTTAAGACTTTGGTATTTTTCTTTGGTAAATCCTTAGTGAATGCAAATTATTCAGCATCATTTAACTGTCATGATTTCCTCAGAGTACTTATTTACCTTTTGCCTCTGTTGATTATAATTTTAAAACTTCAAGTTTTAATAGCTTAATTTCACACACAATAATTCAAAGTAGACTGTCCAAACTTACTTTCCTACCAATGTCTTACCAACTGACTCAAATGATTTTCTAGAATTCGTAAACCTGTAAAGCAAAAAACAAAACACGAAACAAACAGAATTCAGAGGCAGAGTAAATTGTTTTCACAGCTGAGAGATTCACAAACAAAAGATCCAATGGCTCTGTTGATAGAGCTTACAGCATCCACCGTGTTTCATAAAACATATTTTAAAGCGAGGTTAAACGTATACAAAATTTTTACAAACTGTCATCCATAAATATAAATTATTTTTAATTTTTATTTTTTTTTAATATAGGATACATTTTATCCTCAAAATATTTGTTTTTATTGTTAGTAACTGAGAATAGTTTTACTTTACAAATAGTTTCAAAAATCTTTATTTTAACACGCTGACGAATATTGCTTCGCCAATATTGTCTCTAATTATTTTATCAGTATAAATTATTAGGTATATTAACAAATATTTAATATCTCATTCAACAGGATTTTTTTTCATTTATATGGATGGCCTAAGACTAATCCACATTAATTACATTTTTTCCCTTGAAATTGATGAGAATTGAGATGGTTACGAATTGCTTAAAAACTGAAGAATACTGATAAAAACTTTTGGTTAAAGTAGAGGATTCGAACTGATGGCATCGGTACCATTACGGAAGTGTTCGTCTCTCAACGACCCTATTTAAAAATAACCTTAAATTAAATTTTTAATCCAACATTTAATTAATTATTGGCTTTTAAGCATTATGTACCCAAGATTTAAATGGATCCAAATTGAACCAAGACCACTTTGTGTAAGATGCCAATACCGATATACATTCATATCTGAAACTTTTATTTATATTAGTTCACTTATTTTTATTTATACTCCACAAGAAGTTATGTAACATGATGACAGAAGTGGCAAGTCAGGGGATGAAGGCTGTAGGTGACTAGTTTACATTTATATTGGTCTGGTCTTGGCCTAGTACACTAGTAAATGTAGGATATCTACACGAGTTTTATGATAAGGTCAATTAACCCTCAATTAATATCGCCCTCAAAACTTGTAATTCGATAAAATTACATTTAAAAAATTGTGGAAAAAGATGGATTGCAAAAAATAAAAAGTATCTAAGGAATATTGTCTTATATCCATTGTAAAATATTTTATTAACATTTTTTACATTACAGGATATTTACAACCAAGAAAATTCAATTCGTGTATAACTTGACTAAACAGAAAAGTTTTGTTAATTTTATATTATTTAGAAAAGATAATAATAAGTTTTCAATTAAGAAAATGTATAAATTTCTTGTTTTGTTTTTTAAGTCGCGGCACCTAAGTCAAAAAAATAATGGAAACCAAAATGGATATTCATTTTGATTTTGATTTAAGTGTAGAATTCAATCAGGCAATCCCAACAATATAACAGACTTAAAAAATAACTTGAGATAAATCCCTTTTAAATGCAATAATAGAACAAGGGCTAGTGCTCGGTAAAGTAGTTAAGCGTCGCATCACTTTCTCAAACACAGCTTGTTTGCTACGCTCGCTCTCCCTCTTCGTTCTTAAAGCCGCGGTCCGACTAGGCTGGTTACCAGCCGCTAAAAAATATCCGCTGGTGATATTGCCAGCAACCAGCCTAGTCTGATCCAGAACTAGCGGCTGGTAAATGCCAGCGGGCTATCTTTACTAGCCGAAATCGTAAGCTGATCATGTATCAGTATAATGTATCATGTATCATGTATCAGTAACTTTTTAGCGCTGGTACCCTCCGCTGGCAGTCACGTGATCACTTCGCTGGCGCCAACCGGCCAATGTGAACCCCTGGTAGCTCACAAGCGACTGGCGAATTACCACCTGTCTATAGTTTTGTGCGCTGTGTCAGTGTTTGTATTTTGTACTATTTTGCAATTGAAAGTGTGTATGGTGGACAGCATCAAGTGGTCGGGTAAAGACATTACAGCAATTCTAGTTATTTTCCAAAATTATCCTTGCTTGTGGGATGTTTCGAATGCAGACTACATAAACATAAATGCCAAAGACTCAGCTTATGAAGAGTTACTTCAACGGCCTGAAGAAGAAGGACTAAACGCAAGTTTGCCCGCATTGAATTGTTTTCAAGTCAAAACGTCCATCCAATAGTACCAGCAGCAACTGTACTAGCGGCTGGTTCACTAATGTGAACCCTTCAGATCCGCTGGCTGATGGCGATATTTATTAGCGGCTGGTAACCAGCCTAGTCGGACTGCGGCTTAACGAGAGTGTAACTAATTGAGTGATCCGTGGGTAAGGTAACTGTCGGGGGCAGCAAGGGATAAACACTCCCTCATTCTAAACTGTAACTAATTTGACAAATGATTAAATAATATTTAACGAGGAAATTACCAACACAATGAAATGTAAATAAAGAACAAACTCATTTAATAACAATAAAATCGATCAAGGCAGTTGGAGTGCTTGAGAGAGGAATATTCAAAACACATTTTACTCTTATATAATTATTTCAATACACTGCAATGAAAAAACGTACATTATTTGCTTCGGAATACAATATAGTAAGGTTAATTTTAACCATTCATTCAAGACGATTGATTACTTATAAGTTAAAACTGAATAAAAAACTTTATCAATTAGGATACAAATAACGAAAATTACGTATTTATATTAGAAATAGAAAGATAAAACAATAAAAGCTACCGGGGTATCCCTTTTAATTTCCTATCTGCCAAAGGCACGTATAATAAAAAGCGAATGTTCTTTGAGCCACGTATCGGTGGAATAAAAACGTTTCATTTAAGCCGTTCTTTGTTAAAGCAATTTCGCTCTTCTCACCTTTCCTATAGAAAATTTCAATTGTGATTATTACATTTTTCATAATATAAATACTATAAATGTGGAAGTTTGAATGTTTTTTATGTGTGAATATAACAAACTAATCAGTCAGTTACTTTACATACAATTTTGCAATACTACGGTATGTTTATATATCAAAATTAAAAATTTGTCCCTGTTATAATCTTTCCTCTTTTACCAAAAATTGTTTTATCAGAATAGTTTTAGAAATTTCTGCAAATTTTGATGTTATTCTTTTAGACAAATGCTTAGTAAGACGAATTGGTTACATACTTTTCCTGATGGTTATATTTATTTGGAAAAAGTGAACATCCACAAACATAATTACATAAATTAATTCTTTTAAACAGGTATCTTCTGCATTGGAAAACTTTTGGCAGATCTCAGTGGCAGATGATTTGTAAATAAGTCACAGGCACTTTTAATAAATCAAGGCTGCCTTATGTACGCATGAAGAAAAAACTGACAGTTCTTCTCATAATAAGTTAAATAGTTATAATTTTATCTTTATAAAATTTTATGTAAAATGATGCATAGTTTTAAAGTTAATTTTTGTCAAGACAGTAGTTATTGTTTGTGCTCTTGTATTCTGGTCACGATTGTGCCCAATTAAATCATCAAGGGTCGAGGGTCGGTGCACATTTCACCTAGGCAAAAATCCACTCCTCTTTTTATGAAAAAAGGAGAGAATTACTATTTAGAATATTGCTTCCACACATCGATTTTCATATCTAATGTTTCACCAGAGCAGTGTACTTGAACCTAAACTTTGATGACAGGTTCCGTGGTTTACTAGGAGTTTTAAATGTACAGATAAGGTGAAATTAATTTATATGAAGTTTATTTTATCATTTTTAAGTTATGCAACTCTACTTTCACTGGATTCATGTATCACTAGTTAACTAGGGGTACCTGTGCAGCGCAATGCGCTGCATTTACCCGTGTACCTGGATATAAAATCTTGCCCCTTTGCATAAAAAAATCAAAGTTCTATTTAGCTTTTAATATGTGTCTGTCTGTTATACTATCAACAGCTGTTTTATCTTGAAATTCAGTCTTCTACATATTAGCAATCAGGTCTAGGTAGAAAATCAAAAAGAACAGATGTTTTAGTTATAACATATTGTTTTAATTAATTTGGTCCAGACAGTCTAGACGAACTAAAATAATGTTGGTTGAATTTCAACCGAGGCGATTTCTAGTACAAATTATTCCCTATGTTCATCTTATGGACAAAAAACTTTAAGGGCTTCCCGTGAGCTTCAGAATTAAAATATCAAAAATCTAAAACCTTATTTCAAAACTACGAATTGAGACCATTCTTTTGACACCTCAAACTTTAAAATTGGTCCAGAAATAAGGGAGGAGTAGTGTTAACAAAAAAAGGGCATCACGTATTATATATATAGATTCTTCAGTTGGAATTGCCTACCAAAATTTTGTCATAGTAAATAATAGCTTTAATTATAATACAGTTTGATTCAGTCTTAAACCTGTATTTTAAGTGAATTAGAGAGATGAAAATAAGATGGAGAATTGAGTACATTTTATGTAGTATATTCTTGTGTAAATCTCATGTTGAAAGATAGATGATTAGCATTGCAATATAAAAAAATAGCATATATTAAAAATAGCCTATGGAATCGATGGCCTGCAACTTTCATGGTCATGTAGCTACCTGCTTTGCTGGCGTTTGAGAGTCAAATTCCTTGTGCCCTTTGTCAGGAATTTCTACAAACTTCTGGTGTACCTCAAGGTTCCCTTCCTGGTCCTTTCTTTCATCATGTTTATTCAACGATATAACGTCAGTTCTTCTGGTGGAAGATGTTGTGAAGATCTACACCGTGGTCTCCACTAATGAGGATTTTACATGATTATAGACTAGTCTCAACAATGTTTTGAGTTAGCGTATTACAAATAACATGAGGCTAAACTCTTCGAAGCGCGCGCGCGCGCGGGTGTGTGTGTGTGTGTGCGTGCGTGCGTGCGTGCGTGCGTGCGTGTGTGTGTGTGTGTGTGTCCGTGGTAATGATAGCATTTGACAGGAACTTCCGATTTTTATGAAATTTCGAATGAAGATTTAGGACCATGTCTATTTTCAATCGTTCGCGAACCAGCATTATCGGGTTATGGGAAAGTGGTTTAACGGGTTTCAAAAGGGTAAAAATGGGTTTTGTCATTTTTCAAGTCATTTTTCAACCTCAATTTTTTAAATGCATAAATGTTAACTGAAACCATTTAAAATAACTTGAATAACCAAACAATTTGGCATTTTGAATTTTTATCTTAACGTAACTGGTAACGGAGAAAAACCAAAAAAATGTGTTTCCCATATTATTCTTAGGGGAAATTAATAAAACCCATGTATTTTCCTTTTTTTATTGACATAACGTAATCAAAATTCCTAGGTACATTATCTAGATAGAGTTTTATACTTGATAACAAAAACCCATATGGCGGCAAATCTACATACTCACCCCATGGGGTTTGTGGGGAAAATAAAAAATTGCCAGATCTTCATACAATTTTGTGCTTATCTACACTAATTATTGATTTACTTGGATATTCGAACAAAACCCTACAGCAGCAAACCTACATATTTGTTTCTATGGCGTTTTTATGGTGAAGTAAAAAATCTTAAATTCGATAGGAAATTCGATAGGAGTACGCAGGTTATTGCGTCGGGTATTATGTATTTTATCGGGGGTATTATATATTTTTAATCCATACTATGATATAATGGTCTTAATTTGATCTTTTAACCCATAATTCTTAGTTTGGATCCAAAATATACAAAGCGAATCAAAATAGTCAGTGTCTTTTATTTAATTTAAAACCTCTTTTACTTTTACCGAACTTTAAATAAAGACACCAAAACGAAACGGGTGAAGCACGGAATGTCGTTCTGAGAGACGCCCTTTCATCTTAAATCAATATATTTTCAGTCCATTGTTGTTTTTCTACATAATAAATATTTAGTTTTTCAACTCATCCGCAATCAATCAAGTTGTTTGTCAGACATCAAAGCTTGATTTATAGAAAAACACATCATAACGAGCTCGACGAGGATGTGTAAACATATCATCGATCAAACTCGAGTCTGTGTATCAATAGTTATACCGGATATTTCGTATTAATGTTGGGAAATATATGATTCAATTAAACTTATTTTTGTAGAAATATGAAAAAGCTTTTTAACAGTATAAAGTACTTATACTCCCGGATCTTCCTACACTTTCCAAATGAAAACTGACAAAAATTAATTTTACTAACATGTGTATTAGTATTTAAAATAATAAGAGCAATGAAAAGAGCTAATGAATTGCGGGTGTACGTGTAAAGACGTAAATTTATTTCAAATACAGTATTTGTATTAATATTTTTTCCGTTTTTTGTCCATCTGGTTCCAAAGATACTTATATAAATACAATTTTGCTAATATTTTTAGTATATACATACTCTAGTTTACTAAAATTTGAAATCAAAACCTTAAGTATAACTATTTTGTGTATAACACAATAATAATTAAACTTAATTCGATAATTTTCTTTGGTTCTCTTTTTTGGGCTTTAAATCCTAACTAATCTTTGTATCTTAGCTAAATTACGTATCTAATCTTTAGACCTTCTTGGAACTTTTTAGAAAAATATAAGGTTAACTCCAATCAATTTCCCTTAAAAAAAATTGTATATTAATTAATTAATTTATTGATATTTCAAATGTATTTTCAAACGATAAAACACTAAAAGAGTTTTTGACTATATGACCAATTTTTGACAGTTTCTTAATGTGATTAAATAATTTGTATAGAGTAGAACATTATTAACAGAGTGTTTCCAATAATTAAGTTTCATCAAAATGGCATCTCATTTATTACTTCCGAAAACTTGCTTCTCCATCGAAGAGTAACCAGAAGAAGATTCAAAGGATAATATAAGATCGGTTTTCAAAAATGTCCTTTATCTTCTTATAAACGGGATTAAGACTGATAATCTATATTTATAAATTACTTAGATGTTTAATAAATTGTAATTTAAACTTTATTGTAAAATCTTTAAAAGATTGCACTAGTGAAAAGTTGATTCTATGTGCAAGAGAAAAGTTAATGTTTCATATTGATACTTTACGTCATTAAAATATCAGATTAGTTCATTTTATAAAAAGACCATTAACAAATGCTTTTAGTTATCATTTAAATAAAGTTAGGTGGTAAATTCTTAGTATAAAATTATTAATATAAAAATAGTCAACCGCTTTTTAAACTGCCAACTAGGATATTTGAATAGTTATTGGGATACTTTTAAAATATGTTACAGTCATATTAATCAAACCTTAGAACAGTTAGACGTACACAAATAATTTAGGCCTTAACATCAGAATAAACTCATGAAATAGGTAAATATACTCAATACGTTTAGAAATTAAAACTTTACATCAGTTGTTACAATGATGATGAATATAGCATCTTTTAAATGTTTTTCATACATGTAACACAAGCAAGCTTTTTGTCTCTCAAACTACACTAGAATAAATGAATAAACAGATTTGACAACTTCAAAGAATAGTCGTAGAAGTGGTCTTAATAATACTAGCCCTAAAACGAATTTTAATAAAAAATAAACTGTAATAATATACTGTATAATTAAAATTTGTTTCCATACAAAATCAGTCTTTTAATTTCAGAACTAAGTTACAAAGATCCACAGACCTAAAAAGACTTTGGAAGAAATTGGCGGAATGGCCTTGAAAAAGAATCATATATATTAAAAATTTCTAATTAGTTAATATACAACACCCCTCCCCCCTAATATAACATTTGCAAACATAAAGCATTAGAGAAAGTCAAGCCTTGAAGTTGTTTAGACTCACGCTTCTTGAAGTCGACCAACTTAAAGCACTTGAGTGGAAACTTAACATGGTTAAGAGACTTTTATGTGGGTTTTGTTGGCTAAGCTTTCTCTTGTGTAAATACTTTGACTCCAAGCAGATCTCGGTCGTGGCGTTTCGCGGAATTTTATTCAACAATTCTAGTTCATCAGTTTAGAAAATTCAATGTAACATCTCTAAATAATTAAAACTAAACATGGAAAACCGGAGGCGTATTAGATTCAACCAGACTACTGGATTTTCAGATTTCTAATTTCATTGACTTACGTATTACGTTAACTTTAAATCCAAAACTGCAAAATTTATGTATTATAATTTGTATATTGCTAGTTTTGAACCCTTGAATAAAGTTGAAAATACGTTGCAACTATTTACATTTTAAACTTCAGCTCTTTTTGTGAATGAACAACATATTGTGCGTTGAGATTAATGGAAAATAATTTAAATAAGACTTAGTCTTAGCCAATAGAACTCCTAGTAAAGTATAATTTTTACTTCTCTTTAAGATGTTACATCGTCTTTAAATACAAAATACTTTTCAAAGCGACATAAAAATGTGGATTATTTTATAATTATGTACCTATTTTAGGATAAAACTTGAATTTTAAATAATATTCCGATTATCATTCTGATGTGATAAAATTATAAGTAATTCAAATTGTTTTTACTAAAATCTCAACAAAATTAAGATCAAATGTTTTCTACCAAACATGGCGTCAAATTTCAAACTGCTCAAATTGTACCAACAAATAATCTTTCTATTAAAATTTTCATAGCGTCAAATTCAAAAAGGGTAATCTGAAATACACACACTTACACACTCTCATACTTACTCTTTAGATGGACCCTAGTACTGTGACAAAACACCATCACATAGTGGGTGTAACTTCCTCTTTATGAGGCTAAAGTGTCACAATAAGTCATAAAAATCACTTATTAATTTAATATTTTTGGGGTTATAGTATCACTAATATCTTTAGTTTTATTTCGAAATAAATATCTTTTTAATAACACAAAAGAGGGGAGCAAAGTGTGATATGAAACATTAAAAAGTAATCATCTCTCGCAGTTGGAAAAACATTCTAAGGAGAAGATAATCTCCTGCAAATTTACTGATTATCTCTTCTTGCCGCTGTCTCCGTCAACATTCCTTCGATAGGCATAAACTAAATTGCTTTCTTTCTGATGAGAAATTGATAATCCCTCAGATGTATAAATTGTCGTTATTAAGTAGTTTTAGAATGCATCTTGAGAATTTAATTTATTTATTTTCTCATTTGCCTTTACAGGTCTTAAACTTTAAAATGATAATGTAAATCTCATAAGTTACTGTAACATAGAAGCAAGACAGTTTATTTCAACTATCTTTTGCATTTATTACCCATGGGTTATACTACATCACTTTAAGTGAATGTAAAACATACGTCAATAGTTTATTTTACGATTAATTAAAAAGGGAAATGAATTTATATGACGCAACTGACGGTTAAATTTCTGAATTAAAAAAATATATATTTGCTGTAGAACCTATCCTTATTTTATTGTTTTTTTCACATATCCGCATTTGTATGCTTAACTTATATATTAGTCTTAAGTAAAAGGCTTGTATTATATGACTGAAGCATAGCTTTGTTGCCAACTATTTAAATTCACCAGGGCGCCGGCAGCTGATGACATTGTTGCCAAATGTCCAACACTACGACTTTTGTTGTCATTAATTTACGGCAGTTTAGATCAGTGGCTTGGTTAGCCAGGGCTGTGAATCATTCAGTCTCGCCACATTACTTATGGTCAAACTAATAAATTTACTTCTCCACATAAACAAGGGAATGTCATTGGATGAAATTTATGATTTAAATTAACGTAATATACAGTACAAAAATATACTGGTATTTTACAATATAAGTTTAGAATTCATCTGTGAGAGCAGTTTGAATGTTTAGATAAAATACCAAGTGATCTTTTGTTAGTACCTTGCAGTTTTTAAAGTTTTCGACGGTTAATTATGTATTATTTGGATTTGTATTATTGAGTAAAATTAATAGTTTTATGTTATACCAATCTCTTAGAAATACTCCTGTAGTTCTTCGTCGAATAAGAATCTTTTATATAGCTAAGATACAATAAGAAAGATAAAATTTAAATTAACTAAAAAATAACCTTTACTAATATAACTTTATATTTATATTCAACTACAAATTTTTACTGGAAGTTATTCCCATAACTATAATACTTTATAGTCAATGGATAAAATTTCTTATAAAATGACAATACTAAAAATAAAATAAAAAATATGCATAGTAGGGGTTCTAAAAATTCCAAATCTATGAATAGTCTTGTGAAATTCTTTTTCTTCATAGTTTAAAAGGTAATTATCTTTTCTATAAGAGTTGCATTTTGGAATAGACATTACTTAAACCTTTTTTTATTAGTCAGAGTTTGGAACTCTGTTGTTATTCTCTATGGTCTACTTCGTTTTAGAGGATTTTTCTTTTACAAGAGGGTTGCAGTTTTAAAATGTCATTTTTAAAAGCTTTCTTGTCATATCTGTGTACTCCTCGTTGTTGTTCTCCATCGTCTTCTTTGTTTTGAAGAAATTTCTCTTTTCTAGAAGAGAAATTTCACTTTATATCACCATCAGTACTGGTTATGATTTTTCTTTTTGCTTTCTGCTAAAGTATTTTTTTCCAATTAATGCATGTGACATGCATCGAGCAATATACATTAAGGGTTTGATCTGAGGGATGTTTAAAGGAAGATGTGTTGGAATCCAAGTTGCACCCAAGACAATTGAGGGCACGAGTATTTACTGATGCACCATCACATGTTATGGATCTAATACTAACGCCAACTTCATACAGTTTTGTTAAGTACATTCTCGCCATTTCAGAAATTACTTCTGCAGAGATGCCACTGGTGAAAAAGTACACTATTGGGAATTTAAATGGTTTGGTGAAGAGACAATTTGAAATACAAGTGCTTCTTTTGCCAGTGTGTCTGAATTTGAAGCAGAAATACGTCCTAGATCTACATATCTTGAGTAAGTTTTGTTTTTGTGATCCCATGACAATTGTTTCCTGATAGAAATTGAGTCAAAAACTAGAGGACACTCTTGTATGTGGGAAAAGTTAGGATCATATTTTTTTCTTCCAAAAATTGGAACACTTCACAAAGGTATCCAGGTTTACAATCAACAAATGATATCCAATCCGTGATTCTATTGGGATGTGGTAGATGGAGGTGATTTTTTAAAAATCTATAGGCACGTGGCGAATAAAAATGTAGTGTCATCGAAAACTGTTTCATTAGCTCACTATACCTTATCCCACTTTTATGTTTCTTAGAATTTTTGTGTTGATTCATTATTAATTCTAAAGGATATTCACTGAAATGATATTTTAGCACAAACTCTATATCAGAACTTATGTTGGTCTTGCTTTTTAATTCTTGAATCAAATCAGAAAAATTTTTAATTTTCTTCTCTCTTTTATAAAGTTTGTTTTGCAAACATTTGATTTTTTTCTTAAACGCTGTTTGGTTGGTGTTTGAGTATTTTTAGTTTGAGTGGACCTGTTGGTGGTTGATTTTGAAAATTCTTGTTGAAGAAAGGTGGAACATGCAGGGATATTAGAAATCAACTGTATTTTATAGCGTAGAAAGCATAGACAGAAGGATCTGATTGGTCTTGGTTGGGATCCAGGCGTGGTTGGATGATAGAATGTCTTTATTCATTATAGACATTTCAGAACAATCAATTTGCTCAATGGATGCAACTGAATATTCTGGTAAAAAATTGTTTGTGTAACATCTTTTTGTGTTGATATGTTGTCAGAAAAAGATTCACTTACCAAGGATATAGGCGAGTCAGGTAAAGGATCTTGGACAATGGACATAACTGGATATTCTGGCAAAAAAAAAAAAAAAAAAAAAAAAAAAAAAAAAAAAAAAAAACATCATGTACCATAGATACAGGTGAAGGATAATACGAAGTGGACATCATGGAAATGTTAGGTAAAGATTCTTCATGCATTATGAAACTTTGAGGTTGTGCGGGTATAAGAGCACATTTATCCTAAAAGAAAAAAAAAAACTGGTTTATTTATTTTGTTTATTTATCAAAGGAACATGAATACATATACAAAAAATATAGATTAAAAAAAAACTTGGATTGAGATGAGATAAATTTTATAGACTCTAGATTACAATAGATAAATTTGTAATCTAAATTTATTAGTACATGTCTGGCATAGTAGCCTATTCCTAGCATATTATCCTAGTAGTAGTAAGTACATGTCTAGTAGGTATATTATTCCTTGTATAGTATCCTAGTACTAAGTGTACCTAGCAAAGTATAGTATATGTGTAATATTAACACAAAATTCATGCAGCTTTGTTAAACACATTTTCAGCATTTCAAAAATTACCTCTGCAGAGATGCCACTGGTGAAAAGTATGCTACTGGAAACTTAAATGGTTTTGGGTAAGAAACAATTTGAAATACAAGTTCTACTTTTGGCAGCGTGTCCGAGTCTGAAGCAAAAATACCTCCTAGAACTACATATTCTGAGTAGGTTTTATTAAATTTTATTAAATTTTGTTTATGGGGTCCATGACAATTGTTGTCTGATGGACATTGAATCAAATACTAGCGGACATTCATATAATAGTAGTAAGTATACCTAGTGTAGTACAGTATATTATGTCAAATTAGTTTAGTTTATTAGTAATAGTAACCATATGTTATTTTAGATATTGTTATTATTAGTATTTTTCTGTTGTCATTAACCCCTCAACATATTACAATAATTATCATAATGTGCATTCATTTATGCTAACAATTAATTACATTGTGCCTAATATAACCCTAGATTTTTTTGTGTTCTTAAATTAAAACAAATAAAATATTTTCCCTTAAACTTTCATGTGTCATTTATTTAAATTAATTGAAACACTTTTTTGGAATTTTTTGACACATTTTATTTGTTTAAAACTAGACGTTTCACCTGCAATGTCCTTAAAAAGACGTTTTTCGGCCAAAGTGCAGGTGAAACGTCTAGTTTTAAACAAATAAAATGTGTCAAAAAATTCCAAAAAAGTGTTTCAATTAATTTAAATAAAATATTATTTGTCAAGTCTCTATTATTTAGTGAAGGAGACCAATGACAACCACTTAGTTTTAAGGCTGGTAATTTTTGATGCTGGTGCAGTTGTAAGAATTCACAAACTTCGTGAACTTGTAACAATGATCAATGCAGTTCTTGTAGCTAAGGTCAAGAATAACCAAAATTTACTTTTGTTTAAAACAGAAATTAAAATTTTCTTTTTAGAATCAAATTTGCCAAAAAAGTGTCAATGCAGTTCATTTGATGTAGCCTTTTGGCTTGATTCTGGTGACAATCTAGTTGAGACTTTTAGAAATTAGAGGACTGACTGGTCAAATTTCCATAGAAATGGCTGGCAGATGGACATCAACACATGTTTAAAGTCTAATTATGCAACAATATATAAACTAACGATGGCCTATTACAATTTTTCTAGTTTATGACCATAGCTGCAGGCTTGACAATATTTTCGTTATAATGAATTAAATTTTTTTACTACTCCAAAATAAAATAAAAACTCCCAAATGGTAGGCTGAGTAAAGCAATCTTTTATTAAATTTATTACATTAAATAACCCTTTTAAATTTTGGAAATTTGTTTTTTAGCAATCTTATAATTAGGATCTCTATTGAATATTAGTCCAGTTTAATGTTTAAACGAAATAGAGACAAGAAAGACTATACAGGACTTGATATTACAATGTGTTAATATTGTACTAAACATTTTTTACTGTATATAGGGTAAGGTGGGGGAATTGGGAGGTATGTTTTACAAGTTAATCTGGTTTGTCTTCTTTTCTCGCTATTATTGTCTTATGTCTACTTCACAGATTGTATATAACAAAAATCAATATTTTACAGTCAAATTTTTTTTATTTTTTTTTTTTTTTTTAATAAAATGCGTTTTGCCTCCAAATAACCCCCCACCCCCCACCCACCCAATGGGGGTAATTGGGTGGCATAAAAACACCCATAAATACTTAATGTTAATTATTGTAGACTAATGGGCTAATGGGTGGTAGAAATAGGAGGTACAAGTAACACATTTACCAAGTTTTATTATTCAAAAAACTTTTTTATCTTAATACTGTAATTATTTAGTTGTACTTATGAGTTGTACTGTAATTAAGTAATTACGTTTATAAATTTCATGTCATTAATAACTTTTAGAACATATTTAAGGTCAATTCTGGTTAGTAAGTTTAATTCTTTTAATGACATTTAGGTCTGCTATCTAAGAGGAACAGTAATTTGGCATTGTGCGTAAGAAGTATAAGTTATTAATTGCAACAAAAGATAAAGAGGAAAGTTTCGTAATTGGTTTGGAAGCTTATTTGAAGTTCCGCGAAAAGTTTGTTTATGATTACTCGGCACATCCGGTTATGACTGTAGTAGTGGGAAATTGAGAGACCTGGGACAGTTCAATGACCCCTGAGGAATGTGCTGAGTCATGATGACGTCATCACCGATGACGTCACCGATGACGTCATCGATTGCATCATCGATGACGTCACCGTCAATGACGTCATCACTATGACGTCACACCCATGACGTCACAGAAATGACGTGCCGATGACGTCACCACCCATTACATCATCAATATGACGTCATCGTCACCATGAAGGTCAAGGTCACGCCGAAACTTAAAATTTTTTGGCACTTTTGCCGTTTCTCACACTTCGCTCCGAGTTTCAGTCAGAGTCCTCGTGACCTTGATGACTTGGAGCGAATATGCGACTAGAAACAGCAAAAGTGCCAAGTCAAGCTCGAGTTTGCGACGTGACTCTGCCTAAACCATCATGTGTCACTCCTCAGAGGTCATTGAACCGAGCCAGGTCTCCCAATTTGCCATGAATGTGACCTTGAAAACCGAACAACAGAGTGCCGACACCGATGCACACCCTACGACAGTCACCGAGCGACTGACTGTCCGGCTCTGTGTACTCTAGGTATATGGGAAGTGGTGGGGGAAATTGTGATGATCTTGGGAAACTTTTAAATCTCAAACAAGGGGGCACCGTTTTGGTGCTACCTTAAATGTACATGTTAAAGTGTTATGACCTTGAGGTTGACTGTAAACTCGGGACTTAGGATTGTCTTTAAAGATGTATCCAAAGAATCTTCAGATTTGAGTTAACACTTAGAAAAATTTACTAGTAAAACTGTTTAATGTGTATTTGCCAGAGTTTAAGTGTGGTGACCTTGAGTCAAAACACTAAAATACTACAAGTCGATATCGTCCCAGAGTTAAAGTGTGATAACCTTGAGACTGTTTCAAAGATTTATCCAAAGTACCTCCAGGTTTGAGCCAACACTTAGAAAAATTACTCTTTGTACAACAATTTGATGTTGTTTCCATAGTTTAAGTGTGTTGACCTTGAACTGGTTAAAATGAAAACTTTAATTTAAAACCGCACAGTGGAGTGCATGATACAGATGCGCACCCCATGACAGTCGGCGAGCGACTGACTCTCAGACCTTGCGTACTCTAGGCATATGGGAAGTGGTGGGGGAAATCTCAAGGTCATACAAACGGAGTTTTAAAAAAAGTCAAAGAGTAGAGAGACTACTCTACTCTTCAGAGTTAAAGTTGTCTTGGTACGACAATTCGATGTTTTTCCCAGAGTTAAAGTGTGACGACCTTGAGGTTGACTGTGAACTTGGGACTTAGGATTGAGTTTAGTGGTGGAGGAAATCTCAAGGTCATCCAAATTGGGTTTTAAAAAATAAGAAACTCTAAACCCCATGATCCTTTTCTTCCCTTTCCATCTCGTCCGTAGGATATATGGATGACAATGGTAAATTTGACAAATACTGTGGTGATTGTTGACCTCCACTGTGATCTGATTCTTGATTGTCTTGCTGCATTATAATTTCAGACCAATCATAATCTAAATTGACATTGAGCTTTATTCCTGGGTTGTCAAGGAGAATAGACTTCATCCAATCGCAGATGGTTTCTAAATAATGCACGTTGTCGATTGTCAATTTCCAACTTGTAGTAGGTACATCTTCGGTGGAAGACATGGCATCGCAAGCAAGTGTGTCCGCCATGGTTGTTGGAGGAGGAATGACATCTGTTGCAGACGGCAATGCTGGTATAGCAGAGTAGTGGGGGAAATCCCAAGGTCATCCAAATCGTGTTCTAAAAAAGATGGCTAGTAGTCTGTGGTGGTGCGGGTAACTGTGAAATGCAAAGGTCAAAGGTCAAGGCCACCCGCGAAGTTTAAAAAAAAATGCAACATATCAATACGTGACAAACTTCACATATTGATATGTTGCATTTTTTTATTCTTTTATTTTTTTTGTTTTTTTTAATCATTTATTTATAAAACATTACAATAACATATGTACAACAGTAAAACTTAAATCTAACACTGCTGCTTGTCGGCGATGTGGATGGTCAACTCGGTGGAATTGCTACCCGTGCAACCGTGGGAAACCAGGTAGAGACAGCCCGGTTGGATGGAGCGCAGATCCTCGTTCTGGAGGAGATGGACGAACCGTTTCGGCAGGTAGACTTGGAACTTGGGCTCATCCCCCGGAGTGAATGGTGCCTCGCTAAGACTGCAGCAGATGGCCTCTCCAACTGTAGTCTCCATCTTCTTCATGGCGTGGATGATGTAGTGCTTCTCGTCTTTAAGTTCGGAACACTTCTTGATGGGTAGTATGGTAGATTTGGAGTGAGCATTAAACTGCTCAACCAAAGTTTGCAGGAACTGGTGAGATGTCATGGTCGAGTTATAGATCGTCTTCTTCGTCTTCTTGCTGGGAGATGTTGTCGTCTCGGAATCTCGAGTAATACTCATGCCAGGTCCCGGTCTGCTCCTCACTTATATAACCCCCGTTACCCCCACCACTCCCCATTTCCCCACTTTGAAGGTAAGATGCGAGTTTATAGGCGTTTTTTAAAGCGCAATGTCTATCTTTTTCATGTTCTGGACTTTTAGTACAAATACAAACATTTTCCATTGTATACTTGTAGTTTTTATCCAATTCCACATCATTAACCGGAACATGAGTAAATTCTTCGATCCATCTCTTCTTTTCCAGTCCTTTTGTGTAAATATTGGTAAACCTGTTTGAAAACTGATGCATGATGTGATACAAGTCTGTGTAACTTGCAAAACCATCATACCAATCGATATGATGGAAATATTTTGAAATCCACCTGTTGGTAGTAGCAGCTTTGCTAGTTAAAGATGAATAAGAACATGGTGGTTTGAACAAAAATGTATATGGAACACTTGTATTGATGTCGAAAAACACAAGTTCTTTTATGATAAATCTATCGTCATTACCTCGAAATGCTTGGAACTCAATTATACCAGGTTTGGACTTTACTTGTTCTTCTTCCTTGTCCATTGTGAAGGTCACCCATCTGCTCATGCTGAAGTCCAAAGACCAACTGATTTCCACACCACGGTAGGTACGACTTTTATACCAGGCCGTACAGTTGTTGGCGCGTTGGTGTATATTTAACGTGGGCACCGTCCCCAGTAGGCCTAACCCCACAAAGTGTTTGATATTGTTTTAAAAATTAACCATTGCTGTGTAGTTGATTGTCATTTAAGTTTCCATCTTTACATTTTCCTTGTTTTCACTTTCATCACTAACACTTGATTCTTCTCCTCCTCCTTCCTCTTCTTCTTGTATTACTGATGTTTTATGTAGTTGAGCGTATTTTTCCAATTGTCTCCACATTTGTACTTCATGAGGAACCCTATTGAATATAGAAGTATCCACAGGTCCGTATAATATAGGTGCGTCTGGTTGTTTGTCCAAAGTGTCTTCCAGATAATCTTTAATAATCGAACTTGAAAATACCAGTTGTCTCAAGTATCTCGTTATAGGTTCGGTTGCACAAGTTAAAATGAAAAACTCCTCTCGACTAAGTTGAATCTTGTTATCATGTCTTGTTGTGTCTCTAAACCGCAGCTGATGATCACCACGATGTTTAACAATATCAATTTCCACATTTGAATCCAAAAGTCCTACTCTTGTCTTTCTTCCAAACATGTTACTACTTAAATAGCATTCTAGAAGATGCAAGTGTTTCATAAACGATTCCCAAGCACTGTCCGCAAACAAAATCATTTTGGGTCCATGAGTTAAAATCACAGTAGGGGAATAACCTGTTGATTTCATAACACCGATTAAAACACTTTTGTCCAAACTGGACGAGATTGGATAAAATATTCGTAAGAATACTTCACTCAATATGTTTGGAGAAATATTATCTTCAATATCCCTTTTCCTCTTTTGCGCATTCCTTTTTCTTTTACCTTTTTCTTCAACATTATTACTGGCGTGAAGTTGTCCGCAAACGTTGTGTTCATCTCCTTCCCGTTGACCTTGAAGATCTAAAAACTCAGATATCTCCTTCTCAATATCTACCACATTTTCAGGTGTACCACTAGGAGAAGCCATATTGAATACGATGCTACCCATACAACAACAGGCAACAAACTGATGAGGAGCGGCCTGCGCGCTCTGCTTTTATACTCGCGGAATGCATTGGAATGTAACAAAACCGGTTCTTACAATACATTTTTAACAATTCCAGTTAAAGGTGTGTATGTTACGATTTTATCATGTAGAATTAAACAATATGCAGTTGTATTAGCCGGTATAGCCGCGTTAAATTCCATTTCTATTTTTATATCCACACTTGATGATTTTACCGATTCATTCTGTTTAGAACAATCGATTACAACTATCGGGTAACCATCTAAGTATTTTTCTGGTGATAGTAAAGGTGCATTTGTTTTACCGTAATATGAACTTTGGAATCTTGCATACATATCGTACAATATGCTGTACTTTTTATTAGCGAATGACACATTTAAACTATCGTATGGAAAAAATTGTGAATTTAAATAAACTTTAATATTTTTTAAGTTGCAATGATCAAATTGACCTGCATGTTTGGTGATGGTGTCTCTTCTGCCTGTTTGTAAACCAAATATAATATACCTGGCTCGTTCCACATAATTGGATGTTTTAACAGTCCAAGTGTGGCGATCCGTAGTTGGCAAACTGGGATGTTCATGAAATTCCCAACTTCTAAAAGGAATTACAATATCACGATCAGCCTTTAACTTTCTTAATAGTAGCATTCTATGCTCGTCAGCTAATTTAACATGCGGAACTCTCCATACAATTTTGTCTAATGTTAATTTCCATTCTAAAGTTGCATCTGTTGTACCGTCTGGAGCTTTAATAATGTCTTTATCGTTAGAAGATCTCAACAAAACTAATTCTTGTTTAACATTTAATATAATTTTTCTATAATCTTCAGCAAAACCAAGCAACAAACGTAATGGAATATGAAAATCAAAATTTCCATTTGTATCTGGAGTGATTGTGTCTTTTGCAGGTAAAACCCATCCTGCAGGTTGTATTAAATTAGTTTCATTAGGTGATATAGATGTTAATCCCTTTAAAGTTGTTGCAATACCTACTTTTTTAGTGGAATCAACTGTTACACCTGATATTTCATATCTAATTTCGTCAAACAGGAAAGCCATAGGATTATTTATAAATGGAACTGTTGTACCAGTAGTAGTACCATCCTTTTTAGTAACTTTTCCTTCAATATACAAGTAACTTTCACATGGTAGTGTGTAAATGTCTTGATTTTGTATGGGAATACGAATTTCATCGTTATTGTTTAATTTTGATGAAGTGTAAGGGTTGTGGGTGTGATATTCTTTTTCCCATAGGGTTTCGTCGAATGTTGGACCCTGCGCTATATCCAGTATATCCATAATCGGTTAATTGTAACCCAATTCTCTCTAAGAAACGAATGTTCTCGCGTGTTAACTCCTCCACAGCTGAAGAGCTACTAATGCGGTTTCCCGTAGGTTGTTCGCTTTTAAATATTAAACCCATGATTTTGTATTAAAGTGTCGATTTTAAATGTAATCTAACCGTAATAGGCTCTTCTCGGAAATCTATCAAGTTACCGTCTTGATCCAATACGTTCAACACGATGTCTGAAATGAAAGTGGTGTTCAACGGTAGATATACAAGGTTTTGTGGCTTTTCAACAATTTTAAATCCAGGTGGCACACTGGGGTAAAAAGTATGTATTATATGAGTATTTGCTCCATCTCTGTAAGCTCCTTGTATAATGTTACAAGTTATGTCTATACTATTGACTTTTAATATTGTTACAGTTTGTTTACCAGAATGTGTTTTATTTGGTTCTAAAATTGCTCCATCTTTGGGAAATCCTAATAAATCACCAATTGAGTTTGGCTTAGTGAAATCTATATAATATTTTGAAGTAAGCTCAGCTTTCATTGTATTGTTATTACCTTTTAGTGTTATATTGTCTTTTCCCATTTTGTTTTGCAAAAATTCATTAATATGATCAATTTCATAAGAACCTGTGGGTAAACTGCACTCTTGTAAGTCTGTAAACTTCCCACTGGCATCTTTTCCTTTATAATAATGCAATAAGTTATTTTTACCTTCCGTAACATTGGGAATAGAGTTGTAAGTTGTAAAATCCAATAGCGCCGCCTCCCAAAATCTTCCTTTTTGCAAGCGTAACGCTGGAAAAAGGATACTTCGTAAAGTGGACGATTTTCCTGTTAATGATACCGTATAGGAAGACATCTCAATAGTGACTGATACTTTTAGCTAAGAATTCCAAACATAAATGGCCGCATATTGAAGTATTATCAGGTTGTTCTCTTTTATAATTATAATATATGTTTTTAGCAGATTTAAAGTAATCTTGAAGTTCTTTTGGTGGTGGTAGATTACCGAAACTATCAAAATAATATACATTGTTATTTAGTTTCTTATAACAAACCCAATGGGTGCCAGGGCCTTCAGTATTATCCAAATTTACAATTCCAGTCTCATTTTGCCACATTTTCTTTGGTAAATTGTCTTTCATAAATACTCCGCGGAAAAATGGTATTTTTAAACAGGAAATATATTTAAATAATTCAACATTAGTCAACGCTTTATGTGGTATAACCAATTGATTTCTTTTATTTAATATGCACGATACGGTCTTAGGTATAGACCAGCCCCGTTTTTTACCATTGACCATATTATTGGTTTTTTGTTATTTTTCCTCGGAGAACGTCTTTTTAGTCTAATATTACCACCATGTTTCTTCATGGTTGATCCTTTTTTATTCCTACCCCTCCTTTTTCCACCTCCTACCGCTGTTTTAGCCTTCATACCTGCTGTTACCGCTAAAGCTGCTGCTTTTTCTGCAATACTAGCGTCACTAGACTTTACTCGTTGCCAAGCTATATTCGCTAGCTTTTTATCAGCTATTGACCTATTCTTTGAATCGGTAAACGTGGAATATGCGATATCGTGTTCTTTACAAGCCTGATCTAACTTATTTATGCCTGGATCGCCTCTTTCCAGTCGTTTTTTCAATTTAGTTCCTGGTCCGCAATACTGATAACCTCCCGGTATGTGAAATTCGTATGGTAAAGCGTCTATTGCTCTATTTACGACAGATCCTACTGGAATACGATTTAAAGCTTTACTTAACAGAGAAACCGCTGTGGACGTGATACCGCCTCCTTTCCGTATAGTGTCTCGATATGGACTGGTGTAATGAAACGCCATGATTGTCTTTTATATTCGAAAAGCGTAACCTATGTGTTACCTCTATGACAGGTTGCACATAAATGATGTAATTTATGGTGTTATTTAATTAAATATCAAAAGTACCCCAATCTGTTGATCTAAACTTTTGTGTATTATGATTAAAAAAGTATTTATAAAGAATTTCTTGTTTAATCCATGCACTTCTCATTTTTTCATCAATAGGTTTATGTTGTCCGGCTGCAATATAATTATGCATATCAAATAATAAATTACCTATTACTTTAACAAGAAAATTAACAGTTACAGCGTTATCAGCATAATCAGGGTCTGCAACATTTGTTAATCGTTTGTTATCACAATTCCACCATTGTTTTCCAGTTGGCTCTAATTGTATTATCTGTTCATAAGTAACAGCATCACCAGGCTTTTCACCAATACCTAAATTTGTCAATGACTTTCCTTTACCATCCCAAACACTATTGTTTTCTTCAAGTAAAGTAAACTTTTTATTTCCCTGTACAAATACATCTCCTTGTCGTGTTACTACTTGGTCTTGTTTCACAAAACCAGATGTTTCTTGTTTTAAAGTTTCCTTTATTTGCCCCACCGTTGCACCATCTGATGGTGCAGAACCATCTTTTACATTCGCTAAACAATTACCAAAGCAATCAATAATTCCTACATCACGTGTAATACAATGATCTTTGATGTATTTTAAATTTACAGCATCATTTTCATTCTTTGGATAACCTATATCGTTAATAACAAATTTATAAAAAGAAAACCCATCTTTTGTCTTTTCAGGTATTATAGAATGTAAATAGCGTCTATTTATGCTGTCTTTTTCATCTACAGGGTCTGCTACGTTAGATATACGTCGATTTTCAGCATTATACGTTTTTCCATCGAATTTTAACGTATTTTTCAATTCCGATGATAAATAACCTCTGTTTATTGCATCAGCGTTTTGATTTGGCTTACCGACGTTGGAAATTCTATGATTACCCGCGTTATATGTGTTTTTGTCTAGTTTCAGTGTTGGTAATATCTCTTTTTTTAATACTTTTAAATTTATTGCATCATTTTCATCTGTGGGATCATTAATGTTTTTTAACCGTTTATTACTAATATCATAATCTCCATCAGGTGTTTGTGGTAAGCCAGCACCTCTTTTTAAAGTATTAAAGTAATATAATCCATCCGAGGAATATCGTCCGAACTTGTCAACACTCATGGTGCAACTGAATAACATTCTAGAGTGTAACCCATTTTTATAATATTAGTCTCGATTTCTAACCCGTATCAGTTTTTATACAAATTCTTAGTCTTTATCAGTTACATTTTCATCGCTCCCGGGACATTTAAAATATTTAAAATTTCCACTAACTAATGCTCCGTCTGATTCATTTCGAAACACATGATTTTTATGAATAAATTGTTCACCAGACAATTTTCTAAATCCGCTAAATGAATTTGGATCTGCAATTAATATATTTTGATAATCATTTACATCCATTAATTTAAATCTTTGCTTATTATAAATAAACTCTTTATTTGCACTGTCATATTGTAATGTTTGTCCTACAGTTGCAGCATCATTTGGATCTCTTCCATTATGCAAGTTTTTTATTACTTTATTTTTACATGTAAAAAATCTAAAAGAATGATCTGGATCTAGATGTACGGTTTGTGATAAAGCAGCTGCATCTTGAGCAGTATAACCCAATCTCATATTTGATAACCCTTTACCCATGCAATCCCAAGCATTATTTTTGTATGTTAATAAATTAAATTTTTCATTACCTTGAACAAATTCATCCCCTTGCTTTGATACTACTTGATCTTGTTTTACAAAAGAGGTTGTTTCTTGTTTTAAGGTTTCCATCATTTGACCCACTGTTGCACCATCTGATGGTGCCGAACCATCTTTAACATTCGCTAAACAATTACCTAGACAATCAATAACTCCTACATCACGGGTAATACAATGATCTTTTATATATTTTAAATTTACAGCATCATTTTCATTTTTCGGATAACCTATATCGTTAATAACAAATTTATAAAAAGAAAAACCATCTTTTGTCTTTTCAGGTATTAATGAATGTAAATAGCGTCTATTTACGCTGTCTTTTGCATCTTTAGGATCATCTACGTTGGATATACGTTTATTTTCAGCAGTATACGTTTTTCCATTGAATTTTAACGTATTTTTTAATTCTGATGATAAATAACCTTTGTTTATTGCATCAGCGTTTTGGTTTGGCTTACCAACATTGACAATTCTATGATTACCTGCGTCATATGTGTTTTTCTGTAGTCTTAATGTTGGTGATATATTTTCTTTTAATACTTTTAAATTTATTGCATCGTTTTCATCTGTGGGATCTTTTATGTTTTTTAACCTTTTATTAGTTATATCATAATCTCCATCAGGTGTTTGTGGTAAACCAGCACCTCTTTTTAAATTATTTGCGTAATATAACCCATCCGAGGAGTAACGTCCGAACTTGTCGACACTCATGGTGCAACTGAATAGTAATCTAGGGAGTAACGCATTTTTATGAGATTACCCCACGGTTTCGGAGTTCATCCACTAAAGCCACCCATTCGTTTTCCAATCCAGTATGACCCGCTTCTTTAGCTTCATGTATTAGTTTCATTCTATCCACCAATTTATTGATATTATTGTAATAAATCACATTTGTGTTATATAGTTTCTTCATTAAACCTGTACCTGTAACAGATTTGTTTCTTTTTCTTGGTTCTGGAGCACTTATATCCAAAGTGGATGACACAAACCTTCGTTTTACAGGTTTTCTTGGCATTATTGGCATTGGTTGTCTTCTCGTTGTTGGTATTAACTTGGATACAAATACTCTATATTTTAAAGACCTAGATCTAAAAACTGGCTGGTCAGCTAAATACTTCCTCCTGTATGCATTGGTGTGTTCCAAAATCTGTTTATATGCTTCCATATCTTCTTCTTTAACTAACAATTCTAAAGGCTTTTTTTCAAATAATAATTCAAATAATCCTCTTGTGCCCTTATATCTTTGATTACCAACAATAATATTATCATCTTCATCAATGTTTACCGGGCTATTACCAACCATTAAACCTTCTTCTGTTAATCTTACTCCATAACTATGGTAGTTTTTATTAGGATTTATTCCAGCTAACATTTTTATCATGTATTTCCTTCCTAAAGGTCCTTTGTTATGAATGTTTTCACCCAACAAGCTTATGTTTGACGGACCTTCCCTTGCTTCTTCTTCTTTTTCCTCTTCACTAGCAGTTGATACATCTTCATGTCCTCTTTTAGCTTTTACTTCATATAATTCTCTTATACCACTATAGTCTGGTGATTCTAGCTCTCTTTCAGGTTCTTCACCGGTAAAACCACTATATGTAGAGGATTCCAGGTCTTCATCACTAAAATCTTCTGATTTTATATTTTCTCTTTCAAACTTTGTAATAGGTGCAATTGCATCTCCTTCCAAAACGGGTTTAGCAAATTTTTTGTTTAATTGTTTCAAGGGTTCAGTAATAGGTTTAAAAGTAGATTCAAGAAATTTCTCCCTTTCGCTAATACCTAATTTTAATGCTCTGTTTTTATCCCGAATAGACTCACTAAGTGATTTTATTTCCTTTATTAACTTTTCTTGGTTAACCATGTTTGTAGCAAGACGTGTTGTACAACAATGAATGTTTTACATCATGATCAGTGTATTAGTATAAATTTATCAAATCCTATCCTGTATCGACCATTGTTTAGCGGTTGTTCCTTTATAATTGTTAAAAACCCATACTTTTCAGCCCAAGCCTTTCCACACAACTCTTTAAATCGTTCGAATGGCATATCCGCACTTACATGGTCATAATATATGTGTTTTAGGTTGGTTTCATCCTGTTTAAATACAATTAACATGTTTGCATTGTCTCTAATGAGCTGTTTCGGTATTTTGCTGTAAGTTTGACCAATATAAATGCTATCTATGTTGTTATGTCGACCCATGGCGAAGTAATTCCTTATTGTATTTTGATTTTCACAAGATACATCGTCAAATATGAATACTGAGAATGGTTTAGCCTCTTGCGGTTGCATGACACTTTCGCTTGCGTTAAATCTAAAATATTTAACTTCAGGCACATTATTGAGTATTTGTTCCAATAACTGATATTTTGGTTGTTGTAGTGACTTTGAAAATACATATAAATTATTAAAACGTAAGCCTTTAGGGTTTGTAATCAAATTGAATACTACATTTGTTTTTCCACAATTGGAAGGACCGGTAACCAAACAACGCACCGTGTTTGGTAACAAAACACCGTGTTTCCCAGTATTGAATTGAGAACCATCCACTGTGAGTTCATCTATATTATTAATAGTAAAATTGTCTTTTTGCGGTATTATCTCCATCCTTTGTAATGGTTCAACCCAAAATGATGCTCTACCGTTATATTAGATCCTTTTTAGGTATCCAAGAATCTTCCGTCTTATTAAATCCTAACCATCGTACTTTAACCTTATCTTTTTTCCGTTGCAACACCTTTTCAACTAGATATACATCACCTACTGTTGATTTTAACATTTCATGTCCATAAAACCCTCCTTCAAGCAATTGTCCTTTATTATCTTTTAAAATGTAAGTTTCCGGTACTGTAGGTTGCACCTTAAATACAGTAAAAACCTCATTTGTCCAGTTTGGAAGATATCTTTTACTGGATACACCTTTGTATTTGCTTATTCGCACTTTATCACCAACATTAAACCTTTTAGGCTTTAGTTTTTCAACTTTTGGTTTGGTATTCATTTTTATACGTTTTAATACAAGTTTTTCATTTTTATTAGTCACCTGGCTTGGTTTCATACCGATAGTTCTATGAAACTTGTTATTGTAATCGCTTATAAGTTTTGGTAACATATCAAACCAAACGTGTGATCCTCTGTTGGAAAACATCTTATACATCGCACCTTTTAAGGTTCTGTTAAATCTTTCAATTATTGATGCTTTTACCTCTGAATTGGTTGAGTAATGGTTAATGTTGTGTTTTTTCATTAAATTTGCAAATTCCTTATTAAAATATTCTTTTCCATCATCAGTTTGTAAATGTTTTATAGTATGTTTGTCTCTTTGTATAGCTGTTTCTATTGCTTTTGTAACACTTTTGCCACTTTTATCTTTTAGTGGTAAAGCATCTGCCATTTTTGAAAAACAATTAATAATAGTCAATATGTGTTTAAATCCTCTATTTTGTTTACTATAAGGAATCATTTCGATTAAATCCGCTTGATATAAATCATTTATTCCTTTTATCACTGTATTTCTTCGTGGAAACTTTCTTCTTGCAGGTTTATGAAGCTCGTTGACAATTTCTTGCTTCAAGTTCTTCATATTGCAGGTTTGAATGTTTCATGTATCACATGTATAATAACAATGAATGTTGTCTTAAATATTAACATCATTTATATAGGTCAAGGTCATCCAAACTTGTGTAAAAAAATGGGGAACACGGTGTTGGACTTGCCGTGTTCCCCATTTTTTTACGGAAGGAAAAAGGAATAAGGTCGAAGTTGTAGAAGGACGAAGAATAGGTTAGTTGATAGGGTTAATAGAGAAGTGGCCAAAAGGGAGTGTGTGAATTTTGTCTTCCATAATGTGGCGTTTGTCATCCTTAGAAGAAAGTGCTTTTTTTACTTCTGTCACACTGAAAACTTGATGTTTTTCGCTTCGGATTGTGTTAAATTTGGCTTTCAAGGTAGTATCTTCAAATAAACACTTTTTGTATTGATCAAAATTAATGTGTTTTTTCAAATAATTTGTTTTCACACCCTTGGCCTTCTTTGTAGTTGATGGTTCTTGTTGTTCGCCTTTATACACATTGAAGGAATATAATTTCGACATTAGTGCAACAATTTCTTCCATTACTTGTCCATTACATTCATCTTTAAATTTGCCTAAAACTTTTTTATTATTTTCGTTGAAGTTTGGATGATTTTGTGGGTAGTCTGAAAAATCAAAGTCATTCCTGTGTACGAACGTTTTTAAATCTTCGTACATGTCTTGAGTCTTTATCCAATAGATAAAAGCGTCAGTATCCATGTATGCTACTCCTATATTGTCACGACCATAGTAGTCAACCATCTTGTTATAATGGAAATCGTACATATGGGTTTTTGAAATATCCAATATGCACATTCCTGCGTATAACGGGCGGTCCATAACAACTTTTGTTTTCTTCATGCTTACTGCCACAAGGTTTTCATTTATTATCATTGTTGATCCAAAATTCGGTTTCTGTACAAGGTTTTTCCAATTTTGCAGGGTCTGAAACTAATTCTACAATTTTGTGTTTCCTCTTGTTCTCCAATGTTTTGCCAAATATAGCGTTGTTCATTAATTTAAAAAAGTCCTTTTGAAATGCTGATGTTGCTCTAGCTCTTCTTGCGGTGTTTCCATCGATGTAGGATTTTAGCCAGCATGATTGAGAAAATTGTAATACTCGGTGAATTTTTGTTATTTTCAGTCCTAACTCCAACGCTTGTTGTACAACCCAATAGTGCGCCACATAACGATTTTTGTTGTTTAATGTCATCATTAATTTGGGCCATCTTCCTGTCGGTGATACTTCAGTTTTAGCCAACAGTGGCAAGTCGTAATGATGATCGTGTAGTGTTTCAGGGTACTCAAAATCACAGTCAAAAATATATCCGGTGTCACCTTCTTTGGGAATATCCATAATATTTTCAATTGAATCTGGGTTTATCCATTTGAAGTCTCCGTGAGGTAGCGGTTTAGACATGGCCCAACCATACAAATTATTTGCATCAAAATAGCCAAGAAAAATTGAATCTTTTGTTTGGTCGTAGTTTGGCAAAAATTTATTATTTGCTTTCACATGACGAGTAACAGCTTGGGTTAAACCTCCGCGTACACCGGATTCAATCATTAACACCATATCGATATCCGTAAGCAGTTCAAGGCGACACTTGGTAGATTTCAACATAGCCTGCCAGGCCAAACCGGGAGAAGTAAAAGAATGTAGCGGGTCCAGTCCATAGGCATCAAAACAGGTGTTGCGAAATTCTTCCATTATATCGCAAAGAAGCGTCACATCCAATTTCATATAAAAATCGGAATATTGTCCGAGATTTTGCATGTCCAATTCATTCCACACATTGCAGGCATGTTCGTAGTCTTCGATAGTGATTTCACTTCCAGTCAATTTACTGGTGAATGCTTCCCTCGGCGGTAGTCTTCTTTCTTCGTAACGTTCCGAGCTGTCGATGTAGTCGTAGGGGAAAACCCCTTTCCGTAGAACCAAATCCATCTTGTCCTGCGGGACAATTTTACTTGTTTCCTTTAGATCGTGTCTCCTTAGGTTATCGGTCAGTTTGCTAAGACTGGATGGCATAAATCTAAATGAATCAACAAATCGAAGTTTGATTTTTTTGTCAACAGTTTTTGAAAAACTAATAAATTTTTCTGTTGTTTCTGCCAACACCTCTATTTTCCTATCGTCTCTACCCAATTCCGGAATGATGAAGTGTGAATCATAGCCACTAAGGTTGTGTAAAACTACAGGAATAAATTTGGGTAGTTTGTAATTTACATTGCATCTGTTACAAGCCGCACCTCTATACTGTCCAGTTAAATGGTCATGGTCTCTAACTTTATAATTATCATCTGTAAATTGGTTTTTGCACAAATAACAAATTCTTGCCAAGTCATGTTGTTCCTCCTCTTCATAATCCAGTGGTATCATCGGCTCTTTAACACCATACATAGTTTGCACTTTAAGAGCGATTTCATATAATTTATCCACAAAAATTTTTGCTGCGTTTTCACCTCGGTATAATACAGGTAACGATGAAAGTCCATAATTTTGTAGTTGTTTTTCAGTCAAGGTGGATTTTAAAATCAAACAAAAACTATTTGCTTTATGCTCTTGATATTTCGTCCTTCTGTCGATCTCTCCGTTCGCTATATCTTCTGGTATGAGTATAGATTCGAAATCTGCATACACCACTACTGGAACTCTGTACTGATGAGAAATTTTTTCAAATTTTACTATTGATCGGTTGGCAGAAGGCAAACAAACTTTTACTTCATAGTTGTTATCACACAATTTTTTATGTTCAGTCAACCACTCTGATCCTCCATGGGTCAAATCTTTCCAAATAAAACAAAAACATCTTTTACAAACTGTTATTGGTCCATTCCTTTTTGTCAACTGCTTTTGAACCAAACAAACAAAATTTTTAATGTAAACATAATGCGAAACTTCTCCTTGAGTAATTAACAACAAATCTGTATGATCTCGGCGTTCGGTCTTTGTCACTCTCAAGGGGTAAACATTATTGCTATCATCCAGTCCAAAAATATTTACACTTACAGCAGGATTTTGTTTTTCAAATTTACAAACATCTTTAATATTTACAGGGTATGACAGTCCTTGAAAATTATATCTATTATTGACATTTTGATAGTACCTACTCACTCTACATGGACGCTGTTCTGGCAAAATATATTTACACAACATAGCATATCTGAAACATTCATTATCTACATTTTGCACATTTATACAGGATTTAGTAGCTTGAATTTTTTTGGGTAGAGCAATATAGCTGCTACCCCTCATGCCGTATCCGTGTTTTTGAACTCTTAAATCAAGTCCTTCAATTGAAGTTAACCACCATCCGGATCCTCTACGTTCATGTTCTTGTAATTTAGTAATCAATTCTTGCAAACAATCAGAAATAATATTATTTACATCGGATGCTAACATGAGAGTGCGATTTTTTGTTACGAATCCTCTCAATGTGGTTTCTCCATCTGTGTTAGTAAACAACGCGTCCAAAACCAATCCAAATTTAATAAAGTTTAGTCTTGTCAATTCTTCTTCCAAAGTCTGTTCAATTAATAATTTTGCTTCGTTTAAAAAATTATCCAACTCGAGGCGTTCATTTTTAATTTTAAAATGTACTACCTTTTGACCAGGCAAAGCTGTAGTACGTAGAGGTCTTGTTCCATTTCCATCTGCTTCCTCTTCCATGTCCATTTCCGTGTCCGTGTCCGTGTCCGTGTCCGTATCCATGGCCGCTGTAGTTCTTCCTACTCCTGATGGTCCAGCACCTCCAAAGTGGATAACGCTGGGCCTTCTCCGCTGCATCCGTTGTAGGTAAGTATCCCACTCGTCTAGCCTTCGATGGTGTTCGGCTAAAAATTGGTCAAGCGAGTCCAAGTCTCCCTCGCTGACTTGCACATCTGCCGTCTCCTCCGCTTCGTGCAATTCTTGATGGATTTGAAGAATTACTTCATCTGGGAAAAATTCCCCACAAATATGGCAAAGAAGCATTTTTAACACTTTTTACCATAAGCGCGTTTAGGATGTTTACTCAACGAAAGTTTATCCAATAATGAGAGGCTGGGTTGGCCAACCTTCTTTTATAACGGGTGGGGGGTGAACTTGAAAAACTCCTTCTGCGCATGCGCAGAACAAAATGTAAAAATACATAATTCTTCTGGCAACTAACATCCTATTCATTGGGGCGGGGGGCGCAGGGGCGGGGGGCGGGGGTGGAGGGGGTCCACCCTCAGGGGGTGGTTCAAGGTCACCAACTACACTTCTACTCTAAGTCTGGGTGTCTCAGAAAAAGTAAAAAGTAAAATTTTCTAAGTGTTGGCTCAAAGCTGGAGGTACTTCATTTACATCTACTAAATTATCTACTAAAACTTTAAAAAATAAATCCCCGCCTGGGGCATTTAGGTTGCCATCGCTGTAGCCTCCGATGAGACCCAACTATGGACAACAGCAGACTTGTATGTTAGTAATACCTAACCATTAGGAATTTTGAAAACTACTATATTTAGGTCAAGGTCATGAAAAAACTTTAAAAAAATAAAGCCCCACCTGGGGCATCTAGGTTGTCATCGCTGAAGCCTCCGAAGAGACCCAACTATGACAACAGCAAACATCCAATGTTGTCTGACCTTCACCACGCAAGAGTTTTAAGCATTTACTGCATTGCTAACAAATAACTTTTTCAATAGCTAACAAAAGTCATTTACATAATTTTGAGAGAGGTTGAGGACAGCCCTAGTGGCTTACGTCCTCGGTCCGAGTGCAGAGGCCGCCGCAAATTGGCCACAGCTGTGGTCTGCATGCCAGCGTACAAACGGACCGGTTCCCAACCCAGCCGCAATAGTGCATGCCTGAGAGGACCCATGCTAACGTTGGTATAAAATAATTTTACACGGGGGCCTACTCCCGTTCCCTATCTTTAATATTTAAGTTTAGCAATGCATTAAATTTTATAAGTCGTTACTAGGTCAAGGCCACACGAACATTAAAAAAATTTCGACCCCCGTACATCCATGGCGAACCACGAATGTTCGGGGGCCTTGGGGACTAAAAACACAAATAGCTAACAAAGATTCATTTACATAATTTTTAGTTTCCAGAAGGGAAACAAACTGAGGACACCCTAGTGGCTTACGTCCTCGGTCCGAGTGCAGAGGCCGCCACAACCTTTTGCTTGCCAGCGTACAAACGAACATGCTCCCAAAACCCCAGCCGCAACCTGTTGCATGCCTGAGAGGAGCCTACCAATAGTTAAAAGTGACTTTACACGGGGGCCTACTCCCGTTCCCTATCTTTAAAATTTAATTTGAGCTGTGAAAAAAGCTCAAGGGGGAGTGCTAAAACAAGCGTATACACATTAAATAAATATAAAACATATAACATAAAGACAAACAAGACATAGGACACAAATGGTACAAGTAAAACACTCAAATATAAAACAATCCTCAATACCCAAACGCAAGCGCAATATCTTATAACTAATACAAGTCTTAAAACTAATACAAGTCTTAAAACTAATACAAGACTTAAAATTACATTAGACTTCGCTAAACAGTGAAGGCGCCTTTCAGTGTTTAGTGAGGCCCATGGCGGTCCGTCCCGATCGTTCACGTTCAACTCGCGGGAGCGGACTGCGAGCCGGCTGTGGCCGGGCCGCCTTATATCCCCACCGGAGGGGGGGGGGGGGTTCACTTCTCGTCTGGAGCAAGAAACTTTTTGGTCAAGGTCAAAAATTTTTCAGAAAAAAAAAGTTCGGGGGGGGGGGTTCACTTCTCGTCTGGAGCAAAAAACTTTTTGGTCAAGGTCACAAATTTTTCCGAAAAAAAAGTTCGGGTAGGGGGGGTTCACTTCTCGTCTGGAGCAAGAAACTTTTGGTCAAGGTCAAAATTTTTTCCGAAAAAAAAGTTCGGGGGGGGGGGGGTTCACTTCTCGTCTGGAGCAAGAAACTTTTGGTCAAGGTCAAAATTTTTTCCGAAAAAAAAAAGTTCGGGGGGGGGGGGGGTTCACTTCTCGTCTGGAGCAAGAAACTTTTTGGTCAAGGTCAAAAATTTTTCCGAAAAAAAAAGTTCGGGGGGGGGGGTTCACTTCTCGTCTGGAGCAAGAAACTTTTTGGTCAAGGTCAAAAATTTTTCCGAAAAAAAAGTTCGGGGGGGGGGGGTTCACTTCTCGTCTGGAGCAAGAAACTTTTGGTCAAGGTCAAAAATTTTTCCGAAAAAAAAAGTTCGGGGGGGGGGGTTCACTTCTCGTCTGGAGCAAGGAACTTTTTCGTCAAGGTCAAAAATTTTTCCGAAAAAAAAGTTCGGGGGGGGGGGGGGTTCACTTCTCGTCTGGAGCAAGAAACTTTTGGTCAAGGTCAAAATTTTTTCCGAAAAAAAAAATTCGGGGGGGGGGGGGGGCTCGCCAAACTTTTCGCCGGGGGGGGGGGGCCTACTCTAAGTGTTGGCTATACCCCCACCACAACTGAGTCCCTAGGCTGCACAACACCGCTCGGCCAGTATGTCTCCGGCTTCCATGCGGTGCGTCTCGCTGTTCTCCAACTCTCTATATGTAAGTATTTTTACAAGTTTTAAATCTAGGTCACTTCACTTTAACTCTGGGACAATATCGACTTGTGGTATTTCTATGTTTTCACTCAAGGTCACCACACTTTAACTCTGCTGTTCTCCAACTCTCTATATGTAAGTATTTTTACAAGTTTTGAGTCTAGGTCACTTCACTTTAACTCTGGGACAATATCGACTTGTGGTATTTTAGTGTTTTCACTCAAGGTCATCACACTTTAACTCTGAGACTGCATCAACTTGTATTATTTATGTGTTTTGACTCAAGGTTACCACACTTAAACTTTGGGGTGGTATCAACTTGTAGTATTTCTATGTTTTGGCTCAAGGTCATCACACTTTAACTCTGGGGCAATATCGACTTGTAGTACTTCAGTATTTTAACTCAAGGTCACCAAACTTTAACTCTGAGACTGCAGCAACTTGTATTATTTCTGTGTTTTGACTCAAGGTCATCACACTTTAACTCTGGGATGATTTTGACTTATAGTATTTCAGTGTTTTGACTCAAGGTCGTCACACTTTAACTCTGGAGCGGGATCGACTTGTAGTATTTCTGTGTTTTGACTCAAGGTCACCACACTTTAACTCTGGGACGGGATCGACTTGTAGTATTTCTGTGTTTTCACTCAAGGTCATCACACTTTAACTCTGGGGTGATTTCAACTTATAGTATTTCAGTGTTTTGACTCAAGGTCACCACACTTTAACTCTGGGACGGTATCAACTTGTAGTATTTCTATGTTTTTACTCAAGGTCATCACACTTTAACATGTAACTTTAAGGTAGCACCGAAACGGTGCTACCCGGCTTGACATTTTCAAGTTTCCCAAGATCATCACAATTTCCCCCACCACTTCCCATATACCTAGAGTACACAGAGCCGGACAGTCAGTCGCTCGGTGACTGTCGTAGGGTGTGCATCGGTGTCGGCACTCTGTTGTTCGGTTTTCAAGGTCACATTCATGGCAAATTGGGAGACCTGGCTCGGTTCAATGACCTCTGAGGAGTGACACATGATGGTTTAGGCAGAGTCACGTCGCAAACTCCAGCTTGACTTGGCACTTTTGCTGTTTCTAGTCGCATATTCGCTCCAAGTCATCAAGGTCACGAGGACTCTGACTGAAACTCGGAGCGAAGTGTGAGAAACGGCAAAAGTGCCAAAAAATTTTAAGTTTCGGCGTGACCTTGACCTTCATGGTGACGATGACGTCATATTGATGATGTAATGGGTGGTGACGTCATCGGCACGTCATTTCTGTGACGTCATGGGTGTGACGTCATAGTGATGACGTCATTGACGGTGACGTCATCGATGATGCAATCGATGACGTCATCGGTGACGTCATCGGTGATGACGTCATCATGACTCAGCACATTCCTCAGGGGTCATTGAACTGTCCCAGGTCTCTCAATTTCCCACTACTGACTGTTATGAATATTTTCTCTAATATAAGTCCTACATTTTCTTTACCAATAAATATGTCTTTAATATTATTCACAACTAAAGAATTTAAGTCTTAATTTACTCAGGGTATTTTATTTCTTTTAATGGTTGGATTTAAACTCCCCACGGGGTATTCAAAGTTTCCTACTTACAGTTACGTTTTAAAACTTAACATTTATGTTTCATTTTACAACTAGTATACCATTGATATAACTAGTTTCACGATATAACCAAACGTGAATTGAGGGTTGCTCATCTTTCAATCTACTTAAATGTCAGTTTGACATTTTGAACTCTGCGACAATTTGGTCGCATTCAAGCGAACCTTTTTGTTACTCGGGTGATTCCTTACTGATGACATGGCATATGAGAACGAGTCTGACCATCGAGCAGTGACCAAACCATTTTCCTTTACTCAGTACTGAGGATGGTGCAGATCTTCGGAATGTCTGCTTCTTATTGAAATTACGTTCCAACCGAATGTAACGGGATAATACGTTGATGTGTTGGCAGTGATTCTATTGGTTCAATGACCGGACTAAGCTTTGCGTCTGGTTTAGGGCCGGTTTAGGACATCTTACAGTCTGCAAAAGTTTAAATTTGTTAAGGCCCGACAGTGTGGGATTACTTCAGCACAAAATAAGAGCTGTAAAGAGTAAAGGTGTCAATACTCTTGACGTACCTGGTTAGAACTCGACTATAAAATTTATGTTTGCCTTTTGACTCGTAGAGGATGCACAAAATATTTGTAACTTGTTGAAAAAAATGTATTAATGTTTCATTTATTTTTATCCAAAACAACCTGAAAAAATTTGTTAGGCCTATTTGAAAGTGTATAGTTAAATTTTAATTATTAATTTTAGTGTGTGTATTTCATGTTTTAGTTATGACACAAATGGCTGTCGGTGTGAATGTGAGATTACAACTTACCTTCCGTTTGGTTATGAAACTAACTTTAGTCAGAAATTACTCTCTCCAGAAGTTCAGTGTTTGCAGTTATTTAGGAAGGTAATGTAGCATTACCTTGACTTTTTAAGTCTTAGTTGGCTGTTAAAATGATATATTGCTACTGTATTAAAAATAATTAATTTGATAATGAATACAATTGTTCGTTCCACCAATTGTTCATTTTTACCATTAAGGAGTGGGGAATGGTTGCCTTATTGAATGTGGTATTTGAGTGTGATATGTGAACACATCCCATATCAAGTAGGTTATTCACACGAAACCGATTCTATAACGATATTTCTCGATATGTCAACAGAGATGGAATAGGTGTCCGGATAGAGCAGTCTCCAGATCCTTGACCTAGGCTCGAGATGGGATGAGTTTGAGTCTGGTGGTGGACAGGCTTAAGGCACGAAATCTTCGGGTATGTCTACGGGTGCCATCTGCTTCAGGGCTACCGGTATTTTTTGCATCGTAGCACAAGGAGGGCGAGATACTTCGCCCCTCTGGAAATTCTAGGACCTCCCAGGAGTCCAAAAGTATGTTCTTTAAGAACGCACAGAAGACAGTCTTCTTTAAGACAGTCTCCCTCGCCCCGACTCAATGACTGTTTGGAGATCACTATCTAGATGGCTATGCCACCAAGCGGTGTCGAGACCGTTGGGCTGCTGGGTGATCGGGACTCTTAGTGACAGCCTCTCTTGAACCAGGTTACAAACACGCAGCAGTCTACATTGTTCTCCTGCAGGGGCTTTGTCCGATGTACGATTAATCTATAGATGTTAGCGAGCCAATGACCCTCCGATGCCGCTTTTCTTGGGTGTACCTTTGTAGATTCGTCACTTCTGTGGCTCCTGTTTGTTTCTTAGTTCCCCGGTTTAAGCCTCTCAAGGTCGGTTGGTGACATCTGTATCTGTGAAGATAAGGCTGTTTTTATTGCAGCCGTGGAACCTTAAATTAAACACAATCAGATAAAATACGAGGAGCATGAGATTAAGAAATGTTTAATTACGGTAAGTGATGATAAATGAAACAAACAAGTTCCAGTTTAGGTGCCATTTTCGTAACAGTCCCCAACGATCAAAGATGATGTTTTTTTTACCTGGTCCAAATTGGGGAGATAAATTAAACAGGTGCTTTGGGATTCCTTTAGAACTCTTTTTGAATCAAGCACAATTTAGGCATGGATTTCCAGTATTCGTTATTTATGGCATAAATAGTAATTTTTATTTTGAGTGAACCACTCGGCGCAGAGACTACGTTATGTGAGGTTTAAAGAAAACACTGGAAGGAAGACTCTTGAATCTCTTTCATCCGCATCCGGTTAATTCGCTTGCGGGTAAAGTTTGTAACGACAAAAGTTATGCGTTTAAAAATTAGTTTCGACAATAGTTTCATGTCCCTTGATGATATTCCACAAAATTGAATTTTGCAACCAGCAAACATTAATCAATTGAATAAATAAAATGAGTCTTGGGATTTACGAAGTAATGAGTAAATAATCTAGTCACATTTTGTACTTAAAAATTTGACTAATGATGATATACTAAATTTCAAGTTGGAAAACGCCCAATTAATTACAGTATTATATTATTTTGCATTAATTTTTTTATTACAATTCTAAACGTGATTTAATTACACGATTACAAAAATTATTTAGACGTGAAAATACAAAATCGGAAAATAAGTACTATCGAAGGTAATGATTCCAACACAAAACAGACCTTCTCAAGATGAAGATGATTTGGGTTTGTAAACAGTAGCCCACATGTACTCAACTAAATCAATTATTTAAATTACTAAATCTTTAAGTAATTTTCTACAACCTTGGAAGAATTTATCTGCATAAAGAAACAAATAATCTAATAAGTAAAATGTAATTACGATAACAAACAGAGTTATTCTTGTAATTTTAAGACAAGAGATCTAAATGAAACGATTAAACCCACAATGATCAACGAAAGCCACAAAGGAATCCAATAATGCCCTAACCATTCTAGCTCTTTATTTCAAGCCACATTATCTTTTACAGCTGGCTTAACGTGTTGGGTTAACGAAAACATTACTAAGTCCTTTGAAATCAGCTCGGCCAAATGAATACTCTTTTTTACGATATGCCTTTTTATATTTCTTTATTATTTTATTTATGTATTTCTATTTAAGAATCAATCGTATTGACAAATACTATATAATACATTTGTGTAAACGGAAAGCTACTAAACGTTAAGTTGCAACCAGCTCGCCTTGGTCTTAATATGACGAGGATAATACGGAAAATTAAACAAAAAGTTAAAAATAAATAAATTACTCTGATCAAGTTCTAACGCTTGAGTATAAAATAATATTAAACCGTTTAGAGATAAATATTATTAGTTAAGGCATCATATTCTTACATTATTATTTTTCGAAAGTTAATTTCGTCGTGTCTTTGGTTGTCTTCTTTATATATATATATATATATATATACATCCGTCTATATATTCTGTATATACATAAATCATTATATAAATAAGAAAATAATCCTTTTTTTAAGATGTCCAATTTCCCTTTAGAACGATTTCCTGTAAAAAAAAAACAACAACAAAACAAAACAAAACAAAAAAAACTTAAGAGGCAAGATTGGTAACTATAGATTATTTTACTTTCATCGGATACTTTGCAGTTGTTCTACTTTCAGAGTTTTAGTAAAAGACTTGTAAAAAGATAACAAAAAGAAGTTAACTGTTGGAATCCATTCTTCTTTTGACACCTCATCCGCTGGTGTTGAGGTAATTACTTTGTTGTACTTCATTGTCAGTTGGTTCTTTGTGAGTTTTTCACTTTAACAGAAACAAAGGGTAAAACTAACCTGTGCTGATGGTTTTAATGAGCAAACTTTTACTCAAAGAAATATTTTTCAAGATTCATTATTGTTAATGATTAAAATAAAAACACACTATATTTCAAAATCTTAAGAAATATCTTTAATTTTTAGAAATTGGAATTCCACTTTATTATTTGAATATATGTTAATGATTTGAAAAAAGTAAATAGTGCTTAGACCAAAAAATCGTGAAATATTTATTATTTTTTCTTTTTTGTAATTAATGATTTGAATAACGATCCTCGCCAGCCGCGAGACTGAAGAATATCTATTCACCTTGCCTCCAACACCATTCAACATACATGTTAGTACAGCTGCGTCAGAAATTAAAACTTGGTCAGCAGTAGGGACACGTTGTCGGAAATGGACTCCGAGAGAGAGGCGCAGAAAGATAGTTGGGTCGATGTGTTCATCAACAAACCAAATCTAAACAATCGTGACAAAAGAAGGCTTCCTATCGCTTAAGAGGAAGTGGAAAAGTTAACGAGACTCCTAATACAGAAAATGTTATCGCCAGGCCCTCGCCAAGAAGGTACTCGGTTTGTCTTTAAATATCAAAACTATGCAAGTGATTGAACGTGCTCGTTTAAGAGAAGTAAGACAGCCAATGCCTCAAGCGTTCGATTTGTCTGTTAGAGGAAATCACGAAACGAACACGAATAAGGCTAGCATGAGTAATGTATTTAAAAACTACCTTCATCTTTCATCCCCTTGGATACAATTTTATCACGGACTATATCAAAAGCGATTGTAAGATGTGATTTTTGTAAATGTTTATTGTTTAAATATATTTTACAAACACTAATAGAGTAACTGGGCTACGACTCTATGTACTTTCTATTAGGTTTATAAATTAGTTGTTTATTATGAAATATAAAATAATATTATTAAATAGAAATAAATACAAAAATTAAGTATAAAAGGAGACGAATCACGCTGGATTTATTCGATTGGATTTAACTCTCCATATTAACAAAAAATTAGTTATAACTAATTTACAAATTGGACTTGTGTGTAAGCCATAGTCTATTAAGGGATAAGAGTCCGATGTCGCAGCTGATTATTGCGATGCCTCCCCTCGCCAACACGCACGTCACACCCGACGTACACATGTATTGCCACAATCCTCTCCCAGCTTTGGGTCATGGAATAACTCAGATAGTGACAGAACGTTGTGGCCGTTACAAAATTTTAATTCATAAAAAGCTGCTTGATTGATGCTGAAATCTGCACAAAAATACAGAGACACTAAATATTAGTTTTTTTCTGATTAGTGGCATTTTTTAACACTTTGACGTGGAACGGTCCAAACCAAAGGTTTTTTTACCATCTAACATCGACCAGTTATTAGAAAGCATCATTAATTAGCCCAATGTCAAATGGCAACTTTGCCCGGAATCGAACTTTACAAAGCTACTAGTTTTTCTCAGGATCGAACCTTCAACCTTTGGATTCAAAGGCTAGCACTATAACCACTCAGCTACACAGCCAATTTTTTCCAGATTAAGATATTGTGTAACCTTGATATGGTAAATCAAGATTGCAAGAAAATCGCTTCTTGAAAAAAGTAGAGCACTGATCCAGATTTGAACAACGTCATGCGATGGAGTGACCGCGTTTACTAAAAATACTCGGGGCCATGGAGTAGCTCAGTAAGCCATTATACAAATCAAATTTACGAAAAGCTTTTCTTTCAAGACTTCCTTGGGGGTCTTCCCTCAGATTGAATCCTGAGGAAAAGTAAATTAGCTAATATCATGATGTACATAATTTTCGAATAAAATTTCTTTTTTACTAAAAGTCTCTATTTTCTACATAATATGCCACAAAACCAACCACAAAAGGTCAAGTATGTCCGAAGTTATTGAATTTTTAAGTTTCAGCCGCATAACTTCTATCAGAAGTTTACTACTTGCCATTTAAGGCTAGGTTATTTATTTGAGATGAGGTTTGCGCCACTATACTAAGTGACACCTTTTAATATGGTACACATATCAACCTATATTTACATTTATTATTTTTTTACTGACTCCTCATGGGCCAACCCCCATCAGACTTGGTGTTATAACGTAAAAAATATGGTTTCAAACTCCAATTGCATTTTAAGTTTTAAACGAATAGCCAAATTAATTATAAGATATGTCAGGCTTCTTTCAGACTTTTTAGCGCCCCCGTATATTGCCAAGTTAATTTACGATATAAATGAGAGCTTTACACGCAAATGTGAATTTTTATTAAATTTTATACAAAACTAATGAAAAATATAAATTGTGTTTTACGTCTTTAAACTTACATTTTAAACTGAGCTTGCTGAGTTAAAGTAGATAGGAGCGGGTTCCATGTTATAAAGCTAAGCTGCCAGAAACAGCAATACCCAGCGGCAGAAATACCAGCGCTGGCTTATTTAGTGGAATGTATAGTAGAATTGTTGTACGGTATTAGTTTAATTTAACTATTTATTAGTTGTATCAAACTCAGGTCAAATTTATAACAAATATAACTGACACTTACGATTTAAAAAAAAAATTGGAAAATTTTCGTTTTTTAAGGCTTTCAATTTCTAGTATTGGTAGTGATGTAGCTTTTCTTAAATTCCCATAGACTAAAACAAAGGAAAATGATAATATGTGTTTTCAATTTAAATATAATTTTAAGTAATATTTTACACTAGCTTTCGGAGTATTATATGGATGTATATGTGTGATTATTCAATCAATTTTAGTTTAAAATTATTCTGTAATCGTTGTTTTTATTAATACTGCATTTTATAATTTTTAATTTTCCCAATATCAGAACAGCCATAGCACTCCAACAATTAAATTTATAAACGATAAAGAAGACGGTTTTTATTTTTAAAATAAACGATCGTAGAAAAAATAACCATTGGTGAATTAATTAACATAACAAAGCTAATTTTGGCGTTATTATAAAAGTTCGACTGATTCCCAAAAATTTACCTTAACAAATTTGTTTCTCGATTACTCATAATTTTTAAAACCGTCCCAAGATACTTAGAAATCAGTAAATAACGTCCAAAAAGTATATTGTTTTATTTTAATACACAAGAATACAAAATGAGTGAGGGAAATTTTTAAATTGATTTTTATGGGTCAATAAATTTAAATTTAATGCTCAAACGGCAGATAACTTTGAAATGCTCCATTTTGTCTTTTATTACTCTAGTAGCAAAGATACAACGATGTATTGTTTAAGCAATATGGTATGAAGAAACAACGGGTTTTTAATTTGAAAATGAGTTAAGGATTACAAACTGTGGGAATACAGTATTCATCATGAACAGACGGGTAGATAAAAAAAGAGCTATGGCAACTCTCGTATCCGAGCCAATAAATTCAGTTCTAACTTTTGGATGTACCAAACTTACTCGCTAAGCTTGTTGATGTGTTAAAAGACTATAGTACATACTATACGATAATTACTATCGTACTTTATATTACTTTTATTGACTTAAAGTTACCAAAGAATAAACCCTAATATTTTTTCTGAGAAATTTAAAGGATATTGAATAACCAAGAAGGTAGTGAGTTTGCGTAGGTAAAGAATTTCCTAATAGTAAGCCATCTCAGATAAGCCTTAAAGGAACTAATTATACCAATGTTGGACTAAAAACAGGGATATATGGTAAAACTCAGCCAATCCAAAATTGTTTGCAAATATTGAACAATTGTTTCGCCCTGTATGTCCCAAGGGCATCATCAGCACTGAGTAGTTGAGGGTTTGGCGTTGCAAGACTGCTGTCTATGTTTTGTTGAAAATGTGCTGTATTTTAGGGCGAAACAATTGTTCACTATTTGTAAAAAATTCTGGATTGCTGGAGCCGGTGAATTTTAAAAATGTTTAACAAAGCCATTTCTGGTAGCCTTCAAAGAAAAATCGACATATTTGTTCTAAACGTATGAGGGTGGATTATGTCTTTCTGGCAATAGCTTTAATAAATATTGATGTAAATTAACTTCCTATTTAATTTCTAAAGAAATATTCATTAATAACAAACTTTTTCAACAAAAGGTAGATTTATAAATGAAAAAATGGAAAATCACTAGTTTTATCAAATGATAATAGTTGCTAGTCTTTTGGTAAACTTAATTTTAAAAGATTGTTAATAAGTGTTGTGACACTTAAGGGCTACATGTTCTCGTACAGTTTATTACATTTAAACCTTTACTACAATTTTACAATATCCGAATGATGCAGTAATTGCATTCTTATTATTTATACTGTGGTATAAATAATAAGAATGCAATTACTGCATCATTCGGATATTGTAAAATTGTAGTAAAGGTTTAAATATAATAAACTGTACGAGAACATGTAGCCCCTTTTCGTGTTAACAGTAATAGTTAGAAAGTTTTTTTTTCATTATAACAATATTAGAACCACATTGTATCGCAATATTACACAGATCCGGGTTCTGAATATGCTATTGGAATGTGGTAATATAAGGCGGCCCAATGTAAGACGTTATTGGTATTGTTATTGCAAAACCTTATCGGACCCTGCAAGCCCTGTGTGTTTTGAATTTAGATGAGTTTATCAGATTTTAATATCAGCTTACCTTCTAAACCACTAGGAGGATTTCCTACCAATATGACCTTTGAAATTTCTGTCAAATTAATTCTACATGTTTACGTTGTAATATTAATGGGTAAAAATTTAAGTAAATGAAATACAACAAATTGTATAATGTAAGAAGGAGGTGAATGTTAAACAATTCGTTTTTGCAATAAATTACTAAAAGGCATATATCTCTTGACCTAATTGATGATATGAGTGATGCACACATAGATATGCAATCGTATATTTGACACGATTAGATGCTATCGTATATTTTATGTTTATCAGATTATATAAACATTATTCCAAAACTAAAATGTTGTGTTTCGATCCATTTTTCTTCTGCTTCTTTATTTTTCTAAGTTTTTACTTATTTTTCTTCCTCAATGTTATAGGGTAAACCAAAGTTTATGTTTCTTTAAAGTTTATTCTTATGTCATTACAATTCTTATAAGTTTTAACAAAATTCATTCCAGTGACTGTCATGCAAAGAATTTTCAAACCTATCGTTGGTATTGTGCTCCTTAATTTGTGAACGAATTGATGTCAATGATGTTGACGCTTTTTGCCATTCCACAGACTTTAATAAAATGTTTATGTTTTGTTGTTAGCCTGTGAAAATTATAATTTATAAAAATATATTTTTAAATGAAAAGAGGCATCCAAAAGGACCATTAGTGTCGTACACATTGGCGCTGGTCGTTTCTTAGTCTAGAGAGGTTTAGAAAAACGTAACGAACCTCTAAAGTGATTCAAATGACCCCTAAAATACTTCCTTTAGATGGTTTACATTAAATGATTGATTTGAGATAATTTTGCAGAGTTTTCCCTGCATTATCTTAATCATGAGAGATCATAAGGAAGATAGTGAAGTTAATATTATCTCATTATAATTTACCTTTTCAACAATATTTTAAAAACATTTTTCCGTATCGTACGTAAACAATATTATAAATTCAGTCGAAATTACATTTTCATCCACCCATAATGGTTTAACATTGTATTTAGGTCCCTTAGCAAAATATAAAAAACCCTCATCAAATATAACTTACAATTAACACTGATGTTGACTGTACAGTTGAGGACTTTCAAAAACATTATTATCAATCAATAATAGATGTTTATTATGAAAGTTTTCCTTTACAGCAATAAATTACCTAAGCTCAGAGTAGTATGTTTGGGTCAGGCCCAACTAATGGGGTAACGTGAACTGTGGATGTAACAGCTTCAGTCACGTGCATTCCAGCAGCTGTTAGATCCAAACGGGTTGTTGGGACCAAAGTGAGGCTTCACCTCGTCTGCGCTGCGACTAACTTCTCAAGTAAACTATTCTCTTTGAAATGTTACATTTACTGCTTCATTGTTACTTCAGTTTCAAAGTCAGCTTAAGCTAAGTATAAAAGGTTGTATTACCTTTTTTGCCGTCCTGTGAGACTATAAAAATCTTTAGATTTTATGCGTTCGGCACGTATTATCTTCCAATTATTATAATTATCTTCCAAAATAATCTAGTTATTACCTTCGGCACGGAATCCACATAAAAACAAAATATACCTCATTTACAATGACGACCTCTCCGTGAGCGATATTTTGTCTTGGAGTAGATTTGTGAAGATGGCACAATAACGTAAATAACTACTCACAGCTATTTAATCTGTGAGCAAATTATCATGTTATACGTAATTATCAAAACTAGACATAATGTTAGTTTCTGAAACATTTCTCAAATTTAAAAGGAATTTCGTAATATTATACGTAACTTCACACTGATGTGAATTGGATTTAATAACAATGTATATTTGTTTCAAAACTGAACAAACCGATACTTACTCTTTTGTAAATAAAGTTAATAGTGAAGAAAATTGCCTAAATTATGAGTACTACAAAAAAACTTGATAGTTTATATGATGTTATATTATATATCTAAAAATTAAAACTATAGGGTTTTTCGTTGTAATATTTCTACTATTTTTACAAAAAATCGTGTATTTATACATTTAATCTTTTATTTAACGGTTTTCTGGAGAATAAAACGAATGTTTAAACGATTTTGGAACTAAATTTAGAAAATATTATTACTAAACGATTGTTCTTGTCGAAATTTATCGTTCCGTTTTGTTTAGGTAAAGAGGAATGCTATTACAACCAACACTGATATACGGAAACTAATTACTTCGTTACCGGATGAAGTCCCAAAGATGATAGACACTACAATAGACTATTAAAGCCGAGTCTTGATGTCGTCCCTAGTCATTTCCTTAAATAATGAACCAGTATACAATATATATTTCAAATTTAGTTTAGTGCATTGACCATATTATCATGTATAAACTTCCAACTGGGATTATCGATCACAATAAGATTTTCCAAATGTTTTACTTAAATGTACATGAGAATTTTTTTGACAAAAAATATACATAAATTTATAGAATAACGTTAATTTTTATTTCATTTGGTGTTACTTATTTTTTTCTTTTGCAAGAACCAAACATGTATCGTTATTATGGTAATATATATTTACTTTCTTAAAACTTACTTTTTAGCAGTAGTTACGTAATTGGTTCGTACAATTTTTACTTAATTCTGTACGGATAGTCTGTAAATATTTAAAGTATCTTGCTATCTAACATGAAAATAGCTAGTTAAAGTAAATAGCTGATACCTACATTAACTGTGAAAGAAAGAAGGGCGACAAAAAAAGGCAAGGTAAAAAAGAGGAGGGGAGATGTTAAGCCCTCCAGGTGATAAACAAACCAGCAGCTGCCACGGATCACGGGCGACTTGAGGCGGCTTGGAAAATTAATTACGCTTTCTTTATGGGAAATGTTCACTTTTAATATATTAATAAAGCCTCTGCACTCATGTTGGCTAAATATGTATTATTTATTTCATAGCTTTCTAAATTAACTGCCAGCTTTTATTCTCTTAATTAATTTTAAGCAAAAGAAATAATGACCTACGTAAGGAAGGAAGTTTAAAATTAAACGTAGGGGTATGGCCATTGTATTGGCATTTATGTAGTATACTAGTTTATGAATATTTGTAACGGTTCGGAGAAAATTAAAAAACGTCCTGAAAAGTTAACTCGTAATATATGACACTTGACCTCTGGCACTACCCTGATGATAAAAAAAAAAAAAAAAAAAACAACAACAATAATATGTTATAATAGAATAAATTTACGGAAGGAATAATGTAAACAGATTGAATGAGTTTCAAAATAATAAAACTATCCATGGCAAAGAAACAACAATAACCCTTTCGTGAACTTTCTCTTTGGGGTGTTTGTTTATTTCTTTCACACACCCTTACAATATCCAAAAGCTTCAAACTTCTTTACAAACTTGACGTCGTGTCTTTATAAAATGATGTCTACATTGGATTAAAAAGAAAATCGCTAATATCTCTGAAGGTCAATGGTGTATTTAAATTATATAGGTCAAATTCAGGTTTCTTTTCTATCAAAATGCTATATTTTGTTATAAATAAACTAATAAACGAATTAATAACTGATAAATACGTAAAGAGATGATATGACGCTGTTGTCTATGTAATACATTGTATATTTCCAATGATCTAATATTTAATAGAATAAAGTGTTATATTGAAGGATCAACAGGAAACTCATAAATTGGCAGAATTCTTTTGCCTAAGGGGAATGTTTTAAAAAGGCAAACAAATCTATAGAGTAAAATAATACAAATCTCATCTACCCAGACAAATAAATAAAAATAGTTTTTCCTGCTACGTGCTGTGTTGAGTAAAATTTTCCCCCTTGTAATGAAGAAGTAAAATATTTCCTTGTCACAATGAGGAGACGAAATACGACGTCGACTCCCGAGAGGGACAAAGTCTATCTATTAGAACATCTGAAAACAGAGATCAGTGAAAACTGGTGACACTGTCGATATAACCATAGTGGAAGTGAAAAACAGCAGAACATACGATGGAAACAAATGACATTCCGAGTTACGAGGTTAGATAACAAACACAACAAATAGCGATGGAGTGAACTTTTTTTTTAATTTTTTCTGTGTGAGTTTTCTGTCACTCCTTCAACAGTGAGTGATTATCAATGTTTTCTCTTCTTGAGGAGTTTTGGATTAAATATTTCGGACAAATTTACCTTTCACAAAATAACTTTTTTGTCATACTGTTCCGAAAACATCATTTACTCATTCGGGTTCGGTTAAACCTTTTCTGACCGAATGTAAACCTTTTTCTCCCTTGGGAGAATAGTTATCAGCTGGTCGAGGTCATCGTCTGCTAAGAATATTATAAAAAGTACCTGGGGGCAGAGAATTTGATCAGTAAACTTAAACAATTCTTCGTAGTCCTAGTAATGTAAGTTACAGGCTGTACACTAAAATGCCAAGTCCATAAAATTTTTTCAAGAATAGCTCGTTCGCTCCGCTCACTCGCCTCCACAGTGAGCTCGTTCGCTTCGCTCACTCATCTTTCAGGATGTTTCAATTTAGGACTAAAGGCGCTGCACAGTGGCATGAGTTTGTTTCAACTGTAATGCGTGGATTTTACCTCTTCGGTTAGCAGCTGATTTTATCATATTTGCTGCTTTTTTTGTTTTTAATTTCAATCGCAATTCTACAAATTGTTAGTTGTTTTATATTTTTACTCTACTTTTATTTAACTAAATAATCATTATCAACAGTATAAAGTACTATTTAATAACTAAAAATTATCTTTTTTTACGATAGAATCATTCAGTAAATCAGTTACTGGATACAATGTAAAAAAAAACAAACGCATTTTTGTATTGTAGCAAGCTGTTTGAGCTTTGACTTTTGAGACAGCAAGTCTTTTATTTTGATGTTACACTCCATAAGAAAAATGTTAAAAAATTTTAAGTTTCAACTAAAGATTATAACGAAATCACATTTTTCCTAGTTAGAGACCTATATACATATTATTTTTATTATAGAACTAAGTTATTTGCAAAGTTTAAGAAAATCGTATGTGCTGTTTTCGAGATCCGTGTTTAAACATACCTAAAAAATACCCTTTTACTCTTATTAGGGTACTGAGGGTCCCGTGTGCAAATTGCACATTTTGTAATATACTTCTTTATGTTTGTGAGAAACTAACCTTCAGTGAAATTGAAAGGAATTATATTACTTTAAAAATTAAACTATCAAAGAAAACATTTTCGTATAAAAACATAAAATGTGAGTGTTTTAACTATATTTATTTTGATTATGCAGTGACATGCAGACGATCTATTTCTGTAAACTTAAAAGTTCATCTAAAGCATTGAGTAAATATGGACGTTATTTCATAACGTATAGAGTGGTCAAACAATGGTAAATTGAAACGCTGAACGAAAAGATTGTCCGCCAGGGGCGCCACTAACTGGCAACCAGTGAGATTAACCGAAAGATTTCAACAATCGATAGCTCAATTCAGTTCGATTGATTCTTCCAAAGTTTTCTACGAATGCGATAACTATCTTTTTGATGAAATATGTAGTCGATACAGAGAGCACACAGCTGTTTCAACAATCGATAGTTGCCATGAAAGAGGTCCGAGACTTGCGGCAATCGTTCCTTTCTTAACTATCCCCTGACCACTCTATACGTTATGAAATAACATGGGCATTATTTCAAAACGTACATTCAGACATTTACTCAATGTCTACTCACTGTAGACACTGTCTACACACTGTACCATCTGTTCAGTTACCATTCACATTTAAAATTTTATTTGGTTTACATTTTTCAGCGCTCTTTAGAAATGCATTAAAGGCCAGGGGGCGAAGGCCGAAACGAAATTATCGTTTTAATTTCCATTCGCCCACGCGCAAGATCATAAGCTTTGAAATGAGCTTTGTAGCTCCTCAATCTTACAAAAACGTTAAGTTGGTCGGGAGAAACGGGATGTAACAGACAAAATCCTGAAAGAATTAAGGCGATAGATAGCATACACCAGTAGTGGACAATCACCAAATAGTTTGTATTCAAAAGCAACAACAACATTGTTTTCCGATTTCCACTTTAAACGTTTAGTTTTTAAAATTAATTTGTCTTTGGTCATGAAATCATATCTTACGCACCTTGGAGTATTATTGACCTCGTGAATGCTGGAGGTCCCCACTGTTTCTACTGTCCGGGTGACACGCAGAGAACCTTTTAGCTTTAACTGCAACTGATGATGCATCCCCTTAGTCTCCATCGAATCTTAACACAATCCATTTTTCGCTTACATGATCCCTCAGATGATGCTCCGTGTGGTGAAACCTTAAACCTTGTAGCCATAAGAATACTTTCATTGAACTTGACTAATTTCAATTGAATCCATCACTGGTTCAGCGATGCGGTCGAGCCTGGGGGTCGAGGAGGATTTTCTAGTGGGTAAATGCTATATTATCAGTGTGCATTCTCGTCCTAAAACAATAAAATTATTAACCGAATCGACAGTTTATCCACTGTCCCCTTTTCGCGACAACGTATATGTGTTTAAATAGAAATGAATGATTAGTAGAACAAAACATTAAAAGTTCGAAAAGTGAGTCATCTCAGATTAAAATACTCAATAAAACTCAAATCGACACAATAATATTTAATTTGTTGGATTGAGAAGGTAACATTTTGTAAATAACTCTTTAATTTTAGATAAAACTTAAATAAATCAAACGATCAAACGGGGTAATTCAATTGCAACCGAGTTATTAATTAAAAGTCGCAAAACAAGAAACTTCCTTCTTTGGTTAAACTTTACTTATCCCTCCAGCCTTAAATGAATTTTCTGCTTTTTTATTTTCAAACCTTTCTTGAGTAATATTACATTTACTTAATGGTTTTGTACTAATATTAATTTTAACTATAAACAATTTTTAAGAGGCTTGATAATTTTACTCGACAGAAAATTGAATCATTTACTTAATTTAAAAAGTGTACAAAACTGATTATTATTTCTTTTTAATTTTCTATTTAAAAATCCGTTGTTTATGGTACTTATCTCTTTTAAGTAAAAATACACAGTTATACAATTTATGTAGTAAATATATTATTAAAGTAGGAAGTATAGAGTTCTAAAATATATTAACAATAATTCTATCAATGTAAACAAAATCAGAGACATTGTAAATTTGTTATTACAAGTGCAAAATGTATAATGACTGAATGCGTTTTTTTTCAATTATGACAATGGGGAGTATCATGGAATCCCGTCATATTGTTCTCTAGCGTTGTAACATGTCATTTGTACATTTTCTCCAATTAACTTTTGTAAAACACTGTTAATTAGTAGTTAGATTTGGTTACTTCTGGGACAGGTCAGCTGCCCCGGAAGCCACGTGCCGGGGCACATAGCTTCCGGTCGTATATTAAATGAGGGGGAGGTATGCATAAATTAAAAGTTAGTTCAAAACTGAAATTCAACTTGATAATTGGGTTACGGAAAGTATGTCAAGGTCATCCCGAGTAAGTTTTAAAAAAGCCTATCCCGCTAGCACAGGAAATAGTTCTGAGAGTTGAACTATCCGGTGATAGCGGGATAGGTAGATTTAAGTTTTGAACTTTATTCGTAAAAACAAATACAATCAATGTGCAAAAACAAATACAATCAACGTGCAATACAGGTTGAATTCTTGTGATGAAACACGGAGTTGTAGAAGCAAACGCCGACGACGAGGATAAGGTACAGGCAGAGTCCCCAGATGACATACTTGACAAGTTTGAAGAAACGTAATATCTCGAGTTGGTTTTCCCGTTCCAATTCCAATCGTTTAATTTCTAATTTCAATTTTTCTTCTTTCAGTTTTTCCTCTTCCATCCTTGTGACGAAGGAAACTTCATCCATCATATCCATCATTAGTGTTGTTTTTTGGTGTTTGAAATTTTGAAACAAGTGATGTTGATAGTTCAAATGTTGGAGACGGAATGAGAAGTGAAAGCGAGGAACGTTAGTTAAACGAAGAAGTGGTGGAGGGAAGTTGAATTACAAAGAGGTGGTGGGGGAAGTTGAATCACAATGAAGTGGTGGGGGAAGGAGGTTGCTCACCATTTGCTTCCGTACTTGTTGTTGTCGTGTCTGATTGTAGAGGTGTAAGTGGAGTAAGATTCAGCAAACTATCTTCATCAGAACTTTCAACCTTATCACAAATAGGACAGGCGTAAGTTATTTCCAGATTCATTTTAACAGTGTTAAATTTACTAACAATTTCGTGTAAAGTATTAAATATTTCTTGCAAATCTTCTTTGGAATTTACTTCGAAACTAGAATTCATTCGTGCCAACGGAGAGTTGTTCATCGTGCGAGAGTCGGTGATTGAATGAAGATCGGCGCTTAGGAAGGACGCTTATTTGTCGGTGAGCATGAGCTTGTGACCAAGTAAATAGCTAAGTTCCTCTTCTTCGTCTTTCAATTCAAATATCTTAGCTGAAGTAGTAGGCGTTGTTTCGTCTTCACTCGATGATGAAGAAAATTGAAATATCCTAGCTGAAGTAGTAGTCGTTGTTTCGTCTTCACTCGATGATGAAGAATCACGAGGACGTAAATAGTGAACATCAAGTCTGATCCATCTCATAGGATATCTATCCATGACAGAAAGCAAATTTTGAAATATTTCCTCCAATTCTTCTCTGTCAGTTATTATATGTTGAAACTTGACGAAAGGCGATCCCATGTTGTTAGTTAGAGTGTTGGAAGTGAAATAATTCAAAGGTGGATTCAATAAGATACAAAACTTAAACTAATGGTGGGGGGAAGTCTAAAAACCAATGGTGGGGGAAATCTCAAGGTCATCCAATTGAAGTTTTAAAAAAGAGTGTAAAACTGAAATTACACATTTGATGGTTCTACAGGATCGGAATACCAATCTGATCTGTATTTACATCTTTTTATCATATGTGTACAAAAATCATCTTGATGAGATTTGGTGCGTTGACAATGAGCTAGATCGAGAGGATGAAATTTGAAACATCTTTGAGGACAGCATGTATGAAAATATCTTGATATGTAAAATTTGAAAGTTCGCAATTCTGGTGGCGGTAGTTGTTTTGTTTTGCACTTGCAGTAACAAGATCCAAAAAATTCACATTTAGTGCAAGCCAACCCGTCCACCATCATTGGTCCTAAATCTGTACACTGTTGTTCACAACAGTAACGAGGTTCGTACTTGTACTTTTGTTCTTCCATGTTGACGCTGCTGAGTCCAGTGAAAGAATAAGAGTGTATAGTGTTGAATAGTCAGTTTTATGTACTACAAAAAGTGGTGGGGGTAATTTCAAGGTCATCCAAACGAAGTTTTAAAAAATTATACCTTACTAATGTAAGGAATATTTATACTTAAGAAGTTTATTTCTGTTTATCTTCTTCAGACTTTGTCTGTTTTTGTTTGTCTTCTTCAGCCTTTTTCTCTCTCTCCGCTTTAGCCATAGCGATAAGTTCTTCAGTCGATAGTGGATGTACTTCAGGAAATTTTAAAATTAATTTAGCTTGATATCCTTCTTTAGTTAATATATCTAAATCTTCAGTCATTTGTTCAACGGTGTTGTAATCTTTTCCATAGATTTTTCCATCAAGTTCAATCATCATTCTGTATAACATCTTTAAAATTAGGTGTTGACGCAGCGAGAGTCGGGAAGCGAATGATTAGTTATACAAGTATCATTCCCATTTTTTATCAACTTGACATTGATCACGTGATTCCTTAGTTTTTATTTTGTTGAAAGTTATTTAACATTGGTAATACTTGTGGAACTTGATGTTATGTTGACCAGTCGGCGATGAAGATGTTGTAGGTTGTGTAGAAAGAAATACTTCATCATCGCAATATTTTGTTTTAGTAAACATCCTTACATTAGTAGCACTAACATCAACAGTTAAGTGATAACCACCGGTAAGTAAAACTCGCATTTCGTTTGTTAAATCTTCAAGTTGTTCAAAACTTGTAATGGTGTTGGTATCGTAAGAAGCACACTTAACCTTTAGGGACATGTTGAAGTTTTGTATTTAGTGATAGAGAGCAAGATGTGTACGGTACGAAAGGTAGTCGTAGACTGATGAATTTCACAAGTTGATTTTCACTTTTATTATCACACAAAATTGGGTCAAGGTCATCCCGTGGAATTTTTAAAAAAAGCAACATATTGCTATGTATAAAGACATAACAATATGTTGCTTCTTTTATCTTTTTTTTGTTTTATATCATCTTTATTGAGAAACCATTACAAACACATATATTTACAATGCTATGTACAAACTAGTTAGTAGAAGGTGTTACATGAATAGTTAGTTCAGTTGAGTTGTTTCCACTCGGTCCGTGTGAAACCAAATAGAGTGCGCCGGGTTGAATAATACGAAGATCTTCATTCTGTAGAAGTTGTACAAATCGTTTCGGTAGGAATATCTGAAACTTCGGTTCGTCACCAACTGTATACGGCGCCTCGCTCAATGTGCAATTAATAGCATCACCAACTGAAGTGTCCATCTTCTTGATTGTATGTATGATGTAATGTTTTTCTTCTTTTAGTTCAGAACATCTCTTCGTCGGTAAGATTGTTGATTTTGAATGAGCGTTGAATTGATCAACCAAATTTTGAAGAAAGTTCTGCGATGCCATCTTGATGTTATTGTTAATCTTCTTGTTAATCTTCTTGTTAATAATAATGTCCGTCGGAGATGTTGTCTCTTCGGAGGTTCGAGTAATACTCATGCTGCGTCATGGTAGCGCTCTCACTTTTATTACCGACATTACCCCCACCATTCTGTTTAAGGAAATTATTCAAGCGGTAGGCATTCTTCAAAGCGCATTGTGACCTTCGATGTTTAAAACTCTTTGATGAAATACAAAGTTCATTGAAGTAGCATTGGAAATCTCTATCTATTATTGCATTTATCACTTCGTTACTTGTAAATGATTGTATCCAATTAGCTTTTTCCAATCCTCTTGTGTAGATAGTTTTGAACTCTTTGCAGTAATGATTCATAATGTGCGGCACCATGTTATAATTAATAAAACCTTCATCCCATCTTAAGTTGTGAAAATGTTTGTACAACCATTTGTTTGTAACTTTCGCTTTAGTTGTTAGTCTATTGAATGGTAATGGAGGTTTGAATAAGTAATGATAAACTACAGATGTGTTCATATCCAAAATTACTAATTCTTTTATAATAAAATTTCCATCATTTCCTCGAAAAGCTTGAAATTCAATTATACCTCTTTTAACTTCCATTATATGTAGCGCATTAGAAAACGAAACCCGTTTGTTCATGATGAAGTCTCGTCAGCAACTGACTTGTATTACAAACACGATTGTTCTTCTTTAACTTCTTGCGCTTCTTCGTCGATATTAAAGTTGGTGTGATAGTTGTTCAATTGTCTCCACATATCCACTTCTTGAGGTATTCGATTAAAAATAGAAGTATCCACGGGACCGTATAAAATTGGAATGAAAGGTTGTCTGTCCAATGTATCGATTAGATAGTCTTTGATTATTGCACTTGAAAATATTAGTTGTTTCAAATATCTAGTGACGGGACCGGTAGTACAACTTAAAGTGTAAAATTCTTCTTTAGTCAAATGTAATTTTACATCATGTCTAGTTAAATCTCTGAAGCGAACCATTTGTCCTCCACGATGTTTCACTATATCAACTTCAATATTTGATTCCAATAAACTTAATCTTGTTCTTCTTCCAAATGTGTTGTTACTCAAATAGCATTCCAAAAGATGTAAATGTTTCATAAATGATTCCCAAGAAGTTTCAGTGAATGTAACCATTTTATTTCCATGATTTAAAATAACAATCAGTGAATAATCCAATGATTTTAAAATTCCAACTGAAATACTTTTCGTCATGCATGAAGAAATGGGGTAGAAAATCCGAAGAAATACTTCTGTTAAAATATTAGTTGTAATGTTAACTTCAACCTTTTTTCTTTTTACTTCTTTTTCAGCTTCTCCTTCTTCTTTTTCTTCTTCTCTCTTCTTATGTTTGTTAAACTTGAGGAACTCGTCCATTTCTCGTTCAACTTGTTTTTCTATATCTGAACTATTCTCATCCATTAGAGGTGTATTTTCTTCTCCGTTAGTAGAACTCATCTTGCGAACGATGTTTCCCATACGACGGTCGAATATAAAATGAACTTTCCACTGATGATTTTCTCGCTTTTATGTTTTTCGTGAAATCCTTGAAATTTATACAATCACATAAATGTTTGTTTTCAACTTGTTTTTCACAAACGAAATTCTAACCTCAAAAAGTGAAGCAGATAATTCTAACCTCAAAAATCTGCAGTCGTTGTGCTAATTCTTTTTAAAGTACATTCTTCACAATTCCGGTCAGCGGTGTGTAAGTAACTATTTTATCATGTAGAATTAGACAGTATGCTGAAGTTCCATCCGCTACTGGTTGTTCAAATTCCATTTCGATTTTTATATCCACACTTGATGATTTTACCGATTCATTTTGTTTTGAACAATCGATTACAATTATCGGAGCCTTGGAATAATACTGGTCAGGCGATAATAGTGGTGTATTAGTCTTTCCATAATATGACGATTGAAATCTTGCATACATATCGTATAAAATGGAAAAACGTTTTTTGCTGAACATGACATTCAAATTGTCATATGGAAAGAATTGAGAGTTTAAGAACACTTTACAATTCTTTATTTTACAGTGATCAAATTGACCGGCATTTGCAGTGATAACATCTTTTCGCTTAGTTTTAAAACCGAGTATTATGTACCTTGCCCGTTCCAAGTAAGTTGATGTCTTGACGGTCCATGTTTGTCGTTCTGTCTGAGGTAGTGTAGGATATTCATGGAATTCCCAACTTCGGAATGGCATCACGATATCACGGTCAGACTTTAACTTTCTCAATAATACGATTCTATGTTCATCGGCCAATCTTACATGAGGTACTCTCCAAAAAACTTTATCCAATTGTAGTTGCCATTCCAATTTATCTTCCGTAGTTGCAGGGTCTCCAAGTATCAAGTCCTTGTTAGTTGAAGATCTGAGTAATACCAATTCTTGTTTGACATTTATTATTATTCGTTTGTAATCTTCAGCGAATCCCAAAAGCAATCGTAAGGGTACATGAAAATCAAAGTGACCGTTGGAATCCGGTGTTATAGTGTCTTTATCAGGGGCAACCCATCCGGCGGTGACTATTGAATTCTTCTCATGCGGTGTTAATGATGTTAATCCTTTCAATGTCGTTGTTATACCAACCTTTTTTGTCGAATCAACTGTCACCCCTGATATCTCATATCTTATTTCATCAAAAAGATATGCCATCGGGTTATTTATAAAAGGAACTGTTGAAGCAGTTTTTCCATCCAATTTTAATACCCGTCCTTCGATGTACAAATAACTTTCACACGGTAATGTGTAAATATCTTGTTGTTGAATGGGAATCCTTATTTCATCGTTATTGTTTAATTTTGATGAAGTGTAAGGGTTGTGCGTGTGATATTCCTTCTCCCATAGTGTTTCGTCGAATGTCGGTCCTTGAGATATATCCAGGATATCCATCGTTGTTAAGTTTCAATCCAATCTTCTGTAGAAAACGAATGTTGTCTGATGTTAACTCTTCCAATGTCGAGGAGCTACTGAGCTCCCGACTCTTCCGTTGCGGTTTAAATGATAATCCCATGTTGACCTTTATGTTGCCGCTCTGATGTGTATCCGTATAGTTATCGTTTCTCCTCTAAAGTCAACACTAACACCGTCTTGATCCAATATGTTCAGTACGATGTCTGAAATGAAACTGGTGTTTAACGGTAGGTATATCAAGTTTTGTGGCTTCTCAACAATTTTAAAACCAGGAGCCACTGTTGGATAAAATGTATGTAAAATATGCTGATTCACTCCTTCTCTATACGATCCGTGTATAATATTACACGTTACATCGATACTATTGACTTTCAATATTGTAACAGTTGTATCACCTGAATGAGTAGTTCCAGGAGTTAATATTTTCTTTTTTGTATCCGTAAATCCAAGTAAACTGCCAATGGAGTTTTCCAAGCTGACATCGATATAATATTTTGAAGTTATTTCTGCTTTTAAAGTATTATTGTTTCCTTTAACGGTGATATTTTCTTCTCCGAGTTGTTTTTGTAGTAATTGGTTTATATCATCGATTTCATAAGCTCCAGTAGGAAATGTAATTATTTTCAATTCTGAGTATTTTCCTGAAGCATCCTTAGTTTCATAATAATGTAGTAAATTGTTCTTTCCTTCCGTAACATTGGGAATTGAGTTGTAGGTAGTTAAATCAAGTAATGCCGCTTCCCATAATCTTTCCTTGGATAGACGCAATGCTGGGAACAGCGTACTTTTCAATGTGGATGAATTTCCACTCAGTGACACTGTATACGATGACATCTTAAAGCTGACTGACACTCTTCGCTAGAAACTCCAAACATAAATGCCCACATATTTCAGTATTGTTAGGTTGTTCTCTTTTGTAATTGTAAAAAATGTTTTTGGAGTTTCGAAAATGATGTTGCAGTTCTTTCGGCGGTGGTAGATTGCCAAAACTGTCAAAGTAGTAAACGGTTGGTCCGAGCTTTTTATAGCATACCCAATGAGTGCCTGGACGATAGGTGGAATCCAAATTTACTATTCCAGTTTCATTTTCCCATATTTTAGTTGGTAATGCATCTTTCATAAAAGCTCCTCGAAAAAAATGGTATTTTCAAACATTTTACATAATCATTTAACTGATGATTTGTTAAGGCTTTATTTGGAATTATCAATTGATTCTTCTTATTTAGTACACACGGTACGGTCTTAAGTATAAACCTGCTCCGTTTTTTACCATTGACCAAATAGAAGCTTTCTTTACTGTTGCTTTACGAGTTCTACGACGTCTCTTCTTAATGTTTCCACCTCTTTTGGGAGCTCTTCTCTTTGCAGGTCTTCCTCTGCGACGTCGTCTTCCAGCACCAAATTTAGCTTTCGTCTTCATGGCTGTAGTTACTGCCCAAGCCGCTGCTTTTTCTGCAATACTTGCGTCACTTGATTTTACTCTTTGCCAAGCTCTTTCCGCTAGAATTTTATCCGCTATTGATCTATTTGTTGAATCTTTATACTTTGAATATGCTATATCGTGTTCTTTGCAAGCTTGATCTAATTTATTAATTCCAGGATCTCCTCTTGCTAAACGTTTTGACAACTTAGTTCCAGGTCCACAATATTGATAACCTCCGGGCAGATGTAATTCGTATGGTAAAGCGTCTATCGCTCGATTTACAACAGCACCAACAGGAATCCGTTTGAGCAGGGAGAATGCAGCTGATGTTATACCACGTCCTCTCTTGCCAATGTCCTGACGACGACTGAACGATGCGGTCTTCATTATGCTGTTTTATGTAACCAACGTCTTCACTCTATGAAATACTTTATGATAATGAATCCTTTTTTTGTGTATTCTATACTTAAATATTCATAAGTTTTACTAGTATCTATCAATGATTTCATCTTTAATCCATTGGTTTCTCTGAGAATCTTCGATTTTATTGTGTTTCATCGATGCATTAATCAAATGATTATGCATATCAATAACTACATTACCTACAAGATTCATTACATACTCTATATTAGTAGCATCTTTGTTACGTGTAGGATTATCAAGATTTGTGATACGTTTACCATTACATGTATACACAGATGGATCGTTTGTAGAGGTTGCTATAACTTGATTAATAGTAGCAACATCATTCGGAGCTATTCCTGCTGATATGTTAGATATTCTTCTATTTTTTCCATCATATAAGTTATTTATTTTATCTAAAACTATAGTTTGTTTCACAACAACACAATCATTATCATCTTTACCAGATTTTACATGGGTTAATCGTCTACCTCCACATATAAAGTTAACACCAGTAGCTGATAGTTGTGGCACTTGTGTTAAAATAACAGCATCATGTTCTTCCGTGCCTAAACTTATATTTGACAATCTTTTATTTTTTCCATCCCACTTGTTATTTTGTAGTTGTAGTAAGGTAAACTTTTCACTTCCTTGCACAAACTCATCACCTTTCTTTGACACCACCTGATTTTGTTCAACAAAAGCGGATGTTCCTTTCTTCAAGCTTTCATTCATTTGTCTCACGGTAGCAGCATCCGATGGAGTTGAACCATCTTTCAGATTGGACAACACTTTTCCATGACAATCAATAACAGCACCATTATATAAAATACAATTATCTTTAATGTATTTAATATTAACACCATCACTTTCTTCTTTAGGATATCCAATATCGTTTATAGTATATTTATAGAAGGAAAATCCATCTTTTTTCTTTTCTGGTATTACAGAATGCAAATAACGCTTATTGATTGTATCTGTATCCTCGGTTGGATCTGCCACATTAGTTATTTTATAATTTAAAGCATTGTACTTTTTTCCACTTTTAGTCTTTTCCAACAGTAAAGCGTATTCCATCGCAGATAGAAAATAGCCTTTATTAACAACATCTCCATTGTTGACTGGTTTTGCAACATTAATAACCCTGTGAGATTTTGCATCATACAGTTGGTTGTTGTCGAGTTTTAAACTTGTAGATGTTTCCTCCTTTACTGTTTTTAAATTTGTTGCATCTCCATCTTCTTCTGGATCCTTAACAAACTTTAAACGTTTATTATTTATGTTATAGTCACCTTCGGGTGTTTGCGGTAATCCACTTCTTTTTCTGTTTTCTCCAACTTGCACTCCTAACGCGGAGTATCGTCCGAACTTGTCGACGCTCATGTTAGAACTGACACATTATACGCCTGCAACTCTTATATATCCGCGGACAATTATACGATTATGCCGCGATTCCTGAGTTCGTCAATCAGAGCTACCCATTCATTATTTAAACCTGTATGACCGGCTTCCATGGCTTCATGCAATAGTCTCATTCTATCAACCAATTTATTGATGTCGTTGTATTAAATCACATTCGTATTGTATAGATTTTTCATCAATCCTTTGCCAGATGTTGAAGTATCTCCTTTACTCTTTTTACCATGTTGTTCAAGAAGTGATAAATCCATAAGTGATAAAGATTTTCTTTTCAGTGGTTGTCTCACCGCTGGTGCAGTACGTAATGTTGGCAATTTTCGTGGAGGAAACAACTTTTTTATAACAATGTTATATTTTGTTGCACGTGAACGATTAATCATTGCATCCTTTAAGTAGTTTCTTTTATGAGCGTTAGTATTTTGTAGAATCTCCTTAAAAACACTTAAATCTTTGGATGAATATCTTAGTGGTATGTTTTTAAAAATTAATTCATAAAGTCCTTTTGTTCCTTTATATTTATGCTCACCAATAATGATGTAATCGTCTTGTGTTATTTCAAGCTTTGAATCGCCGATCTTTAATTCATTCCCATCAATTCTTGCTCCGTATACGTGTGATCTACTCAAATTCGGGTTTGATTTCATGTCATGTAGCATTTTCATTATATATTTTCTTCCAAGATGTCCATGTTGTAATATATCGCTACTCAATTGAGTTAAATTTGGAATAGATTGTTCAGCTTCAGGTATTGGCTGTTCTTCTTCCTTTTCAACAATTGGTTCTTCTTCTTCTTTTGTTTCTTCTTGCTCACTAGCACTTGTATATGAATCATCGTCTTCTTCTTTTTTTAATGCTTGTACTTCTTGTTTAGAAACTGGTAGTAAAACATCTCCTTCATAACGAGGTTTACCAATAGTTTCTGATATCTGTTTTAAAGGTTCCGTAATAGGTTTAAATGTAGTCTCTAGAAATTCTTCTCTTTCACTTAAACCCATCCTCAATGCACGATTCTTCATCCTAATAGAATCACTGAGTGATTTTATTTCTTTCAATAGTTTTTCTTGATTCACCATGTTTACACTGTGAAGTTCAACGTGTAACTAGATGTAGCATCGGTAGTTCAACGCATAAATACAAATTTATCCAACCCTATACGATATCTACCATTTTTAATATCTTCTTCTTTCATAATAACGAGAAATCCATATTTTTCATTCCATGCTTTACCACACATATCTTTAAATTTGTAAAATGGCATGTCCGCATTTACATGATCATTGTATATATGCTTTAAATTTGTTTCATCTTGCTTGAAGATGATCAACATATTTGCATTGTCTCTTATGAGTTGTTTTGGAATCTTACTGTATGTTTGACCAATATAAATGCTATCGATATTATGATGTCTTCCCATAGCGAAGTAATTCCTTATAGTGTCGTGATTTTCACAAGACACATCGTCAAAAATAAAAATAGAAAATGGTTTTGCTTCATTTGGTTGCATAACTGTTTCACTGGCATTAAACTTGTAGAAATGCACTTCAGGTACACTTGCAAGTACTTTATCCAATAATTGATATTTTGGTTGTTGAAATGATTTTGAAAAAATGTATATATTGTTAAAGCGCAATCCTTTAGGATTAGTTATAAGGTTAAAAACAACATTTGTTTTTCCACAATTTGAAGGACCAGTTATTAAACATCTTATTGTATTTGGTAGTAATTCACCACGTTTACCATGATTTAATTTATCATTGTCAACCGTCAATTCATCAATATTATTGATATTAAATCGATCTTTTTGTTGTACAATCTCCATCTTGTGTCAAGGTTAAACACACAATGAGCTATTAAGTTACTATACCAAGTCTTTTGAAGGAATCCAAGAGTCTTCACTTTTATCGAATCCTAACCACCGGACTTTAACCATATCCTTTTTCCTTTGTAAAACCTTCTCAACAAGATATACATCACCGACTGTTGATTTCAACAATTCATGTCCGTAGAATCCACCTTGAAGTAATTCACCCTTGTTATCCTTTAATAAGTAGGTTTCAGGTATAGTTGGTTGCACTTTATAAACTGTAAATACTTCATTAGTCCAATTTGGTAGATATCTTTTACTAAATACACCTTTGTATTTGCTTATACGAACTTTATCGTTGACTTTAAACTTTTTTGGTTGCAACTTTTCCAATTTAGGTGTTGCATTATTTCTGATGCGTTGTAATACAACCTTAGCATTAGCGCTGTTTACCTGGATAGGTTTCATTCCGATGGTACGATGATATTTGTTGTTATACTCTTTTATAAGTTGTGGTAATATGTCATACCACACGTATGATCCTCGTTTTGAAAGTTTTTTTTACATCGCTCCTTTTAATGTTCTATTGAATCTTTCAATTATTGAAGCTTTAACTTCAGAATTTGTAGAATAATGATTTATTTGATATTTCTTCATTAAAGCTCCAAAGTCTTTATTAAAATATTCTTTTCCATCATCGGTCTGTAGATGTTTGTAGATGTTTGTCTGTAGATGTCTTATCCTTCAATGGTAAAGCGTCAGCTATTTTAGTAAAACAGTCTATAATTGTTAAAATATATTTGAAACCTTTGTTTAATTTACTGTGCGGTATCATTTCAATGAGATCAGCTTGATACAGATCATTCATTCCCTTAATAATTGTACTTCTTCTTGGAAATCTTCTTCTTGCTGGTTTATGTAGTTCATTTACAATCTTGTCCTTCACACTTTCCATCTTCAGGTGTTGCTTGCACATCGCTTGTAAAAATACTGATCCGTACAACAGTTCTTTCTCTTTTATATAGTTTGAATATAGGTCAAGGCCATTTCATATTAGTGTAAAAAAGAGGGAACATGGCATTGGGCTTGCCATGTCCCCTCTTCTTGACGGAAAGGAAAAAAGGAAGAAGGTAGAGGACGAAGAATAGGTTTACTGGTCGATAGGGTTTAGAGAGTAATGTCCGAATGGCAGAGTTCTTATGTTGTCTTCAAGGATGTATCTCTTGTCATCCTTATAGCTCAATGCCGATTTGGTTTGCTTCACACTGAAAAGACGATGGTTGAAGCTTCTTATGGTGTTAAATGTTGCAGTTGTTTCAACATTTTCAAACAAACATCTTTTATAATGTTCAAACTGTACGTTCTTCTTCAGGAAAGAGGTTTTTATTCCTTTGGCTTTCTTCGTGACTTGATGTTCGTTCCTTTCGCTTATGTACAGTTGAAATGAATATAGTTTGGACATTAATGCTACAATTTCCATCATCGGCACACCATTTGTTTCATCTTTAAATTTTCCCAATACTTTCTTGTTTCTGTCGTAGTCGTAATTTGGATGGTCCTTGGGATAATCGGAAAAGTCGAAATCATCTTTATACATAAAAGTGCGTAGATCTTCGTACATGTCATTTGTTTTAATCCAGTAAATTAGTGCATCCGTATCCATATATGCAATACCAATGTTCTCTCTTCCATAATAGTTAACCATCTTCTTATAATGAAACTCGTACATGTGTGTTTTGGAAATATCCAAGATTGACATTCCTAGATACAAAGGACGATCCATTAGAACTGACTTCTTGTTCATGGAAATAACAACTAGATTTTCATTAATAATTACAGATGAACCAAAGTTTGGTTGTTGCACTAATTTCTGTAGTTTTACTGGATCAGTTACCAATTTGATATCCTTATGTTTCCTTTTGTTTTCCAAAGTGTTGCCAAATATTGCGTTGTTCATTAGTTTGAAGAAATCTTTTTGAAAACTTGATGTAGTTTTCAACTGCAAAGATTCTATTGAAAGTGAGTCGGAACGAATTGCTATATCAAGCAACTGATTGTTTTACTTTGATTGTTATTTACTGACCTGGTCCTACGGCTAAAACATACGTCCTTTGATGTGTATGGTAACTTTAATATTTTAACCATTATTTAACATACTTTTGTTAGTAACTACTGTATTATTGTATTTAGAAACTTGAAGTTTTTTTATTTGCCTTGACAGTAATTTTTTAGGAAATTAGGTAAATTTAAAGTTTTACATTATTAAAAACTGAAATGAAGGAATTGTAATGAATGCCAATATTACATTATGTATTTATCATTGTATGTTCAATATTACTGGATCGTTATGTTATTCCCTGGAATTTCAACACAACTAATTGAAGGATAGTAACTGAATAGTATTTTTGTAAATAAAAGGGGTTTTTGGCAAGTTTTATTCACTTTGTTAAGATTTTAAATTATTTGGTTTAAAGGAATTTTTCATTGTTTTCGATGATCTACTGCACATTTTTATGCAGTTTATCCATTTAATTTTTTCATATATTTATTTATATGAATTTTATAATTTTAACTAAATACTTATACAATACCTACATACAAAATTTATTCACAACTCCATTAACCTTTATAGAATTCGGGGGAATTAGGGAAGGAGGTTTGGAGAAAGAGTGTCTGAAAACGAGCCGTAGGCGAATATATTTTCATTCCTTAGATTGAGTTAGTTGCACAAGTTCAAATTTAGGTTACTTCTGCAGTCGTGGGAGTTAATATATGTTATAAATAAACTTACAAACTCATTTATTTTGCTCATTTACAAACACTTATATTCATATGTAATCTGTTCATTATATGCGACCTAAACAACAATTAACGAATTTCTGGGCAAAACCCTGAGGGGGCATGGGGGCGGAGCCCCCATCGAGCCGCAGGCGAGTCCCAAGTCTAAGGCCTGTTGTATCATCCAGTAGTGTCCAACATACCGAGACTTGTTGGTTAAAGTCATCAATAATTTCGGCCATCTTCCAGTTGGAGAAATTTCAGTCTTCGGAAGAAGTGGTAAATCATAATGTTCGTCGTGAAGATGTTCGGGATATTCAAAATCGACGTCAAATATGTAACCAGTTTCTCCATATTTCGGTATTTCCATTATGTTTCCAATTGATTCTGGGTCTATCCATTTGAAATTATCATATGGAAGGGGATTCGACATTGCCCATCCTTATAAGTTATTTGCATCAAAATAACCCAGGAATGTTGTTGGTTTTGATGCATCATAATCGGGCAAATACTTATTGTTCGCCTTGACATGACGTGTTACACTTTGCGTCAATCCTCCTCGAACTCCTGATTCTAACATCAACACCATATCTATATCTGTAAGAAGTTGTATTTTACAATTTGTTTCTTTTAACATGGCTTGCCACGCTAGTCCAGGCGAAGTGTACGAATGAAGAGGGTCTAATCCATATGACGCAAAACACGTATTTCTAAATTCTTCCATCACATCACATAATAAAGTCACATCTAATTTAACATAGAAATCTGAATATTCCCCCAATGTTCTAAATCCTAATTCGTTCCATACTTTGCATGCATGATCATAATCATCTTGAGATATATCCATGTCGTACAGTTTACTTTTAAATTCTTCTTTTGGAGGTAGTGATGTTTCATTAAATCTTTCTAAACTGTCTATGTAATCATATGGGAAAACACCTTTTCGAAGTACCAGATCCAGTTTGTCGCTGTTTACAATCTTCTTCGTTTCGATTAAATCTTGTTTCCTTAGATTTTCAGAAAGTTTGGACAAACTCGACGGCAAAAATCGGTAGGAGTCCAAGAATCTTAGTTTGACGTTTCCAACTTCTTTGGAAAAACTTATAAACTTCTCTGAAGTTTCAGCTAACACATCGATTTTACCGTCGTCTCTTCCTAATTCAGGTATTATAAAATGAGCGTCGTACCCACTGAGATTATGCAGAACCACAGGGATAAATAGTGGTAAACGATAGCTCAAGTTGCATTTATTACAAGCAGCACCCCTGTAATAACCTGTGAGGTGGTCGTGATCTTTAACTTTATAATTCTCAATAGTAAAATCATTTTTGCACAAGAAACAGTGAGTCGCATTTTCATGTTGAATTTCTTCTTCTTCGTCCATCGGTTTCATTGGTACAATATTTGTATATAATCTTTGTGTATTTCCAGCTATTGAATATAGGTGATCAAGAAATATTTTTTCCGCATTTTCACCACGATATACTAGAGGTTCTGAAGTTAATCCATATCTGTTTAAATGTTCTTCTGATAATGTTGATTTGACCATTAAACAAAAACTGTTTGGTTTGTGCATTTGATACTTTACACTTTTTCTTGCTTCACAATTTTCATCTTCAACTGGAACAAGTGTTGATTCAAAATCCGCATACACAACTAAAGGGATACGGTATTGATGATGAACCTTTTTAAATGTAACGAATGCTCTGTTTTCCGAAGGTAAATTAATCTTTGCTTCATAATTATTGTTACATAATCTTTTGTGCTCTTGTAACCATTCTCTTCCTTGTCTTCCTTCTCGTTTAAAATTAAAACATCTCTTGCAAATCAACTTTTTGTTTCGATTTTTTGAAAGTTGCTTATTAACAAGAGAGTCGAATTTCTTTATGTACACATAGTGAGACACATCTCCTCGCGTTAGTAGTAGTAAATCCGTATGATCTGGTAGCTCTTCTTTTGCAATACGTAAAGGATACACTTTGTTTGAACTATCTAATGCAAAAACATTAATAGACGTGCCGGGATTTTTCTTTTCAAATTTCGATATATCCTTCGTAGAAACGGGATATGTTATTCCTTGAAAATTGTACCTGTGTCTTGCGTCTTCATATTCTTGGTTGGGTCTATGTGGAGTTCGTAATACAAACTTTGTCGTCATAGCATAGCGAAAACATTCATTATCTTCATTTTGAACATTAATACAAGATTTTGTATTTTCAATTATTTTTGGCAAAGGAATGTAACTAGATCCCATTAGTCCATATCCATGTTTGTGAACTCTTATATCTAATACTTCAATACTTGTAAGACTCCATCCGGATCCTCTTCCTTCGTGTTCCTGAAGTTTGGTTAATATTTCTTCTATACAATTCTCTACTATTGAATCAATGTTTGAACTTTCCATGATGGTTCGGTTTTTTGTTATGAATCCTCTTGGTGATAATTCTTCTTGCGCATTTATAAACATAGCTTCTAGTAGTAAACCAAATTTAAGAAAGTTTAATCTTTTCAATTCTTCTTTTAAAGTTTTACTTACGATTGGTTTTGCTTCTCTAATAAATTCTTCTAAGTTCAAGTTTTCATTTTGAATCTTATGATGCATTACTACCTTACCGGGTAAAGCAAATACTTGTAGATTCGGTAAAGTAGTTGAAGATGTTGCTGTTATTTCTTCTTGTTCTTCTTGTTCTTCTTGTTGTTCTTGATCTTCTTCTGTGTTGTTGTGAATTAGTTCTTTATGTATATCTAGTATAATTTCATCGTGAAACGATTCCGAACATTTGTCGCAATGATACATGTTGACGATGTTTACTCTTCGAAATTTCGCCGAGAAATGAAATGGGCTCTGACAGTCCCGCTTTTATAACGGTTCCCCCACCACTATTTCATCATCATCCTCTTCTTCTTCTTCACTATCCGAGGAAAACCAACGTCTTGGACGAAACATTAATCTTCTACTAACTGATTGTTCATTTTTGTTCTCTATTCCAGTTGGAGTTTCAGTATGTACTTCTTCATATTCAAACGATGATGAAGATTCTGATATTACTACATCCATATCCAAATTTTCATTCTCCACATCATTTACACTTCCTACTTCTGATGTTGTTAGATCTACATCCATATCATTTACACTTTCTACTTCTGATGTTTCACTGTTATTATCATCTTCTTCCATATTAAAATCGTCTAGTTGAATTTTATACAATATTTCAATAAGAGGTTTCCTTGGATAATCGGTGTTGTCCACAGGAGCCATTTCAAGTAAATGAGGAATAACTCTTTGCGATTCGGCTTATATGATATTTTGATAAGTATGTCAAGGTCATTTTAGATTAAGCGAGAACTGGGAATAGATCACTAAGCAGCATGTTAATTCATTACTACAAAGTGATCTATTCCCCATTCTCTAAGAAGTGTCCAATCAATAACCAAAGTTCAAGTTCATTTTTGTTCAATTTCAATCTTTTACTTCTTCTTTTATTACGTAGTTTATAGGTTGACAATTCGAATTTTCAAAGTGCCGTTTTATCGTTTGTTCCAACGCTTCTATTTTAGCTTCTTTTATCATTAATTCCGTAAGTAACTGATTAATGTAATCAGCTGCCATGTCCACTGTTCTTGTTCGTATTTCACCTAACCTAACCCCGGGAATCAATCTCTGTAGTCTGTAAAACTTCAACTTTATTCTTGACTCTCTTGCTTTAGCCATTTCCCGTAACTTTAGTTTTTTATTATCTTTATTTGTAGTCAAGTCCATAACACTTTCCTTCAAGTCCTTACTCGTGACAAGTTCGCTTTCAGAATAATTCGACTATAGTACACTCGTCTTTTATACACTTTCCCCCACCACTTTCAATTTCCCCCACCCTACTAATATAGGTCAAGGTCATCCGGTATTAACGCGAGGACGAGGAATAGAGCACTAAGTGGCATGTTAGTCCATTACCACAAAGTGATCTATTCCTCGCTCTCTATTCTACATCTAATTTTTTGGGGTTTTTGTTATTTTTATCTTTTTTTGGTTTTTCTGGGGGGAATGAGTGTTTGAATATTACTTGGTAGAATGTCCATTTTTCTTCTTCAAATCTTCAACAGTTTCCAACAATTGTAACAAATATGCGTTAGTTTTTTCTAAAGTTTTCAGTCTGCTACACCCAACTTGGATGGAAGGCACTATTAGTTGCAATTTCGCAAATTCTATCTTTTCTTTCTTGCACCTTTCTCTCATTTTTAGGTTTTTCCTTAGTCTTACCGAAGATGGTGTTAATGGTTCGTACATACAATCTGGATATGGCTTTGACATTTTCAACACTGATGTTGAAGTACAATGAGATACTTGCGACCGTTGAGCTTGATAATAATTTGTTGTTGGAGTATTGCAATACATCTTCGGTTCTAAGTTTTGGTGGCAATCTGTAGTTGAAAATACTGGTGTTGCAGAAGGATCAGTCATCTTTCACTGTTGTCGTACAGAGTGAACTCTTTTCTAAAGTTTTACTTCTTTTATCACATTTCCCCCACCACCGACTTATATATTCTTCCCCCCACCATAATTATTTATACTTGTTTTTTCACATTTCAAATTTTATACCATACTTCCAATATGACATCCGCATCTTCATCTTTTAAGTATTTGACAAATTCAGGACTTCTCGACGATACATTCGGTCTGTTTAGATAGCTCATCACCTTGTGATGGCTTTCTTCATTTTCTATGTAACAATACACTTGCATCAACTTGTTTTCTTCCTCTTTCGATGATATGAAATTTGCAACAGAGGTCCACTCTTCATATTTAATCTTGAAATGGCGCACTTCGAATTCCATGATGTTTCTTCTAATGCCGCAACAATAATAAAACTCTCTTCAAACAACCTGCATTTATACACGTTCCCCCACCTAGTTATAACCCCCACTCTTTTCCCCCTCTCATTTATATGTGGAAGGGGTATTATGGTTTGAATGCACGATACTTAATAAATTCAAACAAACACTGTGCACAAATGTCGCAAGTGTTATTACACGTTTCGAATTTCATTATTTGACCTTTTACAAGATGAACTAACCTACCTCCATCATCTTGGAACAGTTCAAAATCTAAAACAGACGCTTTTCCACAATCATGACACATTTTTGTACCATCTTTAAAAGTATAAGCAAGATAGATAGCAAATCCATAATTGTCTTTCTTAAATTCAATGAGCATTTCACGAATTGCTTTAGGTATTTGACACTCATTTGATCTCATAATGTAATGGTAAAGAAACCCATTATTGATAATTTCTTGTAAACACAGAACCAACAACCTATCCATCGTGTTAGACTTATACTGATAGTTACATCTAAAACCTTTTTCTTATATGATTTTCCCCCCACCACTTTTATATAGGTCAAGGTCATTGGATATCAAGCGAGAACTGGGAATAGATCACTAAGTGGCATATTATTCTATTACCACAAAGTGATCTATTCCCCATTCTCTAAGAAGATTGTTGATAATTTAGATTCCTAATATTTCTTTTCCTTCTTCTTCACCTTTTTGAACTGTAGTATTACCAGACATGTGTGATATTATTTTCTTCATTTCTCGATTTTCCATTTCCACTTTCTTCAATTTTAAATCTCTTGCTTCGATTTGTAGTTTTAAATACTTGATGTAACTTCCAGCCCAGTGTAGGGTTTTCAATTTTGGTGCTCCCATTGCAATTCCAGGTATTTGAAATTGTAGTCGATTGAACTCCATGTTCATATCTTGTCGGTCTTGTTTTTCCTTTTCTAGTCTTTTCAATCTTTGATTCTCCCTGAACGAAGAATTTGGATCACAAGGAATATGACGAAACATTTTGGTCAACGATATCTCGAAGAATAAGCTTCTACGCAGAAAACCAACACATTTATGCACTTCCCCCTCCAACTTTAGGCTAGTGGTGGGGAGAATTACATTAATTTAATACTTATTTCCACCGTTACACTTGCTCCATTTTCAAAAAGGTATCTGTAAAATGGTTCTGGATACTGGTATATTTCACGTCCTATATTTTCCTTAAGAAAGTTGAAAGCTATTCTTTTCGAATAGTCATTATGATATACTTCTCTTAAATTAACAAGAATTCCATCTTCCAGAAATTTCACTTGAATCATTGGTATTTTGCTTACATCATCTTTGTCTATCAGAGGTAGCCTGTAAGTGAACGTATTTGGTGGTAGACGTAAGGTTCTATTAAGTCGAGAACAGAATATTTTGAACATTTTCTGATCATTGACTGCAATCTCATGAATACCTATCATTTTATAGTACGAAGGTTCAAAAGGTACAGCACGAAACGTTCGTACTCGACAGTTACTCGAAGAAGGTTCTGTAGTTGCGTTAGGATTGAACATTTTTAGTCAACAGTTTCCTGACGAATAAGCTTCTACGCAAATAACCAACACATTTATGAACATTCCCCCACCAACTTTAAGCTAGTGGTGGGGAGAAGTTTCCCCCACCACTTCTTCAGAATTAATAGCTTCAATTTGAATTATAACAAATATATTTGACGCAAATTCCCAAAAAAACTGAATATGAAACAGTTTCTTCTACATCTTGAGATTCATTTTGTGTTTCAACCATTTCCATCATTGAAGGTTCTTGATCAATTTCTGTTACTTCCATTGCTTCTTCTACAGGATCTTGTATTATGTCGGTTGTTTCAACTTCATCTTCTTCTTGAACTAACATAATATTTCGTTGTCTCACAATTTCAATTAATTGTATAAAAGAAGTATCTCTAGGAGACATTATTAACCATACATGTAGCTCCAACAAATGCTGACTTACTAATGACAAAACTCACAATTTATAAGACTTGTTTGAATAATAAAGTGGGGGAACTACCTTAGTCCAATTCGGATTCGGATTCAGAAGACAATAAAGGTGATATGGGTGAATCCAACGATGAATCTAATATAAATGTATCAATAGCTTCCTTAACTATGTCTTCGTCATTATCATTTATCATTTCTTCAAAGATTTCTTGTTCAAACTGTTCCATTTCTTCTTCATCCATCGTTGAATAATTATCAGTTTCGTTATAATTTTCCTCTATATTGTCTTCTTCCATTTCGTCTGTACTAATATAAACATTTTTAACTTCAAAATATTTGACAAATGGAGTATCTTTAGACAACATATTTGTTTACCACTTCTTTTACCTCGAATAACGAACTATGTATTGCTTTCTTAGTCTTATATTCTTTTACTCCCCACTCTTTTGCACAACATAAAGAAAGGTGGGGGGAGAGCGTTTCGTAGTTATTCTTCTCTATCTAGGTTATATTTCATTGCTAGCACATCTACTGTAATTTTCTGCTCTTCAACTTTATCGCGAATAAATATTGTCCAGGGAAATAGTTCATTAATATTGTTGATTGTTACTTTTATATCATACAAAAAATCAATATGTCTTAGTAATGAAACAATAACAATAACTCCTATCCCATTGTTTGCCATAATTGTTTCTTCAATTTTAATACGCAAGTTTGTTATCAAACTCCATATATTAATATCATTGGCTATAAAACCATCAAGTCTAGTACTCATCTTGACGGTGCAAGTACAGACTAAAAACCTGGAGGTCCATAGTCCGCCTTTTATGAGTTTTAAAAATGGGGAGGGGGAAGGAATAAGGATTGGGAGGGGATAGGGTGGGGGTGAGGGAAGGGTAATGTGGTTATTAGACCACTTGTGCGACAAAGTAGCCACCAATGCTAACTTCGAGCTCATAACACTTCATAACATCATCCTGCCAAGTCAACATACGTTCTCTAGTATTTGGTGTTACACAGAAGAACCTACTGTCATTATACACAATAGCTGAACCAATTATAACATTGAATCCTAAATTTAGCCATTTGTGTGCTTCCGTAATAAATCTTTCTATTGTATCAAAAGGAAATTGTTCATCGATGTAGATTGGTCTCATTTGTTCATCAAGTTCAATTACATCTTCACCTTCATCTTCACTGTCACTGCTACTATCATTTTCATTGTCACTGCTACCTACTATCATAATAATCTATCACATCTTCTTCAGGCTGTTGGAAAACATCAGCAATTTCGGAAGGATTGAAGTTTTCACTATGGTGAGGAAGCATTTTAAAGCAAATAATAACGGCAGAGACGAAACAACAAGTGTGGCGCGTGAAAGCAGAATGAAGGAGTGAACAATGCTTGCTTCGCTTTTATAACGATATGCTAATGAGAGGGGTAAGAGATGGTCGTGACCAATTATTGACCCGGGAGGTGGGAGGAAAGGAAGGAGAGGGGATATTTATTTTAAATAATTTGCATAACTTTTGACTAAAATAAGATAACCAAATTCTTCTTTTACTAAAATGTTCGTCTTACATAGACCTTTTCAATGATGTATCGCTTGTCGTAATCGATCAAACCATTATCGAGTTATAGCCATTTGAATTTTCGGGGGGGGGGGGGATTTAATCTCCATTTTTTATGGGGGGGAGGGGGGGGGGGTTCCGCTTGAGTGAACACGGGGGGGGGGGTTCCACTTGGGTGCTCATGCGGAACTGATCTTCTCACGAGATATTCGTTGCGTGATAATGAAGACAAATGTTCATCGCGCCGCGACCACTAATTAACTCGCATTTGCCGTGTTCATATCTTTCCTACTCATTATATATACGTTTCCTACTTCATTATTTCAAGACTAATTAACTTGCAAAACAACAGTCTCTGTCTTTGAATGCTGATGAGATTTCATTAGGAACCATTCTTTGCACGCTATATGAAGCTACACTGGCTATGCAAGTCAGAGCGGTCATATAACTGTACAACGACCTCTGAAAAGTAGGTCACGAGACTTAGAGTGTTAAAAATAATGGGGGAGAAACACAACGCTATAACGCATTGTGTTTCTCCCCCACTATTTTTAGCAAAATTTAGAAAATCTATGTGAATTTACTTTGTACGCCCCCACCTTGTAATACCATCCATTTTATGCCTGGGGAGATAGTCTTTAGAGTCTAACTCATAAACAGATTTTTCTTTACGCAAGGATTCAATAACTTTAATATTATATTTTTTGCCGTTACAATTTGCTAAAATGTGTTCGTTGTCAATAACACTTTCAAAAAAATATAGACAACCTCTCTTAATCCTATTTCCTTTCACAGCAATAATTTCGGATTGGTATTCAACAGTGGGGGTTTCTGTCAGTTGTGGTTCGGAAAGATGTTTCACGACATGTACACGGCAGAAATGTTCGTTCTTAACACATTTCCTCCCACAAGCTGATCCTTTCTTAATTCCCCTAGTGAGCACTTCAGGGCAAGTAGTGGGACGGCTAAATGCCCTACGACGCTCTTCTTTTAATAATTGAAAGCGCTCTGAAGGAGCAGGTTTAGGAGCAGGTTTAAAGGATTTATTTTTTGGATAGGCGTGGTCTTTATGCATAATAAGTGGTGGAGTAGGAGGTATTGGTGACAGTGGAGTGATAGGTGTACTTAGTTCATGAACAAAAGCTTCAAATGAAGTGGTATCAGAACGAGGAACTGTTTGTGGCGGCGGCATGTTGTTTGAAGGCGGCGGTGATTGTTGTTGAGATGGTGTGGAGTCGTTTGAAGATAGAGGCGGTGAAAATATGCTGCCAAGTATAGTAGTCATAGTGAGTGGAAGAAGAGCTCCAGAAGTTGAAGGTTTCGAGTCTTGTTGCTTCTTATACCAGTCGGGAGCATTTTTCAATCGAAGAGTTTTCTTGACTAGAGTCGAAGCCGTAGTAGAAGTAGAAGTTGAACTTGTAATAGAAGAGCAGGCTGTAGTGGAAGTTGTAGTCGGCAGGGATGACATCGTGGTAGTTCTGTTCGCAGCTCGCAGCGTAACGTCTGGAATCAGAATGAAACTCTAGCCGTGGTCGTCGCGTCTTTTATAACGGTTTGCTAATGAGAGAAAGGTTAGCGACAAGCCGTGACCGGTCATTGGACCCGGGAGGTGGAAGGGGAGATGGAAGGGGAAAGAGAGGTGGAGGGGGGGGAATCGACTCCATTTTTTTGGGGGGGGGTCTGCTTGAGTGAACACGGGGGGGGGGCAAATCGACTCCATTTTTTTGGAGGGGGAGGGGGAGGGGGGGGGTTCCGCTTGAGTGAACACGGGGGGGGGGTCATTGACCCTTCCGAAAGCGGGTCAAGGTCATTCAAGACTTATAATGAACCAAGGTGATAGGAACAGTAGTAACTGTTCCCACCACCCTGTTTGCCTAACGGTTCCCACTCCCAACCCACTAGTTACGTTCTGCGAGGGACATCGACGCAATTTTGTTTGGTCCGTCCGCATTCAAGCGTAACGTCCCGGCCCGCATTCAAGCGTAACCACTAATTACAAGGGAAACTGGAACAGCTAATGCAGAAACGCAACTCTAACACCCACCCAAGCTAATCCCACCCATCATATTCCTAAACAAAAATGCAAAAAACCTAGTCCGCTACCTACAATTTGCGGATGTCCCACCCCTTCTAAGTGAAGTTCAACCGAACTTCTGAATTTACATTTAATCTACCCCCTGTCATCTAGCTGAAAGGCAAAACAACAACATTAATTATTAATACCAACACTTAAAACTAACAACACATCGTTATTAAATATCAAATAATTCTACACAACCAAATACCATCATTATTCTTAAAATTAATACACCTTAACGCTAAACACAACTTATAACTAACATCGCAATGCGCAAATTAATTCTTAAATTAAGTGCAACTTACAACTAATATTTACACACACACACACACACACACACATACCACATTGCATTAAAGAACGCAACGTAGTATAAGAAGTTCAAATATATATAGGCCTACTATATATTTGAACCTCTTACCGAGTCGCCAACGACTTTTCGCTATGAAAACTCGTTGACGACTGACGCGAAAATCGGGCTCGTATCGCTCCTCGGGTTTTCGAGTGGTGGGGGTAATTAATGCAGTGGTGGGGGAATTGTTTCACTCCAGTACGGTCTTCAATCCACTCCAGTTCGCAGCAGTGTAAAAATGAAACGAAGGAGTGGGGGTGGCGCATGCGCAGCGACGTAAAATCCAAGGTTTGAGGTTAGAACTTTCCGTGCACAGTAGAGCTAAATTGAGTAATACAGGACTCGGCGCATGCGCAATAGCGAGGAGTGATTCCGATCCGGAGAACTCGTTGCATTCGCAGCAGCGCTAAGGTGAGTAATACAGACTAGGCGCATTCGCAGTAGCGCTAAAGTGAGTAATACATGACTAGGCGCCGTAGCGTGAAGTTGGCTCACTCCAGTACAAGTTATAGCAGCGTAAAAATGAAACGAAGGAGTGGGAGCGGCGCATGCGCAGTGACGTAAAACCAAGGTTTGAGGTTAGAATTTTCCATGGTGGCTGCCATGTTTAATTCTGTTTCATTCAAACAATAGTAGTTCATGGCTGGCATGGGATGTGAAGTGTGGTAATTAGATGGGGTTAGCAACCGGTCGTGACCGGCCATTGACCGGTCATCGACCCGGCGGGGTTCCGCTTGAGTGACCACCGGGGGGGGGGGGGGATTTTAATCTCCATTTTTTATGAGGGGGAGAGGGGGGGGTTCCGCTTCATTAGTCACGGGGGGGGGGGTTCCGCTTGAGTGAACACGGGAGGTTCCACTTGGGCGCTCATGCGGAACTGATCTTCTCACGCGATAGCCATTATAAAAGGAGATTGTTCATCGCGCCGTGACCATTAATTAACTCGCATTTGTGGTGTTCGCATCCTTCCTACTCATTATATATACGTTTCGCCAACTTCATTATACAAGTCTAATTGCTACTAACCTGAAATTTCATTTACATTAGCACATGTCGTCCTGTTTGAATCACCTTCGCGTGCTCGACGTTATATCTCATTCATCAGTCTTGTTCTCACTTCTACACGTCTGACATACTTCTTGTGATGGATACGCAATGTTTGAAATTGAAACTTTTGCGGACACAACATATATTACGAAATAATTCCAAACCATCGGTTTCAAAGACTAAAACAAATTTAACAAAAGTGAGGAAGAAATTAAGTTTTAACCCGTTATACTCTGTTAGAACTTCGCAGGTTCACGTTGATGATAATGTTATTCACAACATTTTGCGTTCGATGTTACGTTTCCACAACTTCGAACTTGTTACACCTATCGACTGTGTTCAGCAGGTTTTCATATTTTACCCCCACCCTTCTTTATATAAGTGCGCTCACGACAATTCCTGTTTCATTCTTCTATACGCTCTTCGACCGACAACTACTCCGCTCTAAATTACACACTACACGAAGATGGATACAAACCAAGAACAAGTACAAGTTCACGAAATATCGTCTACTACCCACCCGAGAGAGAATCCTCCGAGAACTTCGCCTTCACCGAATCCACAGAACCCCGTCCAAGTTTCGGATGTATCTTCGACGGCGAGGAATGATCTTGAAGCTATTCTTCGGTCGCTCGTCGGTTTCGACTGACCTGTACGACGATCGATGTTAAACTGAACTCTTAGAAGTTCAGTTTTTTTTTTAAAACTTCCTCCGGATGACCTTGAAGCAATTATCCCCTCTCCCTTTTCAACTAACTTCTACTTTTGTTCGACTGTTGAATTTCAGTTTTGAACTAACTTTTAATTTATGCGAAGTTTTAGTTGAACCCGGTTAATTTATGCGCACATTTAGTTCAGCCCCGAATTGTTGAATTTCAGTTTTGAACTAACTTTTAATTTATGCGTAAATCTACTTCAAACGCTCACCCCACCTCCTCCCCCCTCATTTAATATACGACCGGAAGCTATGTGCCCCGGCACGTGGCTTCCGGGGCAGCTGACCTGTCCCAGAAGTAACCAAATCTAACTACTTTAATTAAAAGGGTCCAAACAGACCTATGCATCATGAGTAATCATGTTGCTGTTTCAAATGTGTCCAAACAGCAAACGCAACGAAATAAGCAAATTTTTATAAATCATTGTCGATAACATATGATGTTAACAGGATATTCCACCATTAGTACATTTTTATTATTGATTCTTAGAATTTTTATTTATATAGTTACATTTTTTCCAATATTTAATATATTTAAAGCGATGAATCATTTCTCAGTTACTTTGAAGGCCTATAGATTTTAATAACAACGCTTTAATAAACTCTCAGGGTTTGTTTATTTAAAGTTTATTTTTATAACATATTTACATACATCAATACATCAATAAACATCAATACATCAATAAACAAATGGTAATGCCTATTAACGATTTAGTTAATTCAAGCAGTAAAACAAAATGGTGTTATTATATAAAATATTTCGCTATATTAATTTTACGATTGTATAATTTAATAAAAAGAGCATTACTGTTATTAAAGTTTTATGCTTAATTGATTCTTTTTGGGTTTCAATCACCTAGTTAGGATGTCGTCAGCTTGGTACTTGTCAGGTACCGTACAAAAAACACAACACAAACACGAAACACGAAAAAAAACTTATCGTCCCAAAAACTAACGAAAAACACCGACGTTTCGCGGGACCGAAACTATAATTAAACGTCCCGCTTCCTCAGGGTAGTCTTGAAATTTTATTTTTGTCCCGCACGCGGGCCGAACGCCTAACCACGATTGACTGTTTTCGTCATTGTTTCGTAAGTACATAAAAATGTACTTAGGCTTTTAATGTGTAAGTTTTACCCTGTATTTTCTTTAGGTCTCACATCTAAAGATTTAATTTCAAAATTACTTTTTTGTTAGGCTGCTTTCACACTGGCGACTTTTGCGGCAGCTACAATTGTCGCTGTCGTTGTTTACGCCACCAGCTGCATTTTGGATTATTGAAACAAGATTCTGTGTTCGGTTGTGTAGATAATTTAGTTGCTTTTCTTATCACTGTCACGTTGTTGTTGTTATCGTTCATATGTTTTAGTAAAAAATTATAAATAATTTTACATTGTAAATTATGAAATATCCAAAGACCTACAAAACATTAAAATGGCTTTATATAATGTTTTATATAATAAACAATATTTTTATAAATCAAACAAAATAGACGATTGCTAGTGTTTAATAATTATATGACAATAAGCTATAATGTAGTGGTTTATATAAAAACGATTGGACTAACATTTCGAGGTTGTCTGCCGTTATGTTAATTATGTATCTTTCACTACGATAACTGTGTGTATATTCATTATAATATTGCTGCCCTAAGTGTATTCAAGATTTTAAATATCTACGTACTGGTGGTTTCGTCCACAAATATCATATTGACAGTAAACTCTTTAGAAAACTCCACCGGCGGGTCCAGAATAATTGATTGCAGAATTAAAAATAATACTTCCTCTTTGATACTTTACTACTTACTCTTTGTTACTTTTAATAGAATTTTAAAAGTAATTGGGTGGATCAGTATATGAATATCCAGGTGAAGCTCATCTCCCTTGAGCTTTTCAACACCTTGTCATCTTCTGGGCTCATAAAGCAAGTCGACCGCAACTTATCTATCTGCTGGACTGCGTCTAAATCCCCTATGCCAATCATCCATCAAGCCCATTTCAAATTAAAAATTGAAGGTTTCTCTTGGGTTTGGAGATTTTGGATTGCAAAGGACCTGTCTTTTCCTGTCACCTTGGGAGCGGACTTTATTCAGCGCACTGGGTTGATTTTGGATTCAGGTAGAGGCCAGTGATACTTCAGGTTTTCTCGGCTGGTGTCTATCCCTTCCTCTGACAGTGTGGCTGTGGTCGCTGCTGCGGTCAAGCCTGACGCAGACAGAGAGACCACACCTGATCCGTTCATTAAGGCATCTGACTAAGGCGGAGGTGGACGCCATCAGAAAGCTCTGCAACCGTTTTCTTGACGTGCTGACGCCAAAACTGGTGATAACCGACCTCTTAGAATATAAAATTCGTTTGACGGACACCTGGCCGGTAAGATGCCACCCTTATAAACTGGCTCCACCCAAGATGGAAACCCTGTGTGGTATCCTCAATGACTTTCTCGAAAATGGGGTGATCGAGCTTTGGCGCTTAAGCTTTCCTTGTGCCGAAGCCGAATGGCATGTATCGCATGGTGCTTGACTACAGAAATTTGATCTCAAAAATTGAATTTGACTCTGTACCTCTTCCTGATTTGCACTCCTCTCTTTCCGTTGGTTCGGTAAGGCCAAATATTTCTCCGTTTCCGATCTCAACCAGGCTTATAATTATATCCCATTTTGAAGGCTGAGTCTAGACAACTGCTTTCTGTGTTTCGTGGAATCTTTATCAGTTCATTAGAGTTCCAATGGGCCTAGCTGTGGGGGCTCAGACTCTCACCCGACTTCTGGATTAAATTTTTCAAGATGTCAAATTCAAATTTCTTTTCAACTACCTGGACGACCTTCTGGTGTATAGTGAGAGTTTCGATGACCACCTAATTCATCTTGAGAAAGACATGGACAGATTGCTTAGGGCAGGCCTTACTGTCAACCCGGACAAAGTCAGCTTTGCCCAAGCTGAGATTTCGTTTTTTGGGTCATCTGGTGTCTTCCAAGGGCGTCCGCATTGATCCAGCTAGGACCCAGGCCATCAGGGAGTTTCCTCCTCTTAAAGATGCAAAGTTTCACGCAAAGTTTGACGTTTGTAGGCATGGTAGGGTTTTACCGGCACTTCATCCCCAACATCGCTGAGTTGGCGGCCCCTCTCAACGCTCTCTGGAAGAAGGGTGCTCTGGAAGAAGTTGAACAAACATTCATCGCTGCCTTTTTTTCAAAATTTACTATCGGTCACATAACAGTAGGAATGGGGAACTCTACCTTTGCCTATTCCATTAAATCATAATTATTACAAACGCCAAATTAGTTAACAAATATATGCTTTATTTATGATAATATTAAAACTCATATTTGTATGTAATATCCGTAATATTGCTCTTTTTTTGTGAAATGCCAACCACTGATTTTCAATTTTATGCCAAAATTATCATTTAACTATTATATAAATGTATAATAATATTTTTAGTTCATAAAATCATCAGCATTACTCGACTACTTATAGTTTAGGCAATCTTCATTTAAAGGCTTATGAATTAACCATTAATGATACTGTCTTCAAAAACAGGTGATACAAGAAACATTTAACTGACTATAACGCCATCTAATGAATATATTTGAAAACAACTTGATTATTTAAATTATCACCAGTTGTGCTGCATGTCAAAAACGCCACCTGGCTACAAGTGGCACGCCACTTGCGACAATAATCGCCAATGTGAACGTACCCATTTGATTCAATGCTTTTTCAAAACGCGCGACCACTTGCTGCCGGCGTCAGCTGTTTTTGTCGCCAGTGTGAAAGCAGCCTTATGGTTATCCAAAAAGTGTAAACTACCTCCAAAATTTTTCTTGAAATGATATTTTTCATTAGTAAAATGTGAGCTACTTACGGATATCAAAAGTAAACCACTACGTTCCCTAAAGAGTTTAAGATAATCTCTTACCAATAAATTCAACATTTTTATTCCGTAATGGGAAGTAAGTTCCACCACAGAACTACAACCATCAGTTGCTATTTGTGGACAAAAGTTATTAAGACATTTTCATCTTTCCAAAACGTTTGACAGGATTACTTTCTATTTTTACAATACATAAAGTTAGGAGACGCTATACAAATTGAAACCTTATCAAATTACCATGAACCCCGTAAATAATCAGTATTCATATTCATTAAGTTAACCGATAAATATGTTGGATATCTGATACAAAGGAGTTTATGAATTAATTGTTTAGGGATTGTTTTCCTTTTTACGAAATAAGATGAAAAATATATCAATGAAATGACTTAAAAAGTTATATAAATCTTAGAAATATACAGCCACCCAAATGAACTACTAATTAATGACATACTACCAATTACTAAAACAGTCCTGTTACAAACATGGTTTTTATTCATTCCAACGGAAATCTCCATTTTTACATTAAATCATGACAAAACATGCATAAAACAAGATGACTCAATTGCTACAGTGTTTTGAGTATGGAGTTGCCTATAACAATAACAGCAAACAATAGAAATTACAATAATGAGAATAACAAGAATAACAATGTCACAATGGAAACCAACCTTAATATTGACTAATATTAACGACGGACTGTCTTATTTAACAGCAGACTTTAAATACATTAGCATAATGTCACAGGTAGGCACAATAGGCAGAGCCAAATTTGTAGAGGACTTGACTAAAGTTCGGTCATTAGAAGCAAGAGGTGCTGGCAATAATAATTAATTGAACTACTGTTACTGCTGGCAATTGAGAAATCCAGGAACAGCTGATCAGTTACCAAGCACGTAAAAGTTATAATTTTACGTAGCGCCAACGTGAAATAAATTTTTTGTTTACTTAGTTGTATTATTAAAAAATACACATAAGGGATGCGGAACAAAATGTTTAATAAACCATAGTCATCTACTCAGAGTAAAGTTAACAGTTATCTACCCCAGTGTATTGTTACTTATAGTTTTGTAAATAAAGTATTCAACTTGCATCTTACTAATTTATATTTAATAATTTAGTAAATATTAGGCGTTAAAAATTTATAAAATATGTAAATGTTGTAGTTATATTACGTTAAAACTATGAAACTCGGCACAAGAAATGCGTGGATTCCACTCTGAGTGTTTTCAAGTAAGCTTACATGTATATTTTCATTAATTGCAATATGTTCGTTTTGTGCTTCTTGTTTTCTTTGAATAGGTTAAATATTTAAAAATATATTTTCCGACCTGAAGATGACGGCTTGTCCAATTCGAAATGCGTAGTCTACAAGATATCCAAAGAATGTCTCTGCAGACTGCAGGTATTTTTTATAATTATTCTCCCAAGTAACTCATATAAACAGCTTTAAACCACAATTAAAATAATTTAAAATATAAATTTATTTTAGAGCAAAGTATTCTACTTTAGTTGAAATATAAACAAAAATTAAACAGTGAAAACTATTAAAAATATAAAGTAGAGACCAGACGTAACAACTATTTTCCTGACAATTCATCTAAAGCAAACCTGATATAAACACAGAACCATAAACTGCCAGTTCATAAAATAATGTAGCCTAGCATATTTAAGTTTTATTTTATGAAAAAAAAGGAATTCCCCACGTTAATAAATGCTTTGTTATTTTAGGATAAAAAAAAAATACCTAGAAATATTCCTGCATCAGTAATCATTAGTTGATCACTCTGACGTTATGAATTACTGGATACAAATCAATATTAATTATGTTTTATTGCACCGTAAATGATCAATTTAATTATAACAGGGTGTTGTTACAGGTGACATAGCTAAGTTTGTAGGGGTTGGAAGCTAGGCAAAGGCTTCCATTATAAGACTTTCCCCGTAAATCGCTATTGTTATTTAACTTGTTTGACCGCGATCGTAGAACTTTAATGGTAAAACCAGATTGTGCCAAACTCCAATGGTAGCGAACTCCATTTTCAATCAGTTCATAGGCAATAACTTGTAAATCGCTTTAGTGTTTTAATATTTTAACAATTTTGACAGTAAAATCGTTTACATGTTTTACAAAGACATTTAATCTATTGTGAATTTACTTTTATAACAACATTAATAACTGTAACATGGTGAATTTTTTTCTCTATTCGACATGTATCACTTATTTAATTATATTTATTTAAACTTACATTCACATGTTTTTTATACACGCATTTTTTTATTATGCACACAATCGTCGTATCGTACACACATTGTAAAATACAATAAGAAGTTTTGTTACTACTCAAGGTTAGTTTTAAATTTTTAATCTATACATAAAATAAGTAATGGACATAATATGTACAGTTGACATTAATTATGTTAATTTGATAATACATTTATTAAAATATATGGATAAGAACATAAAAAAATAACTAAATATATTTGTAAAACACAATTGCAAAATAAAGTGCAATTTAAGTATCCATAACAAGGTCAGTGTTGAAAGAGTGACTAAAGTAGATTTTCACTATGCACTTTATTCAATAACTACTTTTATCGAATTAAATGCTTTGCCGGAACAAAACCAATTACATTAAATTTTATGAATCAATTTGAGTGAGTTTCAGTAGTCTATAAAAGGTGTAGATAACATTAATTTAGTTGAAAACTCACATTTGGACTTAAATGAACTTGGCTTATCTTTTTTAACATTTTATATTTTCATCACGATTTTTCATTTATGCTCTTTGATAAAAAAACAAAATTTACACATGTGGCACTTGTTGAACAAATGAAATTGCTTAACTTTCCATAAAAATAGAATAACAACAAATGAAAATGTTTAAGTGTACAAGTATTAACTTATTGCCACGATGTGTTCAGTGAATTGTCATGAATGAAATTATTATATGTGTTATTAAAAATATTATAATAGAATATTAGAAAATCTTGAAAACATAACAAGTAAGAGTGTCATGTCATGTGAGGTAGGCTTTAGGGTAAATGCACTTATCTATTCCACATCATCTGCAGTGCACCCTACCGTCACTAAGTTCTATATTTATGACGTCATGTGTAAACTATACAGAGCCACTAGAGAAAATTATTTCATCTTACGCCAACGTAATTATATCAGTCTTCAGCTGTCTAAAACTTTAACTCTTAGCATTCCTACATAAGCTGTATGTTATTTTTAGACATTATGCTACAAGAATCATACATTTAACATGAAGGTCGTTTGTCAGATTTTATGTTCCTAGACGATAAATTTACTGTTACAAACATACGGAAATAGCTATTTGTGTAATAAGAGCGTAAAGTACGTCATTGCCACTCGAGAATTGTTGATGGCCACACGAAGCGTCAGCTGAGTGCGGCCAAACATTTCGAGAGCGGCAATGACTATTTGCGCTCGAAATACACACAATATTTTTTCTACCAACATAATTGCTACAGATTACATTTTTCATTGTATACAAAATATCATTTAGATTATTTTTTATTTGTTTCTCTTGGAACTTACTGTTAACTATCAAACATAACCTTAAACAAAGAAGAAGCAATTACTAAACGACAAGGAGGTTATATTTTAATACTGGAGGTGACACACAGTGCTAAAATAACGTGCCGCTGATTTGCTTAGGTTGGTTGCAGTGAAGTACCAAATTGAACTGTTTGCCGAAATGAACGAGTCAGCCAAAAGAGTAAAACGAGTTGTGAATTAATTGCCTGGTGAATCGGTTTTAATGGGCGATTATTGGAATTCGGTTATAAATTCATAGGCACACAGAAAATCAAATTTATGACTCAAATTATAATAAAAAAACTCAAAATGTGAAAGTCTGTCCAGAAATAAAAAGGAAGTTAATAGGCCTAGTTCGGCTAGCTAACAAAAAGATTTTTTTTACTGTTTTAAAATTAAAGTTAGAATATTTTTCCTAAACAAGCAGCCTTTAAATAGGTAGGTAGGCAGGACTTTCAATTTTAGGTTAAGAATATGCCTAGTTGTCCCTAACAAGACCCAAAGACTAAGTTGACGAAAAGGGTTGGATTTAACAGTAAATATTCCATACGAGGGAATAAATTATAGTTTGGAATATTTCAGTCACAAATTTATAGTTGGCATAGGCCAAAATGTAATTTTATAATGCAGCAAGTTAGTTGCAGATATAATATAAAAAAACAGGGAATTAGAGTAAGTTACACTTTTTTCGCTGCAGATATGTCAACTACAATTAATTATCACATAAGTTATATTTCTGAGAAGTCGCAACAAATAAAATGCCAGAACTCAAAATTAATAATCTAATAAGTTGATAAATCTATTTCTCAAGATATTTATATAACAACAAACACTAACAACTACAAATCCAATCAAAATCCATTTTTTTTTTTTTTTTGTAAAATACATAACTTATAAAATTGGTTAGTTCAAGGAAGTTAGAAAGACACACACACATACACACACACGCATCATTATTATGGAATCGATCTAGATTCCTTATTGGTCTACCGTACCGTACTTATTCATCGTCCCCAGAGGATTCAAACCATTTCGTTGATTCGAGTACTTGAGTGACCCACCAAACAAAATCGCCGGCACGTTTTTGCCATCATTAATTAATCAGTGGCATCTCCAGTATTAGAATATAACCTCCTTGCTAAACGACAACAATGAACAACAGCTGTGGTATGGTTTGTAATAACAGCTGATTTAAAATTGCTGTTTGATCTAGCGTGCGGTAAAAAATCATTGCCGCTCTAGAGCGGGAAAGTAACGGAAACCGGAAATGAACTGTTTTGCATAGGGGTTACAGGTGTGGGAATGCAATAATTTCCATGCAGTGGTAGGAAAAAATAATTTGCTTTTCATTGATCTAACCTCTTTTTGAAGCAACAGAATCATTATTAATGTGAGTGAAAACCACAGTAATTTTCATAAAATTGTATTTTAAAATTGAAAACTTTGAGCTAATATATATATTTAAGCAATTTAAATAATTTAGAAGATTATTCTGTCATATAAAACACTTCTAGGTGGTAATAAACTCACCATTATTAATAAGAATAGCCTATATAAGAAAAATGAACGAGTAAAAAAATTATATTGTGCATAATGGCATGTGTCCGTTCAATATGACTGTAGTGCCACATGTGAACTACATCCCATAAGAGCAATGGTGTCAGTTTCTGCGACATCCGCGGATGTCACTACAGAGTTTTTGTCGGTTAAAAATGTTAAAAAAATCAACATTTCACTCTTTTTTACCTGCAAGTTTTGCCAACGCTGCAGTAAAAACAATTGTTCTCGTTTGCGTTAGAGACTTTGTCTCAATTATTACTAAAATAATTAATTTCAAAGTGAACTAGGGTAAAATTTATGCTCGTATATTTACCGTCATTGATAATTTTTAATTTGATAACTATCTAATGGTTTGTTATTAAGTAATAATTAAAATGTAAATTAGTGTAATATGGTGTCATTACGATAAATATCGTAGCTATAGCAACACTGCTTCATCCTCTTATTCAGTCAGCTGTGGTAAATATTATATAACTTAACTTGACTTCCGTTTTAGTTTGAACGCTTCATATCCATATAAAAAATAAATAAAAAAAACTATTCCTCAGACCTAAGTAAAAAGTTGTGCTTTTCCTCTACCGACCTTGGTATCCGTTTGCATATTGCACTCCGGTATTGCACGTTTTATCACCGTAAACGCTCTACGAGCCATGAATCAGTCTGTTTCCAGGTCACTTCCATTTCAACCTTTTTACTTTTGGATAAGCAAACATATCACTTGTATATCCGTACTTTTCGTCAAATACTACTTTACTGCAAAGCGTTTTTATACAAAAATACATTTATGATACTCTAAACAGATAACTAGACCATCATATGACACAATAAATGATGTCGTCTGCAAAATCTAAAGTGTTTTGAAAACTTAAATAATTGAAGTGTCTATTTGAATTAACGTCCAGTTTTATAATCTGCGTTAGTTTTGTATTCGCCAATTGTTCCTGGGAAAATCGATAAATGCCTTAAAATGTTTTAAACTAATCCTGAATTCTACATGATATTAGACCATTAATGATCAATTATGGTTAAGAACCAACAGATCCTAGAAGGTTGAAAAAAAAGAAAATCTAAATCCATGACACTCCTTATTAATTTATATTTTCTGGCAACAGCCACTTTTTTGTATCTATAAACACCACAGGAAGTAAACTACTACAATTATTGACATTAGAGACCTAGCACTGTAATTACTTTGTAGCTAGGGTTAAAAAATTAAACTACCTCCAAAACTAATTCCAATTTAGTTGTAGAGGACTATAAACAAAATTTCTTTATTTAAACTGCTTGGTTTGTAAACTAAAAAATAAAGAAAAACCTTTAAACGACGAGAAGAATTGACGAAAAGCTGGGAGGAGTTAAGCTCACAAGCAAGACAAAACCTTCCGCCCATCACCGGAGTTGACGGGTTTTGCTAAACGCCTTTAGTGGAAATAGAAAAATTCATCTCCAAAAATATTTTTTTTTAAATGTTGCAAACCTCAAAGATTTATATTTGGTTTTATATAGAAAAATTATAGAAAATTGTATATATATATATATATATATATATATATATATATATATATATATATATTATTCCTTATAGCACGCTCGATTATTTGAATATCCCAATAATTGAAAATCTTAAATTATTGACATTTTAAAAGTAAATCATGAAGTTTGTGTTTAAATCGTGTTTTATTCGTCACGGATAAAATGAAATTGATAAAACCATAGAATTTTAGACTAAAATTTATTTGATCTTAAAATTATTGCTTTAGTAATTACTACATACTAGTGACAATCGCAAATGCTTTTTCTTCTTGCAAACACTTTTTAATTTGTTTTTGTCATTAATTGGTTGAGATGCACAATTAAGAAAAAAGTATAACTTTCCATCACAATCAAATTCTTAATAAATCTCGCTCCCTCTCTTACCTTACATATTTGGGTAAAAAATAACCACAAATGTCTTTTTTGTTTGATTTTGAATTTACTTAGTAACGATAACTAATAGGCTGCGTGATATTGAATTAAAACTCTGTTAATTATAAAAAAGCAAGTTTAAAATTTTTACAATTACAAACTCAATTAAAAACATTAATTGTTATGTAACAGAAATAACCAACTTATCCTAAATCGTATCATATACCTTGTTATAAAATTTTTGAAAATGTGCTTTTAATATTAAAACAAATATAAAATAAATAAATAAAATATGAGAGCTTTATCTTTTAACAGCTTCCAGTTTCAAGTATATGACCTAGCTCCTTTCCCAGAAATGGTTTTATAACAGCAATATAGCTTAACGTATATTACTCAACATTGCGTTAGGAGTAGTTCTTGTGCCTATAAAAATTCATCAGAGTCAGAATCATTATTACCTTCTAAACATACGAATACGATTTCTTTATGGATTTAGTTACCTAATTCAGTTGTTTCCGTGTTAATCTCTGTTATCTAATCTATCTAATAATCTATCTAATCTATATGCTCTCTAATCTAATGCTATCTAATATATATGCTATCTAATCTAATAATCTATTAACCCCCAAAAACTAAGCGAAGGAATTAAAGTTAAAGTATTTGTTCAGTTTATAATTGTGTGAGATCCGTGATTCCACAAACATTATCTTTCTAAGCGGGTTTAGTTTGGTGGCTTAGTGTGAGCCTTGATTACTTCTAATTTCGTCAAATCCGTTTTACCAAAATGGGTCGGGAACTAGGTTACTCAAAATGCAATAGATTCAATATAGTACGTTATGAGAACTGATATTGAAACGCTAAAAAATATACATTGGTAACCATTAGTTTATTTTGTTTAAAACATATTGAAAACATTTTCTAAAACTTACAATTAGTATGAGAGTATTGAAGTGGTTTTGGAACCCGAATTCCGTTTCCGTCTCTAGTTGGCAGAAGTAATTAGAACACAAATTCTTACATTATGGCTAGAATTTAAAAAATACAAAAACGATGAATGCAAAAAATTAATAACAATAGTTTATTGAACCAACTGTTTACAATGTTGATGCAAATTTTCATATTACATACGGGTATTTCATATTACAAAATGACCCAACTCAAAAATAGAGCCTGTATAATGTTTACAATTCATAAATAATTTATAATAACAACAAATATTTGAAAATCGCAACACATTGAAATATAAAAAAATGCTGATATCTTACCCTCCAAGGCAATGCCTGTTATGAGGTTTGGTTCACAATTAATCAGCTTAAAATATAAGGGAAAGTCAAACCATATTTTGTGCGAAGTTAAAAGATTTTACATATTACGCATATAAATAAATCGTGGTCCAACAATAAAACCATAAAGTAAATTAAAATTATCTAATCGTACAATAATTGAGTAACTAAACACTGACTAAGGTATTGTGTACAATGGGTTAGTTACATATTCATAAAGTCACCGAGTGTACACACTAAAATGTAACTTTAAAAAGTAATAAAGAATTTTTTGTAAATTATTGGGATACATTTTGCAATATTATGTTCGACACGAACTTTAAGATCCCCTTTAATATCTTACTAATTTAGGCGTGATTCTCAGTAATCTCTCATGTTATGGTATTTCGTTAGCAAAAGATGGGAAAACATTTCAGATTCTTATATCAATCACTTAGTCATAATAGTCAGTAATGAAGATTGCCCGGAATCATTCATCAAACATGAAAGTGTCTGTAGCCTGTCATTAATGATTAATGAAAATTTACAAAATTATAATGAGGTGTTAAACTCTACGTAAAGTTAACAATTGTCAGAGTATAATTTTTTTTTATAATTACGTTTTCATTTAAAACTGTATATAACCAAGCAGTAGAAGTAGAAGTCTGAGTTTTCTTCTAAGAAGATATCAACATTCGGCCTACTCAACAATATAAACTAGTGATCACCGGTAACGAAATTCAACCAAAGATTATGGCAATCTGGACCCAATTAGATTTTAAAAAATACATATAAATACAAATCAGTTCTTTATTGTTACTAAGAAAATGATTAAAAAATAACGATAAAGTTAAACAAAAATTGTTATGATAATTAACTATTCGATACGAACTTAGTGGTGCAGGATTTCTTGAAACTATAATAAAATATTTCTTTAAAAACTCCGAGTTGTACGATAACCTTGACAAATACAATTACACCTCATGCAAGTTTCATTTCGCATATTCAGCCCTTCATCGAAGGTTGTTGAATATTCATAAAATATAATTTGATTTTCCATTTTTTGAAGAAATAAACTGAATAAATCATAAGTTTTTTTTTCGATTTTATGAATTAAATGAAATATTTATACGAAAATAAATTAGTTATTCTTCTGGCGTTGCTGAATTTAATTTATGTTCCCCTAATTTATAATTCGTTATAAACGTAACAAAACATTGTTAAATCGCGCATTTAGAAAGGTATCGTCCTGTAGAAGAGCAGAATCATATTATTATTCACATCGGTCACCATGGCTATGCCCTAGAGGCTTTCAAACTCCCAATGTTAATCTTAGGGAAGAAGGGTAATTGATTTTTTTTTTTTAGTTGATTTTTTTAATTGATTGAATCATTATACAGCTAATGTAATAACAAATGAGAGATGAACAGAAAGTTTGTTGTAAAATGGTTTCAGTTGTAAAATATTTCAAAACTAATTTAGACCAGATTAAGAAAGTTTTTGGTCGAAAAAATTACCAGTCGAAAACCTAAATCACCAGTTGGTGATCTCTAGTTATCATAATTGTTTATCAGGTAATGTATTGCGGTAGGGACTATAATACGTTCATTAAAACTACGATAGTCCAGTGATCAATTAAAAATCTTATTCTGTTAAAAATATATTTTATTAGTATTAAAATATAAGTAGTTGCTTTCTAAGCACAGATTGTCAAATCATCATTACACGTGCAATTAAGTAATATGTAATCATTGGAGAACATTTTTTACAATGGGTTGTTGGATGTATGGAGCATTGATTTTTTCTTAATAGCTGGTATCCATAGCCTGTATTGATAAAATTTAATTGATTGATTACTGTGCTTATTCGTTGTTTTTGTGATTATAGAATGTTTTATTTATGCTAATATATGCTAATTTTTCACTATGTGTTATTGATACTTTTGATGATTTCCCACTAGCTCAAGTGCACTCCTCCATGGGGACGTCGTGCCTGATCACCAAAGACCTTATCGACTCACTCTCGGGATCAAAATGGGAAAGTAAGATATGCACTCGTTATTCAAGACAACTCCTTTAAATTTATGGAGATTGTTCAACTTATATCGAATATAGCACCCCAGTTTACCAAAAGATTTTAAGATATAATACTAATTCCTTCTGGAACCCCTAAAATCATACGGCGTGTATAATTCACCAATGCCAACGTAACGCTACTTAGGACTATTTCTTAATTTACCGCTTAGTTATGTGATGTTTTTCCTCTCTTTTCATCTCTCTAAAAGTTCTAGTTCTAGAGTGATTTAGATACATTCATACTCTTACATCAATAGAAATATGTTTGTGTCGCTGTTGTATATTGATAACTAGTTAGGTAAATCTTTCTAAATAAACAGGAATTTGAAGCTGGTACTGAATTTCTTCTTTTAGAGAGTGTTTCCCCAACCCACTCATGTTTTCCATTTTCAGTCGACAGCTTATCCGCTAAGTCCCTTTCAGATGCTTAATAGAATCTTGGGTGATAAGTTAACGAGATTTGCCTAAGGAGTCCACGAATTGGAATTTTGTTAAGCCAGAACAAATACTTGTTTAAATAACAAATAATTGTTCAGTGCCAGTGACGCTCATTCAAGATGTTACTGGGAAGGAAATGAAGTCCTCGAGAGGTTCTAGCCTTGGTACCATCATCACATTAGATGGGATCCAACTTATCTCGTATCTTCCAATTCTGACCAAAGGAAAATCATCCACCATCTACAGTTTTCAATCAGTGACAAGGACGCGTGCTGTGGAATTTCCATTAGTGTTCATGTCGTCCATTTTATAATTTACAAGCCACAAGTAAATATTCACTACTTCTAATTAGAGGTTTTTTTAGTACCGACCTAGAAATCACTCAAGAACAGACAGAGCAGGAACGATGGCTACATTCCAGATTGTCCACCTCATCAACGTGGCAACACTGATAGACGATTGATAGCGTCTAGGTCATAACAGTGGAAAACATACAAAGCCCGTGTAGCCAGGACGAAGTTGTAGAGACCCTTGCGACTGGTTTGCTTCATATAATCACTTATTTTTAAATATTAAAAATTGTTATTTTTTACACTTTGACATAATTCTTTCTTCATCTGGTGTTCCATAATCTGTGTCCGTCACGATTTCTCAATGTATTGCTCGTACTAAATTGAGTTAACGGTCATATTAATGATTGCTGGTGAGGATTTGGACTAGTTAGTAATGACCCAGTTTTTTTGTTATAAAATCTAGAATATTTGTATCCCACAGTTTGTGGACGTATTTTACTTTTTGTGTTTCTTGCTCTTAAACGTTATTGTGGCGTTTCGTTGCATTAGACTGAGGAGGGTAAGGAACGGTACATTTTAATCTCATTTTCCATTTTTGAGCTAGATATTTGAATATTTTGGACGAAAATTCGATGCCTTTGCAACACTGTATAGAGAAGTTGTCTTTGATAACAAGTGCTTATCTTAATTTTACATTTTGATCTTGAGAGTGTAAGGTGTATCGTGATCAGGCTCGTGAGTGCACTTGAGGAGTGTACTTGAGTTCGTGGGAAATCATCAAAAGCACAAAAAAAAAGAAAAAAACAAACTATAGAATAGAATGAGTAAAATTTTAAAAAAATACATAATAACTTAACTGAGAACAAATATTATTATTTTACAAAAAGAGATTCTTTCTAGTTGGCGAATAATACTCATCATCTGCATGAAACAATGACAAAACGAATCGAATTAACTGTTTACACCAGTAAAAAGCCATCTATTTTCTGCGTCGTCAATTGATAGACTCTCGGTCATTAAAAGGACGATGGTACGTCACCTGCTGAGAATAATTTTTCTTCGTGTACGAATCTGGAAAGCATTAGCAGGTGTTGGGACATTGATTAAAGCTCTAACTGATTGAATTTCTAGTGCTTAATTTCCCACTGTGAACATTGGTAGTTCTTTGGGAAGATCGCGAACCGGTACATATTGTTGAGCATATTCATATACAGGGTGTCCAGCTTCCACATTTACAAACTTTTCCAGGTTATTGTCTACGTCAAAATAAGCAAAAAAAGGTCTTTTAAACATATGTCCTAAAATGCTTCGTTAACCCGCTAGCCGCCATTTTGTTTTTTACTCTAAATATTTTTTATTTCCGTAACGGATCATTTTATTAAGTTATTATTTGACATGAACCTTCACTATAACAATACCCATTTCCAGGAAAAAATTATTTTTTCCAATGTGTATTTTAAAAATGGTGGTCATTTTAAAATTTTAAATTCAAATATCTCAAAAATTAATTTTATAAAAATGTTACAAGTGACAAAAAAGTTGAAAAATTAAATTATATAAATATTGATACCAAGTTTGTGAGGATCCGACAACAAATAACGGAGTTATTGAGATTTTTCTCTTGAAATAACCAAAATTGGCATTAATCATAGTGCAAAATAAGTTTTTTTCCGCAGAAAAACCTCAATAACATCGTTATTTGTTGTTGGATCCTTACAAACTTGGTGTCACTGTTTAGATAATTTAATTTGCCAATTTTTTTGTCTCTTGTAACATGTATACAAAATTTATCGTTTTTGAGATATTTGAGTTAAAATATTTTAAATGGCCGCCATTTTGAAAATACACATCGGACAAAAAAATTTTTTTCCTGAAAATGGACATTGGTGTCATAGAGTTTCATGCCAAATATGAACTTAATACAACAAACCGTCAATGAAATAAAAATTATTAGGTGTAAAAAACAAAATGGCGGCTAGCGACTTAACAAAGCATTTTAGGACATATGTTTATATGTTTTTTTCTGTTTGTTTTGGCATGCTTAATAACCTGGAAAAGTTTGTAAAGGTGGAAGCTGGACACCCTGTATATTGCCTGTAACTGGCAAGTATCGCTCCATCAAGTCGACGACCTGGTTTGTACGTTGGGTGGTAATGTCAACTATTTGCGACACAGAAATACGGTCCTTATGCGTCGAGTAAATTGTGCACGGGCGAGGTATGCTAATGCGACGGGACATTTGGATAGCTGGATTTAGTATTACGAGGTGGCCCGTGCGCAAATTATTGCGCATTTTATGATCCTGTATGAGTGAAACTCGCCTACAGTACGTGAATGTTGATTATGAAGTGACAGAGATCTATTTTTGTTTACTATCTGGCTTTTTAAATTCATCTGAAGGTAATCAGCTGTTAAATTAAAATTCACATTGAAGAACTTACAATAAAAGTTGGTCAACATTTTAAAGCGCCCTCTAGAAATAAATCAAAAGGCAGGGGGGCGAAGCTCGAAACAATATGACCTTTTTAATAACGATTCGTCACTGCGGTATATCCTAAGCTTTAAAATGACACCTCAATCTTAAAAATCGGTTCAGTAGATCAAGAGAAAAAGGGACGTAACAGACGAAACCCTTATAGAAATAAGAAGATAGATTCCAGGGTGGTATTCTTGTAAATCCATTAGCCTCTGGCAGAGGCTACAAAAAGCGTACGGTGAAGAGTCTGGTGTAAATTTAATAGCTTGATAACCACTATAATAAAAGTGAACTAAAAAGAACAAGCAAGGCTGGTTAGCCTGGTACTTAATATTAAATTTTATCCATGACATCGATAAAAATGTTTAATTATTCATTTTATACTTTGTAAATGAAAACCAAATTGAATTTTATGAATATTCAACGACCTTTGATGAAGGCTGAATGCGAAAAATCGAATTTGCATGAGGTGTAATTGGATTTGTCAAGGTTGACGTACTACTCGGGGCTTTTAAAGAAGTACCTTTTATCCGGTTTACAGGAACTCCGCATTACCAGCTCATATCTCCTAATCAAGCCGTATCCATAAATAGAAGCAAAACCTTTTAATTACAAATTTTAATCAAATTCTATACATAATATAAATACCAACGAAAGAAAAAGCTTTTACTCCAAAGTAAAAGCAAGTTTGCAATGAGTATGGATAAAGTCGATCTTTTACTCGAACCGGCCAGCAAATGCATCGCTTCGGATGCATCCCGTCTGAGGAGACTCACCTCCCTAGTAAACAGTTGCTTGGTTAAGGAAAACTCCACTTCCAAGGGCTTATAAGTTAGCAGTTATCATTACATTGTTGTTAACTTTATCATCTTCTGTCAAAAATTTTCTGATATTAGTTAACGAGTCATTACTTTTATTATTCCTTTAATTATGTATTTCTTTTCCTACTTTAACTTACGTAATTTCGATATTGGAATCTTTTTTACACAACTTATGACGATATTTTATGGGTTGTTCTGTTTGTAAATGCAATTTTTAGTTTATATTCCCAGCCATTATCCTTCTAGATGATTTTTTTAGGTAACAACATATGGTAGTCAGGGGTGATTACAGCTAAAATTAATTTGAGTTGTTGATAGTTTTTTATAAAATAACAACCAAAACCAATTTACTTCCACAATCCGCTATCAAATCATCACCTTACAACTTTCATGGTATAATTATTTCACACAAAATGAATGTTTTATTTAGATAAACCTACAAAGTTAATTACGTTTTAATAAAACCGTAATTTCGTAAACGAACTTTTTGTTATCTGACGATTGTTGTTGCTGTATGCTTAACTTAACTCCTCATTTTGCTTTAGTATATTTGTTAATAATAACGACAAACTAAAACACTCTGATATTTTTAATGGTTCCGGACATTCTCCATCACTGACTATTAAGACTAAGTCAGCATGATCAGAATCTTATTGGTTCCCTTTTTTAGATAAAATATCAAAACATTACTCAATCATAGAAAATCATATGGCTAAAAGAGTAAGAAATTAAATGGAATATTAATGTCGTGTTTTTCTCAACATTCGTGTGACAATGATACAAATACTCATTCCAGGCGAAGAGATTAAGTTGTTTTACCTTAGTGTATTTTGTTTTCAATTTTTTTTCATTATTTTTGCTGGATTTAGAACTAGCACGACAAATTAAGTGATTTAATGGAAATAAATATAATTTTAACACCTTATGGATAGACAAATTTAATTTCACTTTATAATATCATTATTGATAATCTATTTTCATTAATAATTGAAAGGTAATATAGTTTTTCCATTTGTATATTTTCAGCATTCTATTCGCTTCCTCAGGTTGCTAAATTTTTTCCAAGGCAAAGAAATATTTCTAGAAGAAAAATCTCCCTGCGAGGCACAATTAATCTCACTTAAAACTACTACCACTATAAACAAGACTCAGTACAAGATTACTGGGGTCTTATATTGGGGCATTACTTTAGTTTCATGCACTGCTAAAATTTTTTACAATTTATAATTCACATGTATAGTGTTTAAGTATTTAAACTTTTCCTAAATACTTTTAAAATGGGAAATCAAATACAAAAATGACACCTTGTTAGCAAGAAAATATGCGTGTGAAGTTGAATATAAAATAATATCATTGGTGAACCTTCCTTTAATTTTAGACATTTATATATTTATTTCGTTTACAAACGGTGGCAGAACATGTGGTAATGTGGGGAACATTAACATAAAAATAATTTTTTGAGGCCGATCAACTAACTTGTTAGAATACTTAGTTGTAAGATATATTTTGTTATTTTTAGGTAAAGCAAAATAGTTTTTTTTTAGATTAATATAAATAAATAAACTTTTTATACTAAGCTACTACAGCTAATTTAATGTGAATATTAATAATCTAAAAATTATTTTACTTTACTAAGATAAAAATGTATAAATAGAAGAGAATAAAAGTATAATACTAGAAAAAAAGATTTAAGAGCCAAGAAAGAAATTTATATTTCCGGTTAGAGGAGAGAAATTTGTGGCGGCTTTTTCTAAAGTTGGACCAATGCTACAGTCGTGTTTTATTCCAGCCAAACAACAAACCGTTGACTCACCCTAATAAAGCGGGAAGAAGCAAAAAAAAAAAAAAAAAAAAAATAATAAACAGAGGTAAAATTTACTTCACTTTTGACTATTAACACCGTACGAGTGGGTCAGTGGTAAACTTTGAGTATGGCACCGTAACTATCTTTATCTGGAGGAATGTCTTTAACGGTTCAAACGACGAGAATTTTAAGGTATGAAAGTTTTTTTTTTTAATTCAGTGGTGTGGAATTTCGAGTATTTAAAATAAATAATAAGTTTGAGTTGAGTAAACTGTGGTTTATAATTTACGACCACACCCTATGTCAGTTTCAAAGGGATACAATGATGTTTTAATCAATAATCTGTTACTAAAATGTTACAGACTTACCGCTAATTTGTTTTAATACCTAAGAAATGATTGATTTATATCCTCCTAATGTACTTTGAGATATTTTTATCGTATAGTTTAAAGAGATTTTCTGTACTTTACTGAACCATAATTGCAAACATCAAATTGGAAATCATTTTCAAGATCGGAATAATTGTGACCATGCAAAAAAAAAAAAAAGAAATTAAAAGGATGTCTGGAGTAGGTGCATTTTACAATTCCTGTCATATTATTTTAATGAAACGTTTATGCAGATGTCGGACATGTCTGTCCCCTCTTCAGCATCAGTTTTATAACAGACTTCAGTGTTCCTCGACGCCCTCTCATTAAAGAGGAACAAAGCCACAAGGACGCGTAATAGCTGAAACTACTTTATGAGTTGAGCCAACATCGAAAACCAAGCCCTGCATACTGCATAAAAAAATATTGAAGCCTAAGAAAGTATTTCTGTTTTCATTCGCTTGATTTCCTTCTAGTAAATAAATTTCACAAGGTATCTGTAATAAAATCATATTCATTAAAACATTTAAACAAATTTTTTATTATATTTTACGTCAATAGTTTGTTTGGCAAAACCGCCTCAATGTATTTACAACAATATCACAGCTAAGCGAATAGTTCAGGTTTTATATTTTAATCAATTAAAATTATGAACAAAATGTAATTTACAAAGGTATAATTTTATCACATTCAGTGTCCGCTGTGTTACGCAGTGTTAGAGCAATCCATAGAGTGATACCAACAAACAGTTTTAGCTTACAAATAGTTTGGTCGAGACAAGGCTGCCTCCCACAATGCCAAAGTGTACGACAATGTCATTTGGCGGTGCACAAGTTTGCAGGATGACGCCGCAATATCCGCTGGGTCTGAAGGTGTCTGGTGGAGACAGTTCTGTCTTCCTTAATGTAACAGCGTTTTTGCTTCAATGTCTCTATGCTACACAGCCTTCACCCACTAAACAATAGTACTATTCTTTACACGGGGTGCTCGTTTTAAAACGCTACGCACTAATTCAAAGCAGTATTTGCAAAACATAACACATATTACTGATACATTTCATTGTTTATCACAACTATTTACAGGATTTTTATATTTTGCAGTTCTAGTTTTAAAACTGTCGACCACTTATTATTTACAAAATGTCATGTTCTATTCAGTAAATTCCCGGACAACTTTTATTATATATTATGACTTATTACTTACGTAATAACAGCCTGAGGTGTCAAAAATGTCAAAAAGACATTCTGACGTTTAGAAAAAGAAATTTAAAACGATCTATTGGTATACCAATAGATCGTTTTTTGAAAGGTTTACGGAACATGGGGCGGTGAACCAAAATAACCCTTCCTCCAAGGTTGCACACCATTTAAAAGAAAATAGCGGATATAATATTAATTTTGAAAAGTCGCTTAAAGTGATAAAGTATCGTAACCAGAAAAATAAAGCCCAGTTGTGGGAAGAGGTGTTTATCTATAAAAATTCATTATCGCATGGCAAAGATAGCCTGCTAAATAAAAAGGAAGAGTTTACCGACAAAATAACATATCAGCTGTGCAACAATATAGATAAAAACTTCGTATCGAACAACCACCGGTCAGCTGATAAAATTACGTCATCCTAACTTCCGACCAAAAACTCCAGTAGTATGTGGTGCGGTCATACGTGCTGGGGGTCGCCCGTGGCAATGCAGGGTCCTATCTCTGCATCCATCCCCCACTTCCTCTCCAAGGTCCGAAGTGGCTTTTGATGACACACTGGAGGCGACCATCGGCAGTGCCAGACGTATATCAGTCCTTGCAACATGACAGAGACACTCTCAGGACCCTCCAGCATGCGCCTCATCGGGAAACAAGGTGGAAGGACACCCGTGATGTGGAATCGAAAGAAGAAGAGGACGAGCAAGGTAAGCTCAGAAAAGAATAAAGACGGTGAGATAAGACCTGAAATATGGGAAGGAAGGCCTTAGCTCTGGAAGGATTGTGAGGAGGGTCTCACATCTCGATTCAGGTACCCCGGGGTCGCCAAAACACCCATAAAGTGGAAAGCCCACTGCCCCTGAGGGGACTGACACAATAGTACGGCGAGAATTTAATTAGATTTACTTTAATTTGTGAAGTAAATTCTGCCTTTGTTCATTTTCGATGCTCTAAATGCCTGTGTTAGAGGTGAGTCAATATCCTACCGTTGGGCTGGAATGGGACATTTCGTAGCATTTGTCCAGTGAATTAACTTTGGAAACACGCCGCCTCAACTTCCACCCATTGTAGCGGATATTGAGGTGTCTTTCTTGGATCTTGAAACTTTTCCTAGTAACATGCTGTTATCTATCTGGTCTCCTAGTTCTGTCTTTAAGCCCACTTCATTAAAATTATTTTTTATATTATAAATATTTACATTCAGTTGGCCAGAGTAAATTATGAAGAAACGGTTATTAATTTATATTATGCATTTTTAACTTATTCACCCAAAAATTCAAGCCCATCTAATTACTAAGCAGTTTAACAATTAAAGTTGCACTTGATAGTTGCAAAAAATTATGCTCAGGTTTACTGTTGTGTAAAAATTTGAAAGATTTTTTAGTAATGAAATAAAAGTGTAATGTATTAAAATTGAAAGTAGGTTCACGAAAAATCGTAAATGGATATTAAAAGATTCGGATACACGGATATTTTCCCACGGATATTGTCATCTTTCTGATTTGTTTTCTCTTTTAACAGATATGACAAAATTAGGTTTAGTGTCATTGTTAAATACTTAAACATTACATACACGCATATTATAAATTTTAAACAATTTACGTACACTGGACCTAAGTAATACCCCAGTATGAGAGTCCAGTAATCTCGCACTGAGTCTTGTTTATAGTGGTAGTAGTTTTACATGAGATTCCGTGTCCCTAGCAGAGAATTTTTCTAAAATACTGTTCTAGATAGGACTACATTAAATGTATTTCTACGTAGTATTTTAGGAAACCTAAATTTTAGCAAACCGTGTAAGTGAAATAGTATATGTTATTCTCAAAATATCCTATCTGAAAAACTCAAGTTTCATTAATTAAGATAGATTACACAATAATGATGTCATAAAGTAAAATTTCATTTTACTGCCCTGCAGTTGTAATAATTACTTTCATAAGAAATCATTTACTTTCTCTTCCAAGTTCTAAATCCAGAAAACCTAGTGAATAACAAATTTGAGAACAAAATAAGAGTAAGGAGAGCGACCAATCTCTTAGTGTAGGATTATTTGTTTGGGGACCTTCATTTTTAACACTCTCTCGCCTAAACGCTACTATCACTTTCGTTAAAGTTTGGGTTTTCGGTGTTAACTTTAGCGAATTTCGCTGTAGGGATTACGCTATGATGGTAGTATCCACTGTAAGACATAAACCCGGGGCTATTTTAATTTTTTTGTTTTGAAGTTCCCATAAGCAAAAAACCAAATTCCTTCATTTTTAGATATTTTGTAACATATGTTTTTTTTATTGTAACCCCATAAAATACTGTTCCCATTACCCGATTATGCTGGTTCGCGAACTTATAAAAAAAGACCCTACCTACACCTGCAAACCAAATTTCATAAAAATCGCAGGTCCCATTCAAAAATTATTACTACAACGGACATCTATAATACTGTATATCAAGGGTGTCAGAAAAAAATTGTTTCAGGGATTTGGTAAATAATTACTCGTACAAAAACAAAAATAGTTCCTATAAACATTTGGAGTAAAATGTTCCGTAGGCCACTAGCCGAAATATTGTTTTTTACACTTGCAATTTTTTTCTGTAACAGATCATGCTTGGCCTTACCACCCCACAAAGTATGCCATTTTTCAGTATAAACTTATGCTGCTTCAACACCTAATAGATTATATCCACATTAAATTGTAAAGAAAGTTAATAAACTACTACATTTAAAAAGTTCATTGTTGAATTAAATCCGTAACATAAACCTAGACAAACTTCTAGGCTTTAGATGTCAGTCGGCTACTGAACCTTGTAAAAATAAATAATTTAATTTATAAATTATTGCAGGTAAGTTATTAATTATGTAATTTAATTTAATTTATTCAAACGGACAAGCCACTTACAATTATTGCATACAAACGAATCTTAACTAAACTTATAAACCATTTTGATACATTTGGGTGGCTTAGTAGTTTATAAATCAATTAAATAGTGTATTAAGACATGCAAGAGATAATAGGCTACATTGCTTGAATACAATAAAAAAGAAGGGGGATTTTACAACGTACAAAATAAAACTAATTTTCAAAAACGGAAAATGGTAGCATTAAGAGTGAAAACAAGCCGATTTATAAATAGATCATTATATTACATTAATGTAAATATTATTTTTCATTGCAAGCGATAAGAATGTTAATCTAACATAAGTGCAAAATCAATTAATTAAAAAAAAAATAAAAAAATAAATAAAATTGAGAGTGAAAGCAGGCAAATGAAACATAGACTGAAATTGTGGAGGTTAGAACTTTAAAACACGCAAAGAGACACGGATTACACAAAATGTAACGGTAAATAATTAACAAACCATTCACAAATAACAAGGCTACAAGGCTTGACACTTAGTTTCCAAACTCGTAGTATTTTTTCGGACTTGTTTGGATTAAAATTTCTGTTTAAATAAAGCAGGAGTGATTAAATTAAATACAAATTATGTTTTGCCATTTGTACTATGGTGTAAAGTATAAATGATTTTCAAAGAAACAACTTAATACATATTCATGTAGCTCTATCCTTAAATATTGATAATGCTTAAGGTTAATAATGCCATAATCCTCAATCTTGAGTAATAAAATTTCTTAAATTTGAAAAAATGAAGCAAAAGGCTAATTTATGTCGACTTAAAAAAAACAACTAGTTCAAAACAAATTATTTTAGTGTCCGATATTTTTTATGACAATGGTTGTTCTCTGTATTGTTAATTTTTTCCACTGTTCTCTCTAGAATCACATTGTGTGACGTGGTATTATCCAGTTTACTTTAACTGCTTTGGGGTAATGAGAAATACTAAAGACTAAACAAAGCCAGGATGATAATTCCTTTCCACGGTTAAGGTAGATTGGAATAGAACCAGGCAGGGGGTTGGTTATTGCGCTATCTTTTGATTTCGTTGGAAACAAGAATTTTCCAGTTCTTTACAGGTTTTTTCTATCAACTTTGTTTATTCATTAAAGTATATCGTCAGGTCATTTGATTTCAACTTAAGTAGGTAAATCATAGTATAGTGTATTTTTTTTTGAAAAAACGTTTTTAGTGTATAGCATATACTCCGATTGTGTATGGGATCTGTGTGAGTTGTAAACGGCTAGCAGCGTGTTCTCCGTTTAGTCCAGTTTTTCTATGTCTACCCCGAATTTCAACTTAAATTAATGTAACTGTGTGGTATTTTTATTTTATCTTTAAACCAATCATTCTTAACGGATCATAAGTTCCGCAACACCTGATTAAGCCAGTAATGGCGGAACGTATCGTGACAAAGAGCAATGTGTCTCTTTCTCTGTTTAAGACCCCCACGAGTTATGGCTTTTTAAGGGAATAAGGATGAATATTAAGTATGAATTATGTTATTATTTGTGTAGCTTTATTATTGACAAAAATCATTTTATTTCAGAACTGCTTAGTTAGGTAGGATCATTATTGAACTGTTAGGTAAAATTCATAAATCAGTGGCTAAACAACGACTGTTTGATATTGTAAAAGAAAACACGAGGTAAGGGAACAGGTTGGATTTATTAAGAGGTTGGCAGTGACAGAAAGTCGATAGGTTTTTCAGCTGTCAGTGAGTGACCGACTACTGCCAAGACCAACATTTTTGAAAAGTAATATTCTGAGACACATCCAAATATAAACATTTCACTGGCATGATTCTATGTGAAAAAGAAAACCCTTTTGTTTTAAATGCAGCAAGTCAAACGAATTCAATAAGATTAAAAACGTTTGGTTGTACCATGATAAAGGTTCGGTTCTTATACAGTGTAAGTTTCACTAATCGAACATTCCACTTTATATTTTATTTCGTTTAAAAACATCGTAGTCTGTAAAGATAGAGAGCTGTGGATGGTATGGAATAAATAAGTGCATTTCCGTCTTCTCTCCTCCTAATATTTTTATATTAAACTAAAATAATAAAATTTTCACAATTGTTAGTGTTATACTCATTAAAATTTATTTATTTAAAGACACTATAATATTGAAGAGTACCTTAAGACGCATAGAATGTCTTTTCAAATCAACTATACTAAATTACTTTATCACACGTTAAGAGATCTTTCTTTAATTGCAACATAAAAATAACACTTTAAAAAATAATATATTAATTTTGTTAAATTAATAACTATATTGTACCTGTTATGCTATTTTTTATAAGGAAATAACATCAGACAAATTCAGTATAAACTAATAGTGTACTTGTAGCAAGTGGTAAAATACTTATAATAATAAATAAACATAGAATCAGGCCCTAGAACAAAGAGTCGCCGGCGTAGGGGGAACATTCACTGCATCATTAGTTAAATTTCATTTAGGTATAAAAATAATCAATACAATAAAGTAAATATACTGGACATTTATTTTTTTTCTAAAGATTTGTTAAGTTATCTGTAAATGTATCAATAATTTTCTTCAAGTAACGGGAATAATAAGTAACTCTAAAAATATCAATTCATAATCTTAATTGAAAAAACAAATTACGTGCTATGAACTTTCAATAAGGTTCGATGAAGCTGAATACTAAAAATTAAACTTGCATGAGGAGTAATTGAATTTTCCAAGGTATTGATGTAGAAATCTCGGCTAAAACAAATAATAGAAATACGCAGTTTTTATTTCGGATTACTATGTGTTGTAAACTCTAAATTTTCCATGTTTATTAGTTTGTTTATCCTTACGGCAATGTTTTACAAGTTTAGTCTTACACAAAAATATAAACATAATATTTTTTTCTTCTTTTTAATAATACAAATAGTGAAAACCCTTTAAATAAAAACATTTTCTTATTTTACAAATAGCATTGCAGTTAGGTACAGCTCCAATCGTTAAAAAATTCTGATCACTTTACTGAATATTTAAATAATGACCTTATTTTATTTTTTGTATGTTTTTTATGATAAAACCATTACCACCATTACCATACCAGGATACCACAAAAATAAATGTGGATGTTTACCGCCACTGGCTGGTTAAAAAAGACTATTGTAAAAGTTTAACATTTTAGTGGCAAAGTTTGCATTTTCCTCTTGGGCAATTTGAGGTGCATTCATAATGAGAGAATGATCAAAGGGGGACACACCTTGCACTACCTTTTCTCTTAAATGACTTCGGTAAACGAGGTTTCATTATCATTAATTAAGTATCTAATCAGCCTTGACACCTATGTTGTACAACTATTCTACAATGGTTTTACTCACGTAAAACAGCCTTAAGATGTCAAATTATCCTTTTTATGCAGTACATGTTTCGGACTTATTACAGTCCATCTTCTGCTGCAAGGTTCCAACTAAATACACATTATGCACATTGTTCAATGTTTGTCAAAAATAGAGTGTTTAAGCTTTTACTTAATATCAAAATTAACAACGTAATTATAACGCTCTGTGTTTTTTTAATGACAAATTCAAGTACTTTGTAAGTTACAAAAAACCGCAATATAACAAACATTTTCGAAATTTCTGAAAAATAAGAAAAAACATATACGGTACCTTGTTTTTGAACATTTAATTAATTATCAGCTGTACAAAAATGAGAGTTTTTGTAAAGAAAAGTATTATACTAACAATAGTATAGGTTAAGGTTCATAAATAATTTATACTATGATCAATTGTTACAATGTAAATACTTTTCTCTCCCAGATTAAGTTTATTATGGGAAGCAAAAATTGCCAGTCTTAGTGATGGGCAAAGGTTTTGTTTCGGTAGTGGGCTTAACTCTTCCTTCCAGCTTTTCGCAAATTTCTCTCCTCGTTTTAAATATTCAACATTGTTTACTTAACTTAAAGTGCCAGAAATATCAATTTAAATCTCCCTTATCTGTTAATGCCTCAACAAACAAAACTTTGTTTAATTTATTTATATATTGTAAGACAAAATTGAGTGTAACAAGGTTGTCTGACCTATGCTAATAGTAAACTTAAAATTATTTAAAAATATTATTATTTTAATTTTAATAAACATAGTTTTTTTTATAAATATACTTCAATTAACTTCAAATACACACAGTTTACTAAAACATTTTATAACAGATTTAAAAATGGCAAATTTAAAATTGAATCGTTTGAAAATGTTTGCTATTCAAAATCATTTGTAACGAAAACTTTCAAAGTAGTGTATTTCTGTGTCCCTCAAATATTACTTAATTTTACAGGATAACATGTAACATTTCATGTGCAAAACTCTCAATAAACTGAACTTCTTGATGAATGATTACGGTGATGCAAGCATAAATTTGCTTATGCAGAAGTTTAAAGATTGAAGTGGAAGTGACCTGGAAACGGGGAGATTCATGGATCCTACAGCGTTGACGGTGATAAATATGTGCAATACTGCAGCCTAATGCACAGAGACATGTTTCTGTTGCAGTCCGGTGTAAATGCATTAAACTATTTTATTATTTTTTTATTGTAAATTCTATCACCTTGTGAGTTTATTACAATTGAATATTTACTCGTAATAGTGGAAGTGCAGGAAATGATGCATGCTCAGTTACCTAACCACGCTTTTTGTCAAACTATCTCAATGACAGCTTCTGACGAATATAGAGAAAAATATTAATACTATTTATTTCCCAACGGATTCACACCATTTTACAATAAATACTATGTGATAAAGTGCATTTTAGTTCTTCAAGATGATAACAATAACTTAATAACGATGGTAACAGATAAGTAACAACAAATAAATTATGATTAATCAAAATACTATTGTATACTTTACTTCTGCTTATAAAATAATATTTATTAAATAAAATTATGATGTGAGATTTTGAATCAGTCGCTAATTAGTAGATAAGGTATGTTGAAATTTAGACATTCTTAGGTAAAGCGGTTTTCTCGGCAGGCACCGGAGTTTACACATGACGTCATAAAGCTAGCACTTAGTGACGGTAGGGCGCACTGCAGATGACGTGGAACAGATAAGTGCATTTTCCTGAAGTCTTTATCCCTTGACATTACACAATATTCTGTTAAACAAGATTAAAAAATATATTTTGTATTCTTTCCCCTTAGTATACATTTTGTTTATTTCACACTCCATTTCACTGCTGGGAACACCTTTACTTAGGGCAAAGAAGAATTAAGTACAGGGAATTAGTGCTTTGTGCGTTTGAAAATATATTTCTACTTCAGGAAAGGTCTAAATACATGGTTAAAAATATATTTATAACATATAATACTAAACACGAAACATTAATATTTACATACATATTTTAGGAGGAGAGATACAACTTAAATTAGAAGATTTAAATATAATTATAAAATTTTCTTTGAATACTACACAATGTAAAATTTAGAATATTTGTTTTATCTAGTAAAACATCTAAACATTACTCATAAAACATCAGAATTTCCATTTCCATTCGAGTTGAAGGAAACGAATGCGGAAGAGGCATCGGTCGTTGTTTAGATAGACTCACTAGCAGAACTATCTGCAAACCCTGATGTCAAGATGGCCACTACACGTGTAAGTGCCACCGCCGCTTAAGATAAACGTTACATTCAATATTTTATAGAAAATCAAAATTAAAAATAAAGACGACAGGCCATTTCTCTTAATCAGCATCGCTGTCAACCCCAGAGCCACGACGGGAGGGCGCCCCGCCGTTATGTTGTTACCTCCTGCTGTGAGTCTTACAACCTGCTGTTAAACGTTTATCATTTTGATTTGGATAACACATTTAAAATTTAAAGTAAAACATTTTGAAATAAAACGAATACTTCTATTGTATATTCACAATTCCTGTAACCCATGTACACATGTTTTTTTTTTTTTTTTTTTTTTTTTTTTTTTCTGGGAGCTGTAAATATTGATTTTCATAATACAAATTTTTAAATGTCAACAAGCATATAAAATTCACGTACAATAAAAATAAAAATATAAACCTGTAGAATACACACTATAGTGTTATTATTTTTTTCGTATTCTCGAACACGTATGTTTATGGAGATCAAGTTTATATTGTTGTAATTTGTTGGAATGGAATTCTCTCTGGAAGAGAAAGTAAAGTATGTTACTAAGCATTTTAGAACAAAGCTAGTGCTTACTTCCTAACAGCAATTTTAAATATTAATTTATTTGGTGTAGTATTTTTTAAGATGAAAAATTTATAATACCGGTAAAAATAATAGTGGTAAAGAGTATTTAGCTATTAATATTTTGATCTCAGCGGTTTTCATTACAAAATTAAGTCTAAAATATCAATTGCAATTATTATGTTAGATACCAATTTTCTACTAACTTGTAAGATAATGATATGACCAATAATTTTAGTTTCTTTAAATATTTAGTTGTATAATACACAATTAAGTCCTTATAATGTCAGTATAAAATAAGATACGATTTGAACTTTGAATGACAAACTTTTATCTCGTAATAATCCTAAAACATTCCTGTGGGCTTTTTGCAATAAACCTTACTTGCGAATCGGCTTTATTTTTTGGCAAAGTGCTAGTCTTTATACCGGGTGTTCATAAAGTCTTGCCCTGATAAAGAAATCGAATAGCATGAAAACAAATGATGGCAGAATAATGTTTTATTTACAGTTTTAACAAGTGACTTCTTAAGTTTTATTTAAATATGTTCAAATTTAATAAAATTCTATGTGTCGCCTTGGGTTGCCTGTAAATATTCTAGGCGACTTTTTCTTTTTCCCATATTTTGGCATTTAATAAGTATCAGACTGCACTGCATTTCTTATTCTCTCTCTTAGTAACTCTAAATCAATAACTGGGGTAGAACACAATACGTCTTTGACAAACCCCCACTTAAAAAAGTCCAGAGGAGTAAAGTCTGGTGACCGAGGAGGCAATTTAGTCGGGCGATCACGCCCAATCCACCGTGACTTCAGTGATGCGCGGGCGTCAAGTTCGTTTCTTGTCAAACACACTGCCCATGTCACAAAAATATGGATACCACATTTCGGTACTTTTTACATCAGGTGCAGGTCTTCTAAATGTTCGCACAAAAAGTATTTGGACAGTACCGGTGATGGGGTACTGGGTTTCATAGAACCATAGGACACAATGTTACTTCTTCTGGAGGCTAACCATTTCTGATTTGCTTTTGTACAGAATTTAAAGAAAAATGCATTGTTGTCAAACAGCTAAACAAAGGTGTTACCAACTTAATAAAAAAAAAAAAAAACTAGATTAAATTCTCTTCAAAAGAAGCAATGTAAGTTGCGTGTGGCTCTAATGGTTTCTGTACAGCAAAGTTATCAAATCAGGGCAAGACGTTATGAACACCTGGTATTTCTCGTTTAATATAAATAACCCATATAAAACGTGTAAAATATCACGATTCTTTCCTTTAAGAATAATTTAATGTCTTGAAAATTATTCTGGGTGTTCTTAAAATAATGTTGGGATTAAAAGCAAAATACTGTATTTTACTAGTGGTTACATACAAAATGTGAAAAATCTTATTTTTTCAACTAATAATAGTTTAAATAGCCCTGTTCTTGGCTTCGCACACTTTAAAACGAAATCAATACATTTCCAATGTCGTGTTATCGATAACACTGATGGCGTATCAGTTAAACCAGACTGAACTCTCTGCCGAAACTGCATAAGATCACAAATACCTATTTTTTCAAATATATATTTTTTCTGTTATAATAAAAAGTTAAAATTTTTATTTTTATATTTTTATATTCATGTTACGCTCCTAAAAAATCTCGGAACATTCCAATCATAGAAACCCAAAAACAATTGTTCGATGTTATCCACATATACATAGAGTCCGGTAATGGAGTCTGGTAATGGTAATTCCTTGCAGAGAATCCATTACACAATATAAATGTTCCATAAAACAAAAAAAGAGAGTATTGTGCGAATTTTAAAACATTGCTTTCCAACAGTTTTACGTATTTGTGATTAGTCTAACTTAAAAGTTTATAACAAAATGTCGAAATTTAGACGTTACTTATCATTGATTATTTTAGTAAACAAAACTTAAAAGAGCAACTTAAAAAAACGTACTATTATTCATTACAGTGCCTCTCAACAATGTTCATGCGCTTTCAAAATTTAAATAGCTAGATTAGTTGACTACATAACAAAACCATTTGTAATCTCCTTTGTATGGTATATATTTAGTGTAGTCAAATGTTTAATGGTTATTGATTTACATATGTAATTTATAGTAATGACAAATGTAATTAACTATTGGCAGACGATTTTTTTCTGTCCTTCATTAATCAATTAGTTAATTAAATTAGAATTAATTATTTCGTATTAATTAATTGATTGTTTCACCTAATGAATCTCACAGCTAATCAACTAAAGCGATTTAATTTTGTTTGAGAGCACTGTTTTTATTTTCTTTATCTGCTAAAAAAATATAAATATTTTTAGATCTCGTCAAATTATAATATGAAAATACATTGTCAAACTAGTTTTATAATAGGATATTGTATTATTTTTTACATGTTGAATTGTGGAAAAATAGGTAACAATACCTTTCTGTCTTTAATATATGAATTTGCCAAGCAAATAACTAGTTTCGAGACGTATGCCCCAAGTCCATTTTTTTCAACCAATCGAGAGTTTTTTTTAATATAAGATGTCTTAATACAGTAGTCTTAATAACCAAAAAATTTAAACTTACCTTATTTATTCATGTAAAAAGAATGATTTAGTTTTAAATAGATAATTAAAAAACTTGCACGGATCAATGCTGTACTTACGGGTAAAAATATAAAAAAATCTAGTAATAAAAATTTTCTTTATAATTCTGTTTTTAGTTAGTTTGTTTAGCTACATTTGATGATGAACTAATCAGTATATGAAAACAGTTTATAACCAGATAAAAACCAATTGAACAACAGGAGAAAAATTAAGATATAAGCTAATATCAAAATCATTCTTGTTAGACAAAATAAAATTGGAAAATTTGAACAAAATTACAGCTTAATAGATTAAATAATTTTTTTAATTACTCAGTATCTGTTGGTGGTCCTAGCAGTTCATTACATCTGCCTTCGATGGTAAAATCTTATTTAAATAATTATACTTTTTTATTAAAATAAGTTTATCGTTCCGTATTTTAATATTATTTTATTCTTTAAAGGTGAAATAATTCACATGTATAAGGAGTTGTATGTTGTTTGGGTTCTGAATTTGTTGTAGCATAGATACCTTGACTTGCAAACGCTGTTACACGAGGCAGACAGAACTGTCTCCAGCAGACACCTTCAGACCCAGCGGATATTGCGGCGTCATCCTGCCTCTCCGACCCCGGAATAACTTGGCCGACTTACATATTGAGGATGACACATTCGTCCCCAACAAACTATTTCATCTCACAAACATTTTTTTTGGGTTCATCCTACAAACCTGTGCATCTTCGGGTAACCAATTAAAAAATACCTCATTGAGAGCGGGACAATTCAGCTGGAAACTTCAACTTCTACAGTATACATTTTTATCTTATAAATATATGATGAGTGCTCAATTTTATTTAAATTTTTTTGATTTTTTATTTTTTTAATTTAATTTTTTATTTAAAATTTTATAATTTTTTTATTTATTCGTGGTATTTTTTACCTTACAATTTAAATACCCTAATTTTTATAATCTAAAATCTTTGTTACTAAGCATGTTCTTGGATAGGAGATTGCAATTTATATTTGTAGTTTAAGAGTAAAATTAAATTTAGTTAAGTAAATTTCATGACAAAATATGTAAGTCCCGGAATTGGCTTCATGTCTACCGGTGTAACTGGTCAAAATTGATAGCCATCATCTTACCGTCTTGTATGCAGTTACATTACAAGTCCAAATTTATCGAGTAATGTCGGAGGGCGTTTCATTATTTTAACCTGTGCAGTTCAAGAGTAAAGTACATAACATAAACTAAACTGTATTAATAATCTAGAAACATTTGGGACGAGTAATTTAGTACCTGATTGTTCCTTTTTAAGATGATGATTAAGAAAATTATTTAATCTGGACAGTGACTTCGAAGATACCATTTCACCCCTGGGATTAGCTTATATTCGTAATTAATCACAATGTACATTTGTGATTAATTAATCACAATGTACATTTGTGATTAATTACGAGTATTCCGGGTACAATGTACCCGGAAGGGCGGGGCATGGAAGGGAAAGGCGAGGAACGGTCAATTTACTGCTTAGAGAGCCACCACCCGAGCTCCTGTGACGTCCGATTCTAAGGTTCATATAGACGGTCTCTGCCCGTTAACCAACCGATAGTCTACACATGTTCCCCAGCTTAAAGTATCAATGCACGGAGGTTTAAATTAACTCCCTAGTATTCATAAAGTTACTTAAGATTCATTACATATTATGAAAACTTTGTTTGCTGTACTTTATGAAAAACTTCGAACCAGGCCAAAATTGACCTGAAACCACAGAATGTAGAGGTGAATAATAATTTGGTGCATATTGAGTTAATTGAATACAGACATATACTTTTTTCCTTACTTGATGCCTGGTCGTTGTGCTTAATTTTACTGCTTCATGTGACACTCGCTTGCAAATTCTCAATCTTTCCTCTAATTGTTTCTTTTAAAAAATCTTAGGAAAATAGCTAAACAATCGACTTAATTTGTTAAATTAGAATTAGTTACAATGTCCCTTATCAAACGTTTTAGGAAATAAATCCTTTTTAGAATAGGTTTCTAATTCAATTGATTATACTGATTTTTATTAGGGAAATTTATAATTGTCTAGTCACAAACGCAGCCAGGAATCGTAAATCTAAAAAATAATAATTGTTTCATAAAAAAAAACATTTTGCTTATTGATGTTAACTTGATGCCGTTTTCATTCAAACGTAAAGTCAATTTTACCTTTATTTATTTTTGCTGAGTCTTACCGGTATTGTCATAAGGGAAGAGACAACGGTTTGTTGTTGGCTGGAATAAGACGTGGCCACAGCTTCCTTTTAGAGACTCAACTCTAGAAACTCGCTTTTTGTACCGGATATTGAAACTTCATTCCCTTTCACACCATAAAACTACTTCCCATAGGATCGTTTATGTTTCACACATATTCACTTAATGTAATTTGCCTATAAATTAAAACAAGTTTCTTCTCAACTGACTAATTTCACATTTTTATTTAATCTAATATTTTAATAATCTTTTCTGTTATCAATAAAACCTTGTATTTTGACTTCAGTTAGCAATACTTATAATTGTTGATTTTTTTATTTAAGAAATAAAAGATTAAGCCACACTTATTTCTACCATTGATACTAGTTCTACGCTGTTTCAATTTGCCAAAGGCGCCATCAGGTTGTGATACTGATGCTCTTAACAATCTTTAGCACTACAGTGCTGTACAAATTGTTAGACTAAGACTGTTTTATAAGCAAATTATTTATTTATAGCTAAACACAATAATGTACAGGGAAATATTATTCAATATTTAGTATTCAATATTTAGGATGAGCTCCACAATCAGTTGCTGCTTCTTTGTTATTTTTGCTTTTTAGAGTCGTCCCTTAACATAAGTGACCCATAAGTTTTAATTTGGGTTCATGACAGGGCTGTTTCCAGACATGGGCAAGACATTGATCTTTCTCTCTCTCACTCTTTCATTGAAGAATTCCTTGTTATCTTGCCCTGGTGGTATGGGCATGAAGTTGGAGAATGGCTCGGGAACCAGTCGCGGACCCCAAACCGGACGTCAACTGGTCCTAACCTTGTTTTGATCCCATTTAGGTAGTGATCCTGTCTCATGTTCTTTCCACAATGTACATTCTCACAGGACTATGATGACATAACACTACATACCATAATGCTTTTAGGCTGTAGTTATTTATTTATTTTTTATGGATATGCGTAAATTTAAGAATTGTATGCGTACAAATTGTGAACTTTGGGCCGATATTTGAAATGACAATTCATCAGAAAGCAGACGTAAATAATAACAAAAATATAAAAAACACAAGTTATTTTGGTGTATCATAGCTAAATTAAAGATTTAACAGTCCCTAATTTCATATTACTGGATGAACAAATTTTGTTAAAGTATTATTGCGGTTAGGGAAGATAAGAATTAATTCATAGGGAATTGAATGGTAGGCAAATAAATATAAGCTAAATATCTTACAAATAATCCATATTTACCTTTATTTATCATCATCAATGAAATTAATCCCTTTAGCCCATTCCCCAATCTTTTCTTAGCCATTGCCTGTGTTATTTATTGTTTTTTCGTATTTCTTCACACGCGAAGGACTTGATCATTCAATGTTCTGATGGTATTGTGTGAAAATTTCGTGTCATATTATCTTATTTGTTCACTATGGGCCTTGGAATTCTCCCAAACAATAATATTGGTATCTAGTATCCACGATTTTAGTACTGATGTAAAGCACTCGTAGTTGCCTTACATATATGTAGCTCGTGTTACCTGTTAGAGGGAAACATTTTTAGAGGCTTAGTTTGACTACATATATTTCTGTACACAATTTGATGTAAACTATCACACCGCCTTGAATTGAGAGAGATATTTGACTCCCACATTTTGATCTCGAGTTAGCTCCGATAAATGAGGACATAGTATACGGTCCTCTTTAACATATCTCTTGTTCAAAAAAGAGACTTGCAATTTGGAGATGTTAGACACCACAAAAGACTCGACAGCTTTCTTCTACAGCAATAGTACTTGGGTACTCTGGATTTGTGACCCAAAAGCTTAGTGCCATACAGAATTATTGATGGAAAAAAGGGGTAAAATTCCACTTTCAAAAAAGCTTGAGGCATATCAGGCCTCAGGTGACTACCCTCCTCAGTTTCCTACCTAGTAAATAAATATGTTTATGTAAATTTATTTGATGATCCAGTGTGAGGATTAATTCATATGCCACGTTGATTATGAGTTCGTTATACACGAATGATTGAATAGCTGTGCAAATATAAAGCAATAGAATGTATGTGCTAGTTTTTTATTAAAAACTATTAAGTTAAACTTTTAAATCGAATGTCATTTTGTGATAGAACGATGATAAACTAACTTTCCTTTTTTGCAGCTGTAAACAAAACAAACACCCTGGATTGTGTCACACATAACCTGTGGAACTCCAAGTGTCGTAAGGGAGTCGTAAAAGATTATGTATATGGAACCTGGAACTACGGCAATAACGTTTGGTTTATCCATTTTGGGTGAGAGATAATGGGACATTTCTCACACGTGGTACATAATTAGCATATCTGTATTTACCATATGTTGTTAGAGAAATGGCGTTATTAAATGATTTTACAGCGTAAACAATTGCTAATAATTTAAACTCAAAGCACTAGCGTCTTCGATGTTGAAAGTTGAGTAAAATGTTTATACTATAATATTATAGCTAAAAGCCCGTCAATGTGACAAAAAACTACCACATGATTTTGAGCTATTGAAGAATACGTAAACGTATATTCTGTTTGAACTTGACTTATCACACCCAATGTTTTTTCCCTTCTACGCGATGTTTTAAAACTACAATCATTATTGGATCTTGAAATTTTTTATAGTTTATTAAATTGTCAAATGACATATGAAGCAAAGTTATTTTATTCTCTAAATACTTCCGAAAAGTGGACAAATAATTACAATGAAGGAACAGAAATATAAAATAAATTTAATTTTTTGAAATTAGCTGATAAGCTTGCCATAAGTTATCGTACTGAAAGATATTATTTCAAGGAAAACAAACTGGAAATATACAAGATTATCAGACCAGATGAAGAGGACAATTGGATTTCAAAGAAAAGAAGGATATTATGGATTTTAGGATGAATATAGACCGACATTTTACGATGGACTCTCCTGCTTAAAGTGACGACTACACATGACTCATCAGGACACAGAAGGGATATTTTTTTATAAATGATCCCTATGTTATCAAAAGGGAGCGGCTACACATGGTAGGAAAGGACACGAACAGGACACTGAAGGCACATTCGCCATGTCGGAGTCGGATGGATCGCCAGAAGAGCATTTATTCCTAAATGTCATGTCGGCGCGTAACAAGTATGTGTAGCCTCCCCCTTATAGACAATTCTGCCGGAAGCTCAGATACAGGATGTAAAGTTGAGCAGTGTCTGACGGGTTATCGAGCAACGTCCCACCTCAAAAATGTACTGTAATTTCCAGCTACGTATAGCCACTTCATCGGAAGCCCTGTCCGTGAGTTGCTGATGGCATTAGGGGTTTCAAGCTTTCACAGGGGGTACAGTAGGGGGGGGGGTAGAGAAAGGATAGTGATGGCCGGACCTTTAGAGTGGGATGGGAGGTAAAAGTGGAAGGAGTAACCGGGGAGGCACGTGACGACTTTCATGTTGGCATGGCGTCTGAACTGTTGGGGACTTCCATGGCGACCATGAAAGTTCACAACTTAAACCTTTAAATAAAAATTTTTGTGTACGTTTATATTTAACAGTCAGTTTATTCTACTAAATTAACGATAACCATAATTTTACAATCAACACAACCATTCTATGGAATATAATCATGGGTGTTTAGTTTGCATTCATTGACCTAAGCGCCTATTGCATAAGGTCTTTTCCTAGTTAAGTCAAAATAATTTAATTTTATATTGTGAATTTTTACTGTAAAATATTAATAATGCAATAACGCGGTACTTTCAGTACAAATATTTATTCTATTACTTACCACAATAGATCAAATATTAAATCCTTAAAACAAAGCTTATTGTTGATACATTTTTAAAAATAATTTAAATAATAAAAAAAAACTAAAAATACATAGACAAAATATAAGTATGAGTAAAAAACGAAAGGTGGCAGGGCGAGTAAGATTCATTAAGAGTTTGGTTGTGACAGAAAACCGATAGTCCCTTATTTCTTGGTTGTCACACCAATTAATTAGTGTCAAAATCTACTTTTAGAATTTTTTAAACAAAAAATTCTAAATGCTATTTTTAATGTATTTAAGCAGTTGCAATGTTGACATTAAATTATGATGTACTATTATTTTATATGAAGACAGTGAATATTTGTAATTTTTTCTAATGAAAAGATTTTTTAAGTTTTAACTTTTAAGAGTCATCTTCACTCCTGAGCCAGTAGCCCAGTGTTGCGCAGTCGGCAATGTTAATTATATGGCTTATAATGCTTTTAAAAAACATGGTATTTGTTTCCCCTGTTTCGGACGCCGTTTTTCAACCGATTTTCTTTAAACTTGGTAAGTATTTAGTTGAATAGTTATATTAGATAACTCATACCTCGACATTTTGAAAGTTTTACAAAATTTTGAAATATTACTAAGGAAAGTCGAGTTACTTTGCGACGTCACTGAGGGTAATATTTGTTAAATTTTCAAAATTTCGAGGTATGAGGGACCTAATATAACTATTCAACTAAACACTTAACAAGTTAAAAAAAATCGATTGAAAAACGGCGTTCGAAACAGGGGAATCAAATACCATGTTTTGCATAAAAAACCGTATAGTTAACATTGCCGACTGCGCAACAATGGGCTACTGACATAGGAGTGAAGATGACTGTTAATATCAAAATTCTGCAGCTTAATTAGAATTCTCTATTAAATTTACAAATTCAAGTACTCCGTAAGTTAAAAACCGACATTATAGCAAAGATAGTCGAAATCTCTAAAAAAATAACAAAAGCATCTACCTTGTGATTTTTTTTTTTTTTTTTTTTAAATAAAAGAGGTTGGCGGACCTCTTTTTGCCTTACTTTGCCCCGTCCACATAGACTATTGGTCTGTGCGTGGATCGTTATTAGACAAAGTAAGGGGGTGAGCCGCTACAGTACAAGGTGAAAAGTACTGATAAAAGTCACTGGCAGAACGCGGATTCGAACCCACGACATCGCTGCCATGGTCCCGAAGTCCGGCGCGCTAACCACTACGCCACCGACTCACCCCCGATTCAACGTGAAATTAATACACAGACATATAAAATTAGGAATGTTATAAAGAAACGTATTATACTTACAACATTATATTGAAATATCCATGAACAGATTATTCTATGATCTATTATAACAATGAAAATTGTTTGCTCTCCCAGATTAAGTTCAACATTTTTGTATGGTTATGAAGAAAAAAAAAACTCGTCTTGGTGATGGGTGAAAGGAATTTATCTCGGTAGGGCTCAACTCTCCCTTTCTTTCAGCTTTTCACAAAATTCTCTCATCGTTTAAAAGGCTACCTTCAACATAGTTTACTTACCATAAAGTGAAATATTAAAATAAACAGCCCTCGGCAACTAACTTTTAATGTCTCAAGAAACAAAACTTTGAATATTTATTTATAATGCAAGAGAAATTTGATTGTAACAAAGTTATTTCACCTATGATAACAGTGAATTTAATAAGCTTTTAAATTACTCAATTTAATTGTAGTCCGTTTTTTTAAACCTGATCCTTCAAGGGAGACATGGTGGAGGGGGTTTGTTTATACTTGCTACTATTCCATTGGCTGAAGCCTTTTCGTTTTTTTGTTGTTTTTTTTTTGTTGTTTTTGTTTTATTTCACTGTTGCATACCAGCTGATAATTTTACATCACAACATAATGTGTATCAGTTTTACAATATTATTGGTAGCAGTTGTTTTTTAATCAGTTTACTTTAGAACTATTACTTTTTAACAAGGAATAGGTTTGGCTTAAAAATATAACAGCTGACTAGGAGCTACTGAAAAATATTATACTTATTTAAAACGTTATTTGAGGAATTCTGATACTCGACACACGTTTGTCACGAGTTTAAATGTGTTGTTTACAGTTTAAATTTTTTGTTTACAGTTTAAATCCCTCCCCCACCCCAATTTTCTCGAGAAGGATCAGGCTTAAAAAAATGGAGTATAGTTTGGTTTGGGAACATTTAAAAAATATACTTAAAGTATACCTCAACTCAAACAGTTTTAAAGTCCAAACAGTTTTTGAAAATATTTTCTGACATTTTTACTAGTAGTCAATTTTAATGTTAAGGAATTAAAAAATAAAAAGTAATGAAATCTTTTAAAGCGGGGTTTTACGCAGTGTCACTCAAATGGTACTTATTTATTACAGGATTACTTACATCATTTCAAAACTTTCAATGAAATGTAGTTCTTGATCAACGATTGAGAGACACGTTTCTGTTATCTTTTGGTGTGAATGCATTAAAATTTGTATTAATTTAATACTACTTGAACTTTTATTCCCAATTGAAGAAAGTATTGAGTTTATAAACGTTACATATTAACTTTTATTAGAGTGCGAGAAAATATTTCAATTATAATATACTTCTAATGGGAAATTGTGTTTGGTAAAAATCGGACATAATAAATAATGGTGTAACCTCAAGGGCAACATAGATATCCACACCATAGCAATAGCTGGCGAATTCGAAAAATCTCTCAATAATTATTTACAAAGGTGTAGACTATGAATATTCATGCTATAAAACAAGTGTGCTATAATAGAAATTGTACTTAAAGATTAATCTTTAAGACTAATAATTAATATTTAATGAAAATTATAAGATCTTTAAGTAAATTAATAAATTACAAATTAAAAGTGGTTAAGTCAATGCAATTTACATAATTTTCTTCTTCATACCTATCGTATTAATAATTCAATAACTTTATATCTTTACTAAAAATAAAGTGCGAGTGTAGGTAATGATGGATGTTCAGTTACCTATCCACGTTTATTAGGTAACTTTATAAGAACGGCAACTTTCGTCGGTATGGAGAAAAATATTAATATTATCGTATACTTTACTTATGCCAATAAAATAATATTTATTCAATTAACTTACGATTTGATATTTTGTAACAATCGCTTTGTAGTGGATAATGTGTGTTAAGAGTTAGACATTCTTAGGTAAAGCGGTTTTCTTGGCAGGCACCGGAGTTTACACATGACGTCATAAAGCTAGCACTTAGTGACGGTAGGGCGCACTGCAGATGACGTGGAACAGACAAGTGCATTTTCCTGAAGTCTTTATCCATTGACGTTACACATTCTTATGCTAAGACAAGTTTCATTTAGAAAAGCCATTCTACTCTTACTCCTTAATGTATATTTTGTTTATTTCACAATCCATTTCACTATTAGGAACATCTTAAGTTAGGGCAAAGAAAAACAAAGTAAAGGGATTGCTTGTACGTTTTTAAACATCTGCTTTTTCTTAAGAAAATGTCTAAATACAAAGTCAAACATGAATTTATAACATCTAATACTTTTTAGAAGAGGTGCAAATTCAGGTAGGAGAGGTAAAAATAACATTTAATAAATTTGGAATTCTACAAAATGTTAAATTAGGAATATTTGTTGTGTCTAGTGAAACATCTTAACATTACTAATGTTAAACTCTGCTTAAACATAACGATTTCTTGTTTAAATGTGAATTATGTTCAGATAAGTTAAAATTTTGTTTTGAAAGGAAAGGGTTAGGGGTTTAAAATGGCTGCATGTAAGTTAAGTAAATATTATCATTATTAATCCATTTTGAAGTCCTGGTGGTACGTAAGACTGCCTTTGGGCTGTATCTGCAAGTCAAGATGGCCACTACAAGTGTAAGTATAAGTGCCACTGTCGCTTAAGTTGTACGTTACATTAAATATTTTAGAGAAGTTTTAAAATTAAAAATAAAGACGACAGGCCATTTCTCTTAATCAGCATCGCCGTCAACCCCAGAGCCCCTACGGGAGGGGCGCCCCGCCGTTATGTTGTTACCTCCTGCTGTGAGTCTTACAACCTGCTGTTAAACGTTTATCATTTTCTTTTGGATAATACATTAAATGTTGTAATAAAATAAAATGAGTGCTTCTATATAGTTTACACAATTCTTCTGCCTTTATAAGCTTAAGGGCGTTCTTAAGAAGGGAATACTACTGTTTTCACTAGTAAAATAACTGAGTCGTTCAAACTCGCTAAATGAGAGGATACTGTAATCAAAGTCTAAATAAATTGTAACAAAATGTATTTGAGTATGTTCAATACCAATTTCTAACAATCAAGTATAAGTTGCGGCAAAACAATTATATTAATTTATATTTACATTACCAAAATTAATATTTATACCAGCACGAGAGTATCAATTAAATTGGATTCCAAAACATTGATCTGTAAGTTTAACAAAATTTGGATTCTTGATTTAATATAATGAACAGCAGTTGGAGGGATGTTGTTGCAAAAATCTTAACATTGTCAGCTAGATGTAATTATGAAGGGTTTTGTATTAACATCCTGAAGGGATGGTGCATAATAAATAAATAAATTTTTAAATTAAAGATTGAGGAATTTAACACCGCCAGACAGGCCCTAACATTACAAAAAATAGAAGGAATATCTTACTCTAATGTTGCTGGATCACTCCACTTCGCACATGACACAATAAAAAAGGATTAAGGCCACAGGCCACGAAAACACAACACTTAACTAAACTCGCGTAAGTCGCGTCGTCCCCGAGCTTAAAGAAGGCCGTCTTCGCCGAATTTCCCGAGCTGACTTCCTCCTGTTCACAGTGCTCCCCCTTTGTCTCCCCCTTTACTTCCATTCGTAATTATTTACAAAGTGCAAATGTTACTGGTGGATTAGGAGTCTCCGGCCGAACAGGTAAGCACGTCTGCTTGTAATGGGCTTTTGCGCAAGTGCCCGAAAGGACGGGGCATTGAAGGAAAGTAAGGAATGGGATTCACGGCCAATTGACTACTTTAGAGAGCCAACCCCCGAACTGCCCTCTAAACAACCAACCAATAGTCTACTTATATTCCTCAGCTTAAAGTATCAATGCACGGACATTGACATCAACACCCTGCTGTCCATAAAATTATTAAAGATCTATTACATACTAGGAAAGCTTCGTTTGCTGTACTCAATGGCGTAAAATTGACCTGAACCCACAGAATGTAGAGGTATACAATAATTAAGTGCATATGAGGTGTTCAAAGAATACAGACATATACTTTTCCTTCCTTAGTTGTTGCCTGCTATTTCTGCTTAACTGTATTGCTTTATGTAGCACTCGCTTGCAAATTGTGCAAATACACAATCTCTCCTCTAATTGTGTCTAATTGTCTATAAAAGAAATCTTTTGGAGATATTTTACCAATCGACTTAATTATTAAAATGTTAAAATTTAATCAGTTACAAGTTTTTCTTATCGGGCCTTTGAAGCGATAAATTATTTCCAGTATGCGTTCCTAACTCTCTTGATTATACTTTTTTTAAGTGAAATTTGTAAGCGTCTACAGTCTCTACAAACGTAGCCAGGGATCGTTGTTATGATTTGCTTAAAAAGAATTTTTACAATTTATAAAATAGTAAATGTTTGATACAAAAAAACATATCTTGATTATTGATCTTTACTTGATGCCGTTTCACTGTTCAAAGGTATAGTAAATTTTACCATTATTTATTTTTGTTGAGTCTTACCGTCATTGTTATATGGGAAGAAACAACGGTTTGTTGTTGGCTGGAATAAGACGAGACCAAAGCGTCCTTCTAGAGAGCTCAACTTTAGACGCTCGCTCCTGGTACCGGATATTGAAACGTCATTCACTTTCCCACAACAAAACTACTTCTCAAAGTTTGTTTAATGTTTGACTCATATACACTTAATGTAAGCTGCCTATAAATTAATACCAGTTTCTTGTCAGTTAATTTCACATTTTTAATATAAAATTTTAAGTCCATTATTTACAAAACCTTGTGTTTTGGCTGCAGTTAGATATATTAAATGCTTGGCGATTTTTGTTGTGTAAGAAATAAAGGGTTAGTCCAGACGTGTTTCTACCATCAACTATACACTAGTACTACACACATTTAATTCATCACCCTTTCGTGATATAAATGCTGTTAAAAACAAACTTTAGCACGACGGTGGTAGTCAAGTTCGAGTGTATGGTCAATGTCAACATTTAACATTTAACATTAAATTTTTAACTATTTTACATTTCCCCTTGTAATGAAATGCTGACGTTGAATCATATCCAGAGCAGCAATGAATGAAGACAATAAATTTTCTTAATGACGGTTTTTTTTTTTTAAAGAGGTTGGCGGACCTCTTTTTGCCTTACTTTGCCCCGTCCACATAGACTATTGATCTGTGCGTGGAACGTATTAGACAAAGTAAGGGGGTGAGCCGCTACAGTACAAGGTGAAAGGTACTGATAAAAGTCACTGGCTGAACGCGGATTCGAACCCACGACATCGCTGCCATGGTCCCGAAGTCCGGCGCGCTCACCACTACGCCACCGACTCACCCAAGGAAGGAATTCGGCCCATACCACGTTTCCTGATTGCCGGTATCTAGTTTACAAAAATAAACTTCATCTATGCTGCTTTTGACATCTTTGAGCCAATAAAAGTAAAATGTCCACGTCTTGTGCAATAATGATAGACGGCGTTCCCTTACGACTTTTTTGTATTGCTGAGTGTGCTATAAGAGCGTCGGCATCTTCTGCAGCAATTTCAACTTCAAAACCGGCTTCTTTAAATTCTTTTTCTAATTGTTTTATTAAATTGTGCTTATTAAGGTGGTTGGACAGAAACCTTTCTTGTGCAATTAAAACTGTTTTGTGTTTTACAACTTCAATGCCATTACATTTAAGTTGCTTCATTTCTCGTATCCTTCTTTCTTCATCTTTCAAACCAAACTTTTCATACACATCAAAAATGATCTTTACTTCTTTTGCAGGTCCTGATTTGAATTTATGTAAGTATTTGATATAGGCTGCAAAGATGTTTTCAAAAGTATTGTTTTTAGGCCAAACTACCTTATGCGGTAAAAATCCCCTATCGATTACATACGAGCATCCATCCATGTTAGGTTTTTCTATAGATTCAAACAGACTGTAAAGTTTAGATTTTTCTGTTTTTCTTAAACATCCTTTATCGAAAATTGATTCCGGCCATTGCGCTAATTCGTAACAAAGATATGTTTTAGGTCCTTACTTTCTACTGCTGCTGCTATTCTCTGAAAGAGTAGAGTAGGATTTATGTCTGTTACTTCTTTATTTCCTACAGAAACAGCTGTGTTATTTGCAGTCGGTTTATTCTGTGTTTCCTTTTAAATTTCAAATCCCCAAAATCTTAACCTACAATATCATTCATTTGTTTCGTTCCTATCTCTTGTGCATTACGACAATTTGCTGTTAAGTCTCCTGCCATACCTGTTCGTATGCATATAAGGTTCGTGGAGGGTTTAAAGAGGTCATACCTTTTAAGGAAATCAATAATTATTTCAACATCAGCTTTATCACGTTTAATCCTCGAATCACTGGCATCTATATGCTGATCCGAAGTTGTGTATTTTATGCCACAGAAAATTTCTATTGCTTTCACAACATCCACCACAAAAGGCATAGTTAAAATCCACCTACTTATAGAGGCATCACCAACACCCGACCAAGAGTGAGCCCTTCTTAGGCTAGTTGCACACACACCGATTTTTGGACGGTCGGTAAAAAATCGGCCTTCATTTTACCGGTAGTAGGTGCTTGCACACATACCGGTTTTTTACCGGCCAAACAATCAGTTGCTTTGTTGTTGTTGACACGAGCACATTGAAAAATGAATCACAATGAAAAAGTTGTTGTTATGTGGTTATTGTATAGACGTATTAAGCGCCGTAGGATTCCGGCCGTACTCAGTAGTAATCAATGTGATCTCAAAAAATCTTGCATATTCTTGTTGAGCTTACTCCCCCGGTTTATTTTCAGTAAAAACATGACCCATTTTTATAAACTAAAACTTTCCCTTTTTCCGATTTTCCGTTGTTTTCCGACGTTTTCCATGGAAAACTACTATCATTTTCGGAATAAACGCATCATTTCCTACAGTAAAAAAATTAATTAATTAATTGATGGAGTACCACAAAATGTATAATTACCGAAAGTTTTAAATAATGTATTAATTTTTTACCTCATATTGCCCCATTATATGACAATCACCCATGATAAGTTTCAATTTGTTCACATTACTGTATTGAGTTCAATTGTTTTCAGATCGTTGTGTAAATATAAGCAAAACCACACTAAACAAGTAGATTTTCTGGTTCCGGTTTTTCATATTCTAGCCATGTAACAGTAAACAAGTAATTATAATGAATTGAATTTTAAATAAAGGAAACTACTTACCGAATGCATTTTTTCTCTATCCTTTAGATCCTCAAAATCGTTTTTTAGAGCGCAGCAAACTTCTTTCCATGCATCCCTGGTAAGATTTCTGTCTTCAAATGTCTCCAAACTTTTGTCCCACAACACAGGTCTTGACTCCACTAACGAAATAAGTACATCATTATCTATATTAGGCGCCACCACAACTAGAAAATCTGTCTCTAATCACCAGAGCAGTCGACTGAAATGGACGACAGTGGGGCGAGAACTGCCGAGGACGGCCGGAAAACAATCGGTGCGTGTGCAACCGTCCATATAGTCACGTACGCCACTGTGTCGCCGGCACGTCACCGGCACCGGCGGTTTGCAGTGGCAGTCGCCGGCTGCTCGCCGGCATAAAACCGGCACCGGTCAGCGGTCGGCGTGTGTGCAAGGTCCTATTCCCGTCTACGGTTCACTATTAGAATTTGGACGGCCGGTAAAAAATCGGTCTTCCAAACGATAAGTTTCTTCTGAAATTATTTCAGACTCTGCGACCTGACCCGTGTCCGTCATGACCCGTGCGAGTGATAGGCCTATCCGTGACTTAATGTACTAAGTATTTTGTGTGTGTTCGTGTAAATTATTTTATTTTAACTTTTGACAACGACCATTTGGATCTGCAAGTGTACTGTGTTTCGATAGTGGTTTAGTTAAACCGAAACATATGTCAACATAAGTGTGATGTTTCAAGTTTAGAACTGCTGACGGAAAAAGGTAATACAATCTATATTCTTATAATTTTTTTTCCTTTAATTTTTACAAAATGATAATTTTACAAACAAAAAAGTACATATTTTATTTCAAATGTTAGATAACTTATTAGATAACTCGTTTTGACTCTTTAGCCTTATTACTGGTATTATTAAATTAAAAATAATACAATACTTGAGTATAGCTTTTTTAAAAATGATTTATGATGTTCGATATGTTGTACATTTAAATTGAATAACTAATTTAACTCGCCCTACACAACTGCGACCGAGTCGCCATCAGCGACTGTGCAGTAACTACATCGAGCTTGTGCTGCTCAGTCACAAATTCTCCCTATATTACAGTTCTTATTTAACTTTCTTATGTTCCATCTGGTATGATTCACCTTGGGTTGACCTGGATAGGACTGATACAGAGTCTAAATATGTAGGCCCCTAAAAAATTTTATCTTATGATGCAGTTTTGCAATTTTTCTTTCATTTGGGACCCTGTGTTATAACTATAAAACTAATTACTAAACCAGATTAACGCAATTCTTTAAATTAATAAGACAAATAGTACCAACTTACAAATTATGATGATTATGTTGAAAAAGTTCAGAGTACCTATTACTTTTGGAGAGTTCAATAATAATAATAATAAAACAACAAAAAACAATATATTTTGTTCTTAATTTTATTAATAATGATTAGTAGTACTGCCCAAATGATCTGGTACAGAGACAGTCACTGTTAGTGACAAAAAATAACCTTTCTTAGCATGAAAATATGAACGTGTCAAATTATAAATGTAGAACAATTTACAAAAAACTCTGATCAATACAATCATTATGGCAAAAATATCTCAGAGAAGCTTAAAATACCTGTTGCAAAAAAGATAACAAGTTAACCAAACTTATATTACCAACCTACAAATTTTGATGATTATTTTGACTGTCAATTCAGAATAGGTAGTACTATTTAAAATAGTTTGTTGTTTAGAGGCCTTAAAAAAATTCTATGGCTTTGAATTTGATTAGCGTGATTGTCACTCAGATAATCTGGAACATAAACAGTCACAGTTAGTAACTATAATGACATCAACATTAGGAACATTGTGTTAATTTATAAATTTGGAACAATTTATAAAACTAGTGCACGTGTTGCTCGACACTAAGCAACTTATTTTCATACAATACAAAAGTTACATTTGGTTCCAAATAAATGACATCCCACCAATCTAATATTGTGAATATCAGTGATCACCAAAAACTGTGTACGTTAAAAGATGTTTAAAATGCTCAAACCAATCTCAATTATTATTCTAATGGAAAAATTTCAGATTTAATTTGTGGGTAGCACCCTTATTTTTATACCAATAGCATTTATTAATTTTTATCTCATTGTCAATGTCAATAAAAGGTTAGTCTAGTTAACTATGTATTTTCAGTTTCATATACATTTTTTCCAATATGTTTGTAACATATTGGAAAAAATGTTACAATGCGGCCTCCTCATTTCTCTGTTCTGCAGCTGAGGTCTTTCATCCTTGATTCTCTCACATTTGGAAAAGAATGTGATTTGTTTTATTTGATAATTTCGTGCTCATTATAAATTAAAGATAATTTTTTAACTTTGACGCATGCTATGTAATATATGTATTGTCCAATGGCAATAAAGAAATTTATTATTATTATTATTATTATTATAACAATAAATCTTTCGTCTAGGAAGTTGCCAAACGAGCAAGTGTTAAATGTGGGATTCTCATAGCATAATGTCTAACAATAACGTACAATTTATGTAGGAATGTAAAGAGATGAATTTTTAGACAGATGGACACTGATCTTTCACACTGATTGGAGACTGATGGATATTGTAATTGGAGAATGAAATTACATGAAAGGCAAGGCTGGCGTAAGATTAAATAATTTTCTCTAGTGGCTCTGTAGAGTTTACACATGAAACCATAAATATAGAACTTAGTGTCAGTAGTGTGCATGCAGATGATGTGGAATGGATAAGTGCATTTACCCTAAAGCCTATCTCACATGACACTACACTCTAACTTGTTATATTTTCAAGATTTTATAAGATTCTATTATAATATTTTTAATAACACATATAATAATTTTATACATGACAATTTGCTTAACACATCGTGGTAATAAATAAATACTTGTACACTTAAAAGTTTCCATTAGTTTTCATTCGATTTTCCTGGATGGCTAAGTTAAGCAATATTAAAAGTTAAACTAGTGTCACATGTGTAAATTTTGTTTTTCTTAAAAAATAAATTTTAAAATAAAGTCTTCAGATATCTAATAATATTAAATTTTTATTGGCGTTTATTAGAAATAAATAAATAAATTTTAAAATAAAGTCTTCAGATTTCTAATAATATTAAATTTTTATTGGCGTAATAATAAGAATAAGAAGAAGAGCTTGTGCAGAATGATATTTGTTTTTCTTATCAAAGAGCATAAATGAAAAATCGCGATAAAAGTCAAAACGTTAAAAAAGATAAGCTAAGTTAATTTCAATCCAACTACGAGTTTTCAACTAAATTAACATTATCTGTACCTTTTATAGACTACTAAAACACACTAAAATTAATTCATACAAGTGAATTGAATTTTTTTTCTCTTTTGGAAAGCCGTTTAAATTAAATTGCATTTCCTTTTGCAATTGTGTTTTACAAATATATTTAGTTACTTTGTGATGTTCTTGTCCATATATTTCAATAAATGTATTATCAAATTAACATAATTAATGTCAACTATTGATAAAATGTTCATTTACTTATTTTATGTATAGATTAAAAATTTAAAACTAACCTTGGGTAGTAACAAAACTTCTTATTGTATTTTACAATGTGTGTACGATACGACGATTGTGTGCATAAGTTATAAAAAATGTGCGAATAAAACATGTGAATCTAAGTTTAAATAAATATAATTAAATAAGTGACACATGTTAAGTAGATAAAAAGATTTCATCATGTTACAGTTATTAATGTTGTGATGAAAGTAAATTTAAAATGGTTTTAAAATGTTTTAATGTCTTTGTAAAATATGTAAACAATTTTACTGCCCAAATTATTAAAATATTAAAACACCAAAGCAATTTATACGTTATTGTCTATGAACTGATTGAAAATGAAGTTCGCTACTATTGGAGTTTGGCACAATTTCGTTTTACCATCAAAGTTCTACGATCACGGTCAAACAAGTTAAATAACAATAGCGATTTACGGGGAGAGTCTTATAATGGAAGCCTTTGCCTAGCTTCCAATCCCTACAAACTTAGCTATGTCACCTGTAACAATACCCTGATATCATGAAATTGCTCATTTACGGTGCAGTAAAACATAATTAATATTGATCTGTAGCAAGTAATTCATAACGTCAGAGTGACCAATTAATGATTAATGATGCAGGAATATTTCTAGGTATTTTTTAATCCTAAAATAACAAAGCATTTATTAACGTGGTGAATTCCTTTTCTTCATAAAATAAAACTTAAATATCCTAGGCTACATTATTTTATGAACTGGCAGTTTATGGTTCTGTGTTTATATCAGGTTTGCGTTTCATGATTGTCAGAAAATAGTGGCTACGTCTGGTATCTACTTTAGATTTTTAATAATTTTCACTGTTTAATTTATGTTTATATTTAAACTAAATTAGAATATTTTGCTCTATAGTAAAATTATATTTTTTAATTATGATTTTAAGTTGTTTATCTGAATTACTTGGAAGCATAATTATATAAAAAATCCTGCAGTCTGCAGAGTCATTCTTTGGGTATCTTGTAGACTACGCGTTTCGACTTGGACAAGCCGTCATCTTCAGGTCCGGAAATTTGAAATATTTAACCTATTCAATGAAAACAAGATTCACAAAACGAACATATTGTATTTAACGAAAATATACATGTAAGTTGTAGTGTTGTGTTGAAACTTACTTCCCATTATGGAATAAAAATGTTGAATTTATTGGTAAGAGATTAGCTTCAACTCCTTAGGGAACGTAGTGGTTTTCTTTTGATATCTCTAAGTAGCTCACATTTTACTAATGAAAAATCTCATTTCAACTTTTTTTTAGATAGGTAACACTTTCACGATATTCATAACAATAAATACCCCCCGTCGCAGCAGACCTGCGTACTCAGCGAATTTCCAAATTAATAATATTAATTTTGACCAGCTAAACTTGTAAACACAATTTCATCACGTGCTCATAAATAGGGAAATAAATGTCTTTCTCCTTAAGATAAATATAGGGAAAGAGTATGCAGGTATGCTGCCATGGGGGACACTAAAAGTAGGTTTTTAGCAGGAAAAAAAAATTATTTCGACCGTATAAAGCCATATAGTAAGTTTCATCAATATCTGTCCATGAATAAAAGAGTTTGCCTATTCTCCATATGATTAACATGGGAAAAGAGTATGCAGGTTTGCTGCCATGATAAGTACAAAAACCAAGATTTTTTACCTTAAATGGATGAATCTCAACCAAATGAAGCTAAATACTAAGTTTCATCCAAAAATATTGGTTAATAAGTGAAATATTAACACATCCTTATTCTCCATAAGATTAACATTGGAGCCCCAAAAGACAATGTACTATCTTTAGACTTTGTAATATCTCGGTAACCAATGGAGATAGAGCAAAGCTTCAAAATACTAAATTGTGTGTTTTTTGAGCTAAATCCAATGGTCAAAATAAAAATTAAAAATTTTTTAAATTTACATATGAAAAATGCAAAAAACCCATTTTTGGGGTACAAAACCCCCCAAAACTACCCCTTCCGGTAGGTCGATATGTCTGGTTTTCGAACTCATCCGAATAAACGTAGGATTGCATATCTCTACCAAATTTGGTGTCGATCGGACCATTTTTACGAGAGTTATCGTGTCTAGGGACACATACATATATATATATACATATATATATACATATATATATATACATATATATATACATATATATATATATATATATATATATATATATATATATATAAAATTTTTAATGACTATTATTTTTGGTCCCTGCGCACCTAAAAACGAAAAAGTAACATGATCCCGGGCTTAGGTCTTACCATGAGACCTACGGTAATAGCTTATTCCCTATGGGAAATTCGCTAAAAGTAATTTTGAAATTAAATCTTTGGATGTGAGACCTAAAGAGCATAAAGAGTAAAACATACTTTAAGTACATAAGTAATATTTTAAAACTATCAAAATATTTTTATTCTATTTCTTATAGCTGTCCATATCTCATGAAAAAGTATAAAACGAATATAAGAAACTAGCCAATGTTCCAAGCCAAACAAGTCGCCCGTGATCCATGGCAGCTGCTGGTTTGTTTATCACCTGGAGGGCTTAACATCTCCGTTCGTCGTTTTACCAGACTTGATGTTTTGTTGACTTGAAAGACCTGTACTGGGTGTTTCTTTCTCTTTGCACGAAATATTTGCGAAATACTGGGTAAGTTTTGTACGTTGAAATAAATAAATAAAACACTTAAGAACCAAGAAACTACGATTAAAGATGTAAGACATTAATACATTTACTGTTTTAAGATAAACTATTATATTTTTATTGGAAATTTAAACTGTCAATACGGTATCGCTTTCAATACATGTAGTTCTTACGAAATATAGAAAATAATAGAAAAATAATATAAAACTATTTTTGTTTTGTTATATGAATGCTATAAAGCTATGAATCAACTATGCATAACACTTTAATAACAGTAATGTTATTTTTTTTTAAATTATACAATTGTAAAATTAATATACCTAAATATTTTATAGATTAATAATCGATAGTAGATTAAAATATAAAAAATTACATTTTTCTATTGATTAACATTTTTCATATCGCTTAATATTTCTTATCTGTTTCTTGCAATTAAATATTTTGTTTCACTGATTGATTTAAATTAATTGTTAATACTCATTACCATCTGTTTATTGATAGTAGGGGGTAATAACCGAAGCTAAGGGTGTAGAGCGGCAAAGAGCGGCGACCCCCCCCCCCCCCCCCGAGGACCACCCACGGCGCGAACCCCCCCCCCCCATTAGTAGAGGTATTTGACAATTTTTTTTTTTTCATTTCGTTTATTTCCGTTTATTTCGTTTATTTTCGTTTATTTCATTTAAGTAGATATGAAAGGCCGGTTCTGAAACACCTCGCACTTCCGATTTCCGACCCTCCGTAAACTTAATTTTTGACTGGTTTTGGGCCAGTTTGTTATCTGATTGTAGGCTAATTACAATCATTTTACAAAATTTTACAACATTTTAGAACATTTTCTCAGGTTTTGCCAAGGTGAATTTGGGAAGTGCGAGGGAAGTGCGAGGCGCCCTCTTAACCTACCCTTGTAAACCTCATATTTGACTGGTTCTGGGCCAGTTTGCATCTGATTTGGGGTTAATTTCAGCCATTTTTCAGGGTTTTCAAATGGTGTATTTAATCCAGAAAAAAATTAATCCAAGGAAGGGCAAGACGCACTCTTCACCGAACCCTCGTAAACCTCATATTTGACTGGTTCTGGGCCAGTTTGTATCTGATTTCGGGTTAATTTTAGCCATTTTCAAGTTTTTCAAATGGTGTATTTAATCCAGAAATTTAATCCAAGGAAGGGCGAGTCTTAACCTTTGTTGTTTTAACCTAACATAATCCTGATTTCAAAAGGATTTTCATCCACATTAGGTATTTTACACAGCGATTTTCACCACATGACAAGGAAGAGCGCTTTGATTTGTCATTACCGTTACTTTAAGTCTGAGGTTGAAAAAAAATCTCGATACATTTTGATTTCCAACATCATTTTTATAATTTTAATCAGTTTACACCGGTGCTTCCAAATCCGCCGTCTTTCCGTTCAGTCTGTTCGACTTTTTCCAATCTGATACAGGGCGGTTTTTTATACATTTCACATATGATCTGCGCCACCCTATCTCCACGACGCACGGGGAAATCGATATCGGAATTATTTATCAACAGAATACAGACGTTGCCGGTATAGTCTCTGTCCACCACGCCAGCACCGACGCTTATAGAGTGCTTTAGGGCTAGACCAGATCTCGGCGCGATCCTTCCGTAGCAGCCTTCGGGAAATTTAAACGTTATATCCGTTTTTACCAATTGTTGTCCCCGCTTTGGTACAACATAATCATATGCGCTTCTCAAATCGAGACCAGCTGCATCCGGTGACCCGTTGTACGGTTCAAATCCGTTTTCAGTCAAGCAATAATAACCGTAGCTTTCAGCCATTATTGATTTCTAATGGGTTTCCACATCATATAGGTAAGAAAATCATAGATAGTCCGGCATGGGGACTATTGTATGAAGATTGTCCGGCATGGGGACTATTGCATTTTAGATAGTCCGGCGTGAGGACTATTACATTTTAGATAGTCCGGCGTGAGGACTATTGCATTTTAGATAGTCCGGTTTGGGGACTATTGAATTTGAGATAGTCCTGCATGAGGACTATTGAATTTTAGATAGTCCGGTGTGAGGACTATTGAATTTTAGAAAGTCCGACATGGAGACTATTGTATTTAGATAGTCCGGCATGGGGACTGTTGTGTTTAGATAGTCCGGTGTGGGGACTATTATATTTGGATAGTCCGGCGTGGGGACTATTGTATTTAAATGGTTCTGCATGCTATTAAATTTAGATAGTCTGGAGTGCTTATTATATTTAAATGGTCCTGCATAAGGAATATTGAATTTTGATAGTCCCGCGTAACGACTAGTCCTGTGCAAGGACTGTTGAATTTAAATGGTCTGGTGTAAGGACTATTGTATTTAAATGGTCCCGCAAGGCCCTAAAACCTAGCAGCGAAGGCTTTAACCTGTGAATAGGGTCTATTGGCCACCAGCTTAAACCTAATGTTTTGCATCTAAGATGTAAACCTAAGGCCTTACACCTGAGTCCAAAACCTTAAATCCTAGCAGCTAAAACTCTGACCTGTGAATAGGGCCTATTAGCCACCAGCTTAGACATAATGTGTTGCACCTAAGATCTTAACCTTACACCGAGTCCAAAGCCTTAAAACCTAGCAGCTAAGGATTTGGCCTGTGAATAGGGCCTATTAGCCAACATCCTAAACCTAATGTGTTGGACCTATGATCTAAACCTAAGGCCTTACACCCATGCCCAAAGCCCTAAAACCTAGCAGCTAAGGATTTGCCTTGTGATTAGGGCCTAGTAGCCAACAGACTAAACCTAAGGTGTTGGGACTAAGATGTAAACCTAAGGTCTGATACCTGATTCCAAAGTCTTAAAACCTAACAGATAAGGCTTTTACCTGTGAATAGAACCTATTAGCCACGAGCCAGGACCTAATGTGTTGCACCTAAGTTCTAAACCTAAGGCCATACACCTGAGTCCAAACCCCTAAAACTTAGCATCTAAGGCTTTGACCTGTGAATATGGCCTATTATCCATCAGCTTAGGCCTAATGTGTTGGACCTAAAACCTAAACCTAAGGCCTTACACAACCAAAGGACCAAAATTAATCCTTAGACCAACGATCTAATTCCATAGACCCAAGGCCTTAGACTTAGGTCCTAAAACCTAGCAGCTAAGGATTTGACCTGTGAATAGTGCCTATTAGCCAACAGCCTAAACCTAATGTGTTGGCACTAAGATGTAAACCCAAGGCCTTTGCACCTGAGTCCAAAGCCCTAAAACCTAGCAAATAAGGATTTGACCTGTGAATAGGGCCTATTTGCCAACAGCCTAAACCTAATGTGTTGGCACTAAGATGTAAACCCAAGGCCTTGCAACTGAGTCCAAAGCCCTAAAACCTAGCATCTAAGGATTTGACCTCTGAATGGGGCCTATTAGCCAACAGCCTAAACCTAATGTGTTGGGACTAAGATGTAAACGTAAGGCCTTGCACCTGAGTCCAAAGCCCTAAAACCTATCAGCTAAGGATTTGACCTGTGAATAGGGCCTATTAGCCAACAGCCTAAACCTAATGTGTTGGGACTAACATGTAAACATAAGGCCTTGCACCTGAGTCCAAAGCCCTAAAACCTAGCAGCTAAGGATTTGTCCTGTGAATAGGGCCTATTAGCCAACAGCCTAAACCTAATGTGTTGGCACTAGGATGTAAACCTAAGGCCTTTGCCTAAACGATGTTTTTAAAAATTAACGTGTACACACATCGTTTTTGAAAATCGATCTGTAGACGATGTTTTTAAAAATTAACGTGTACACATCGTTTTTGAAAATTGATGTGTAGACGATGTTTTTTTTAAATTAACGTCTGCGAACGTTTTTTAGAATCGATGCCCAGACGCTGTTTAAAATAATCGACGTGTACGATCGTTTTTCAAAATCGATATGTACACGATGTTTTTTAATAATTTACGTCTGCGATCGTAATTTCCGCGTCGAGTTTGCAGAACGCCCAAAAGCGCAAATCATAAAAACGCCCAACAGCAAACACAGGTGTTCATGTGCCCTGGGCTTTCAAATAATCCATGTGATTGGCTTTATGCACGCCATTTTACACGGTCCCACATGGTGTAGGACCAGTACTAGCCCATGGGGTAGGGTCTTAGGGCTTAAGACTTATGTTAAAGTCTTTGGTCTTAGGTCAAAAATTTAAGGTCATATACTTACAGGTCCATGGTATAATGCCTTAAATGCTTGGGATTGGGGTTGGTCTAAATTATGAGGCCTTAGGTCCTCATTTAAATTCCTTTTGCCCTAGATCTAAAGCAATAAGTCTAAGCCTTTATGTCCCAGGGTATCGGTCTAAGGTCCTAGGTTTTAGGAATAAGACCATGGGTTTTCGTTCTAAGTTATGGTGTAAAAGCATAAACATTCTCTTTTTCGAGACGAAACAGTAATAACTGCACACAGTTATTAAAGGCCAATCTTCGCCCAGCTATAGATGAAACAACCACAACTGCACACGGTTTTAAACGAGTACAAAGCCTCGGAATGTGGCCTTAGGTCCAGGTTGTAGTCCATGGGTGTAGGGTCTTAGGTCTAGGGTCTAAGAACTTAAAGGCCGACTTTCTTCTAAGTATAGACAAATTAACCACTGCACACGGCTTAAGAGGAATACTAGACCATGATGTAAGGCTTTTGGTCTTAGGGTCTAAGAACCTAGAGGCCGACTTACCTTTAGCTATAGATGAAACAACCACAACTGCAAAACAGTTTATGCCGAGTACTAGACCATGGTGTAAGGCCTTTGGTCTTGGGGTCTAAGAACTTAGGACTTTCCTCTAGCTATAGCTGAAACAACCACAACTGCACATGGCTTATGCCGAGTACTAGACTGTGGTATAAGGCCTTGGTCTTAGGTTCTAAGAACTTAGAGGCCGACTTACCTCTAGAAATAGATGAAACAACCACAACTGCAAACGGTTTATGCCGATTACTAGACCATAGTATAAGGCCTTTGGTCTTAGGGTCTAGATCATGGTGAAGGACCTTAGCTCTTGGGTCTAGACCTAGGTGTAGGGCCTTAAGTATTGGGTCTAGACCTCGGTGTCTGTTCGGGGGTCGTGAATTGCGACTAACTTGTAGGTTTTCAAGTCATAACTCTATGGTTTTAGGTCTTGGGTCTAAGAGCTTTAAAGCCTAGCCCACGGTGTAGGGCCTTAGGTCTTGGGTGTAAGAACCTAAAAGTCTAGACTATGGTGTATGGCCTTAGGTCTTGGGTATAAGTATTTAAAAGCCTAGACCACGGTGTATGGCCTTAGGTCTTGGGTCTAAGTACTTAAAAGCCTAGACCACGGTGTATGGCCTTAGGTCTTGAGTCTGAGAGCTTAAAAGCCTAGAAAATGGTTTATGGCCTTAGGTCTCAAGTCTAGCCCATGCGGACCGCCTTAGGCATTGAGTTTAAGTGCTTAAAAGCCTAGCCCACGGTTTATGACTTTAGGTCTTGGCCTAAGTACTTAAAGCCTAGACCAGTGTGTATGCCCTTGGGTCTTGAGTCTAAGAGCTTAAAAGCATAGACCAGGGTTTAAGGCCTTAGGTCTTGGGTATAAGAGCTTAAAAGCCTAGACCACGGTGTAGGGCCTTAGGTCTTGGGTCCACAGTGTCTGCTCAGGGGTCGTGAATCGCGACTCCCTTGTAAGTTTTCAGGTCTTTACTTTATGGCCTTAGGTCTTGGGTCTAAGTACTTAAAAGCCTAGACCAGGGTGTAGGGCCTTAGGTCTTGGGTATAAGAACCTAAAAGCCTAGACCAGGGTGTAGGGCCTTAGGTCTTGGGTATAAGAACCTAAAAGCCTAGACCAGGGTGTATGGCCTTAGGTCTTGGGTCAGTAGATATGAAACAGCGGTTCTGGGCCACTCGCCCTTCCGATTTTCAGCCCTCCATCAACTTCATTTTTGACAGGTTTTGGGCCAGTTTTTATCTGATTTTGGGCTAATCCAAACCATTTTTCAGCATTTTTCCAACATTTTTCCGGTTTTCGAAATGGTGAAATTCCAAGTAAGTGCGAGGAAGGGTGAGGAAGGGCGAGGAAGGGCGAGGAAGGGCGAGGAAGGGTGAGGAAGGGCGAGACGCACTCTTAACTGACCCCTCGTAAACCTCATATTTGACTGGTTCTGGGCCAGTTTGTATTTGATTTCGGGTTAATTTCAGCCATTTTTCAGGTTTTTCGAATGGTGTATTTAATCCACAAAAAATTAATCCAGAAATTTAATCCAAGGAAGGGCGAGACGCACTCTTCACCGACCCCTCGTAAACCTCATATTTGACTGGTTCTGGGCCAGTTTGTATTTGATTTCGGGTTAATTTCAGCCATTTTTCAGGTTTTTCGAATGGTGTATTTAATCCACAAAAAATTAATCCAGAAATTTAATCCAAGGAAGGGCGAGACGCACTCTTCACCGACCCCTCGTAAACCTCATATTTGACTGGTTCTGGGCCAGTTTGTATTTGATTTCGGGTTAATTTCAGCCATTTTCAGGTTTTTCAAAATGGTGTATTTTAATAGGTCACATGACAAGGAAGAGCGCTTGGTAATCACCGTTACTTCAAGTCTGAGGCTGAAAAAAAAATCTCGAGACATTTTGATTTCCAACATCATTTTTTATAATTTAATCAGTTTATACCGGTGCTTCCGAATCCGCCGTCTTTCCGTTCAGTTTGTTCAACTTGGTCTATTCGAATACACGGCGGCTTTTTGTACATCTCGCAGATGATCTGCGCAATCCTATCTCCACGACGCACATGAAAATCGGTATCGGAATTGTTCATCAAGATAACACAGACATTCCCAGTATAGTCCCGGTCTATGACACCGGCATTTACACTTATTGAATGTTTTAAAGCCAAGCCAGATCTTGGCGCTATCCTCCCGTAGCACCCATCTGGGAATTTGAAAGTCAAGTCAGTTTTTATCAACTGTTGACCGCGTTTTGGTACAACATAATCATACGCGCTTCTGAGATCAAGACCGGCTGCATCCGGTGACCCGTTGTACGGTTCAAATCCGTTTTCACTCAACAAATAATAACCGTAGCTTTCAGCCATTATTGATTCCTAATGCATGTATTACGGGTTTCCACATCAAATAAATTAAACGGGGCATTATCAAAAATGTATTTAAATTATGTTTTTAAAAACTATTTTTATTCGTCAACTTTAAACTCAATATTGTGATTGAATTTATTATCTGAAAGTGTTATTTTACCGTTGTACAACACATAGAGTTTCCCCTATAATTCAACAGTTGTTTGATATAGTTATCATCAACCGATTCCAGCTTTTCCTCAATGAGGACTATAATATTTATTATTTTCAATAAGAATCGGATAAGGGGTCATCTTATCGAGGGAAGCACGAGGGAAGTACGAGAGAAGTACGAGGGAAGTACGAGGGAAATACGAGGGAAATACGAGAGAAGTACGAGGGAAGTACGAGGGAAGTACGAGGGAAGTACGAGGGAAGTACAAGAGAAGTACGAGGGAAGTACGAGGGAAATACGAGGGAAGTACGAGAGAAGTACGAGGGAAGTACGAGGGAAGTACGAGGGAAGTACGAGGGAAGTACGAGGGAAGTACGAGGGAAGTACGAAGGAAGTACGAGGGAAGTACGAGAGAGAAGTACGAGGGAAGTACGAGAGAAGTACGAGGGAAGTACGAGAGAGAAGTACGAGGGAAGTACGAGAGAAGTACGAGAGAAGTACGAGGGAAGTACGAGGGAAGTACGAGGGAAGTACGAAGGAAGTACGAGGGAAGTACGAGGGAAGTACGAGGCGCCCTCTTAACCGACCCTTGTAAACCTGATTTCAATTGCTACAATCAATTGCTAAAAAAATGTCGCGTTTATATGATAAAGTGGTGCAGGGCGACTTTTGGTTTATTTGAATTAAATTGCTTTTCTTAACCAGCTAGTATGTTATTCGTTTGAAATTACCTTTGCCAAGGACATTTTTTAATGTGATAAAAATATTGTCATTTTAAATTTATTCAAATCAGTTGTATGTTTTTTCTCTTATAGATCGTATTAGAAGATGTCTTCAATTAAAATTAATTGTAAATTCTGCGGTAAGCTAATATCTAAATCACATATCTCACGTCATTTTAAAGTGTGTTTGAACAATCAAAATAAAGACTTGAGCTCCCGACGTAAAAGAAAATGTGATAAATGTGGGAAATTGATTACAAGTGATAATTTTAGTAGGCATTATAAAATCTGTAGTAAAGGTACTACTGATAACCAACCTTCCACACAAAATAATGAACAACCCAGTACGAGCGGTACACATAAACGACCATCACCGAACAGAGATGATTTCGATGAACAGCCTGAAATTAAAAAGCCACGGATTGAAAATGAAAATGTTTCTTCAATCATCCAGAAAGTATGCAATAGTGTCAGCATGGTTTGTTCTTCTGCTCTGAATGCGATTAAAAATCTTTTTAAACCCCCCGTTGACCTTCCGCCCGTCAGTGAAGATGAACATTGTATAAAGGAAAAAGCTTTTAGTAATAGACTTTTAACATACCAATTTAAAAACTGCCGTGGTATAAAAAACCCACAGATATTTTTAAATAGGTATCTCGATTTGATTATTGGTAAGATGGAAGAACATCTGGAACAGTACAATTTGAAAGTAAATTTTTCGTTTGCTGCCAACTACAGACGGAATGTTCCTGGTGTGGATAAGCAGCTGGAAATAGACACCATGTACTTTAAAACTGAGAATACAATAATTTATAAAACGACCGACTTACACCAAGTGTTTAAAGATGCGAAAGCAAAGTTATTAACTCGAATGGAAGAGTTCGAGGCACGGGGGTCAGGTTGGACGTTACATGAAGTCTTGTTTTTAGAACTGGCAATAAACAAATATGTACCATTCAGAGGGTCAAGCTATATTAAACTGCCAGACGTCATTAAAAAGAAAAAAGCTGTCATAAATGTTAAAAACAATGACCAGAAATGTTTTCTATGGTCCGTACTGGCAGCTTTGCATCCTGTTGTTAATCATTCTTACAGAGTCAGCAAATACCATGAATACGAACACGATTTTGACAAAGCGTTGAAAGACATTAAATTTCCTGTGAGTTTGGATGATGTGAAAAAATTCGAAAGACGCAGTGGGATATCCATCAATGTTTATGGTTATACTTGTGCAGGAGAAAATAAACTCAACGTATATCAATGAATATACGTTGATTCAGATTGACACGACAAGATTGACTGACAATATCAGTCAGATTGATTGTGACTGATGATGAAAAGGATCAACACGTTGACCTCTTGTATATGAAAACGGCAAATAAATCTCACTATTGTTATATAAAAAATTTGAGTAGGTTGGTGAGAAATCAAATCAGTAGGTTTGCACATCAAACTTTTATATGCAGGCGTTGTTTACAGCATTTCATAAGAGAAGATCTGCTTCAAAGTCACAAAGAACTCTGTAAGGAACACGAAGCGGTGAAAATCAGAATGCCTAAAAAAGGTGATGTCGTCAAGTTTACCCATCATAGATGTCAGATGAAGATTCCGTTCGTCATGTATGCAGATTTCGAGTGCATACTGGAACCGATCGACACTTGTCAACCACCGGAAAACGGCACATCGTACACCAATAAATATCAACACCACGCGGCTAGAAGCTTCGTATTATACACGGTGTACACTAACGGTGATTATAAAGAACCGATAACATATTTCGGTGTGGATGCTGCTCAACAATTTGCGAAAGTGTTGAAATCTGAATTGGAAGCTATTGAAGAATTTTGTCTTGCAAACAAAAAACCCATGAACCCGCTGACTGACGAACAGAGAGAGCAGGCGGAAAAAACAAAGATATGTCATATATGCGGTAAAGATTTGGTAACTGATTTTGTCTTCGATCACGATCATTTGACGGGTGAATTTCGTGGATTAGCACACAACTCTTGTAACTTGAACTATCAGATTCCGAAATTCGTCCCCATATTCATACACAACCTGACCGGATACGACACTCATCTGTTTGTAAAAATGCTGCGTTTAGATGATAAAACCAAGATAGATGTCATCCCGAATAACGAGGAACGATACATATCCTACACAGTTGATTTCAATATCAATATAAAAGCAAGATTCGTAGATTCATTCAAATTTACCATTGACTCACTCGATACGCTGGTAAAAAACTTGGACCGATTTGTACACATAAGTAAATATGGGGGTTGGGGTACTCAGGCGCTTATGCTTAGGCAAAAAGGTGTTTATCCATACGATTATATGGACAGCGATGATAAATATTTGGAAACCAGTTTACCAAGCCAAGAAAAATTTTACAATAAACTGAACAAATGCGGGATCAGCGATTCGGACTATTCACGTGCAAAACAGGTTTGGGAGGGATTCAAGATAAAGAATATGAAAGAGTACACCTTACTTTATAATAAAGCTGACGTGTTATTGTTAGCCGATGTTATGGAAAGTTTCAGGAACATTTGCATAGAAACTTACTCACTCGACCCCGCATGGTATTTCACAACCCCGGGGCTTTCATGGAGTGCCATGTTGAAGCAGACGGGAATAGAACTTCAGCTGTTGTCCGATTATGAAATGATTTTGATGATCACCAAAGGCATCCGTGGGGGCATATCACAATGCTGCAATCGCTATGCGAAGGCGAACAACCCGTACATGCCTCTTTATAACAAAGACGAACCGACTACTTATCTGATGTATTTAGATGCCGTGAACCTATACGGATGGGCGATGTCTCAACCAATGCCGTATGGTGATTTCGAATGGGTTGATACGGATATAGATGTTATGAAGATCGACGATGACTCTGACAAAGGATATATTCTGGAAGTCGACTTGGAGTATCCCCAAGAACTGCACGATTTGCATTCCGAGTTTCCTCTCGCTCCTGAAAAACGTTGCCCACCCGGTTCCAAGGAGGTTAAACTCCTTACCACTCTGTATGACAAAGAGAAATATGTTATTCATTATCGAAATTTGAAAATGTATTTAACACTTGGAATGAAACTTACCAAGATACACAGAGTGTTGCGCTTCAGTCAGAGTAAGTGGTTGGAACCCTACATTGAGAAGAACATGGGCATGTGGATGGAGCAAACGAATAAATCGGCTAAACAGTTTTTCAAACTGATGAACAACTCGATTTATGGAAAAACTGTCGAGAATATAAGGAACAGAGTAGACATACGTCTGGCGACTCAGGACAAGCAGATCGACAAATGGATCGCGAAGCCGCAGTTCAAACACAGAACGATATTTTCAGAAAACCTTTCGGCGGTGCACATGAGGAAAATGAGTTTACTATTCAACAAGGCGATTTACATTGGGATGAGCATATTGGACATATCCAAGACACTCGTATACGATTTCCATTACAATTTTATAAAGGCTAAATACGGTGATAAAGCTAAATTGCAGTACACAGATACCGACAGTCTGGAGTATCTGATAGAGACACCGAATTTTTATGAAGATATGAAACTGACACTCGACAGGTACGACACCTCCAACTACAAGAAGTATAACCAATTCAATATGCCCCGGGTGAATAAAAAAAAATTGGGAACGATGAAAGACGAATTCGGTGGTGTAATCGGTAAGGAATTCGTAGGACTGCGATCCAAGATGTATGCCAACTATACTTTGGAGGGTGACGAGCTAAAAAAATCTAAAGGAGTGAAAAAATCTGTTGTAAAAAATGAAGTCACCTTCGAGGATTACAAGAAATGTTTGTTCGAGCAGAAAGAACTATACAAATCGATGAACATCATAAGAAGTCACGGGCATGAGTTGTACAGCGTCGAAATGTATAAAAAAGTACTATCCACGACTGATGACAAGCGACACATCTTGGAAGACGGAATCACCAGTCTGCCGTGGGGACACTACAAGATACCCAAGGATGTCGAAGCCGAATTGCTTTTGAACAGCAACATTTCACTGGAATAGAGAGCAAGTTTTTTTATTTGTGAATAAAAATATTTCTTTTAATCAATATCTTTTTTTTATTTCCAATTTCCAATTTACTGATATTATTGCTTATTTTTGTTGGGACTTTTTTATGATACTATCCACCTATTTTCCTACACATTTAAATCATCATCTGTACATATTCCTTTTTAACGTCATAAGTGAACATGGTCTGTGATACCACGATGACGTAGGCCGTAGTGCCTTTATCAGCGACCGGACCGGAAACCGCGTTTGTAAAATCCAATTCGATTTGGATATCGTTTCTTTTTCTCTCGGTCGAAAACGGATGGAGATGTGTATCTATCACCATCACCGGGTATTTGTTGATGAAATCGTTTATATTGAGATATACATCATCGTTTTTGAACATGACTTGTCTCATCGAACAGTAGCTGTCGTATAGCAGCCTGTACTTTTTATCCGTGATATTCAAATTTTGCTGCTCCTGCGGGTACCGTTGTCCATTTATTTTCACGTGGAAATTCTTTATGTTTACACTGTCGAACTGGCCGGGGTCTTTGGTCTGATCGTTCTTACGACTCGTCTGTAAACCGATTATCACAAAGACCGGATTGAGTATGTTCCGGTAGAGATTCGTTATGTCGAACGTGTAATTGGAGCCTATCACACCGAACTTTTCAATACAATCCCAGCGGAAATATTCATATACCAATTCGCCTTTTTCGCTCAATTTCTTGAGCCCATCGATGAGCACGGCCTTCTTGGAGGGGTCGTAATCCACGAGGGGGACTTTCAACACGAAACTGGTAATTTTTATTTTCCCCTCCGCTGCGTCAACAGCATTGGCGCCGGCACCTTCAGTCCAGCGATAGATGGCATCATCGTCTTCCGCACGGGTGAACGTTATTTCAAATCCACCCTTGTACATGGGATACTTTAGACTGTCAAAGAAGCCCAGACCCAGGTGGGCCAGCGTTCCCAGTGCTTCGAACTTGCCGCCGCCCTTTTCGTAAACCGATTTGAATCCGCTAATGTAGTACGTGTTTTCCTCCGATCTGCTGTACGTGGTCAACCCTTTGATGGTGCTCGTGATACCGACTTTATCCACTGAATCGATGACTTGGTTGTGTTTTTTCAATTCGATACTCTTGAACAAATAAGCCGCAAAGTTGTCCACGAGTTTGATGGGGTCCGTGCTGGCGTAGTTGCCACCATTGGATTTTTTGACAACATCACCTTGGATGTGAAACAATATCCTGTTGTTGTAAAACGAATCCCCGTGGTCCAGTTTGAATGTGGTGAAATTATTGGGTGAATTAAAGTGCAAGTCCGATACCGGTAGGACCGTGACGTATTCGCATCTCGCTATCTTATCCGATGCCTCTTCGTAATATTTCTCCATTCCTAATATAGGTTTTAGGTTTTCCGAATTCCAATGAAAAATAAGAAAACTGTTGTGGAAAGCAATAAAAAATAAAAAACACCGAATTCCTGATCGCTTAATAAAATCGACTACTTGAACAGTTTTACGTTTTTGTACATGTTCAAACGTCTCAACCCGAGATTTCGAAAAACCCTTTTGTCTTCAACATTTTTTATTACATCCAAACATCGCTCTACGTAGTCGAGACCCTTCGGCTGAGAAACCAGTTTTTCCATCTTATCGTGTATAAACTTTACGATGGCGATTTTTTCATTGTGAAAAGCGTTATTGCCGGCCTCCTCTTCGGCGCGTATAAACTTTAATCTTTCAATCAGTTTATCATCATCATCGATATATTTGTACTCGACGGGAGCGTGTGAATCTATCAACAATCCGCTGCCCGATGACTGTTTAAATTCTCTCCAGATCTCACTGATCAAATTCACCCATTTCCACGACTGACTGGACCTGGGGCGTTTCAACTTTGGATCGTTGTTCTGAAAAATCGCATCGGTTTTTATCAGTATATCCTTGTAATTATTAAAGTCCTGAGCTGTGAAAGCACCCGCACTTATTAGTTTTTCACGCGTCGTACCCTCGCCCGGAGACGAGCCACTGATTTCCGCTTTCGTCAACAGACTCCACAATCCCGGTGTGCCGGCATATTTATCTCCGGTGCTATCTAATATGATATCATCATTTTCAATTGTAATAGTCTTCGATCCGATGGCCAGTTTGTTCAAGTTGAAATCGTAGCGAATACCGAAAGATCTATCGTTGCTGGTGGCGAGATGTTGTTTGGCGATATCACCAATATCTTGCCTTTCAGTGAATTCGCGGATCGAACGGTTTATCCTGCCTTCGTCTGGCGATTCTATTTCCGACGGTAAAGGATCGATGTGTGGTGATTCTCCGGGTGGAGGTGATTCTCCGGGTGGAGGTGGTTCGAGCACATCTTCATCTTCACGAGGCAAAGGCACCTTACGCGCCGCCATCAATTCTCGACCCGGTGTACTGAAAGCGCGGGGTCTAAAAATGTCTTTTTTTCGTTGTATAGTTTTAGACACGGACAGACGTTGCGGTGGGGTCTTTTTATCGGAACCTTGCTCCTTGATCGCCTTGACGACCGGTTCCTGTCGCTTTTCAATCTCACGTTTTTCTTCAACTTCACGAATCTTTACTGCTTGGGATTCACTGACCAATTGGTTTTGCAATTTATCCAATTTTTTTGCCTCCTGCACAGTTAAAGGTTTATGTGCAGATATCGGTATGAAAGGAATTTTGGGTGCATATTGCTCGCGTATCGGCGGATGTTTGCGAAACAATTCCGCTCGCTCTTTCACTTGTTCTTTTCGGATTTCCTCATTTTCCACGACCCATTTATCTTGTAGTTTTTCAATTTTTTTACCCTCCTCCGCTGTCATCTCGTCGGGCCACATTTTGTCGGCCAACTTGTGTTTTTTAACTAACGTCTTGACAATCTCTTTATCGCTTTTCCTCTTCATCGTACTAATATAGGTGGTTGGGTTTTTAGTGGCAAATTTTATATTGGATAATCGAACTACAAAAGTGACGAATATTTTCACAAAAATTTGGAATCAAATAAAAAAACGTCCGACAACGTTTTCATTAAAAAAAAAACGTTTACACATCGATTTTGAAAAACGTTCGTGGACGTTATTTATTAAAAACAGCGTCTAGACATCGATTTTGAAAAACGCTCGAGGACGTTATTTATTAAAAACAGCGTCTAGAGATCGATTTTCGAAAAACGTTTGCGGACGTTATTTATTAAAAACATTTTTCATATTGCACATGTATTTTCCAAACCGCGCTTTTTTCGTCATATTTACCGTGAGAAAACCATAAGGCTCATTCCAACACTTGTTGCATATATTTTCAAATTCACCGAAAGTCATGTCCGATCCCACGAAATCGTCGTAAATCCGTTTGGTGTAATGTTTATTCTGTTTGAAGACACAAAGGAAATTTATATTATTCCGTATGACTTGCATGTCCACTTTGCCGTAACTCTGGCTCAGGTAGACGCACGAAATCTTTTTATGCCTGCCTCTGATAAAATAGTCTTTAATACCTTTTTGCTCTTCCATCAGACAATCGTCGAATATCACAAGTGAGTTATTCTTGCACTCGTCCACCGCCGGCAGTTCATCGCAATTGTTGAAGAAATACGCGATTCTCTTTTTATACTTTTTCTCTGCGTCCGCATAGGTTTTTCTCAGCTCAACATAAGCCGGCTGTTCTATGGATTTACTGAATACGTAAAGGTTTTTAAATATAATACCGTTTTTATTGTAAATGAAATTGAGCAGTAAATTGGTTTTGCCGCTGCCTGAAGAACCCACTATGAGACATCGCAACGGGCTGGGCAACAGGTTGTCTTCGAATGCCTCTTTGTAATATGAAACTATATCCATCACTATGTGGGTGAAATGACCTCTTGACATTCAGTAAAAAAATGAAAGCGGGGAAATGATTTCAAAATATAATTCTTTTTTAAATTAACGACATTGGAATTATTCACAAAACACACATGTCTTTCATTGCATTTTTTACAGCTCTGATAAAATCGAAATCACCGTAAATCCATGAAAATGTGTTCAGGGTTGTCATCCGGGGGGGGGGGGCCGCGATTTGCAGCCCCCTCGGATATATAATAAAAAATTGTATTTGCTTTCTCAAAAGATTCTCCGGTCGTGATTTGAACCTTGGCCTGGGTGGGGCGCTGATATGTTAGCGACTGGACCACTGGGCTGTTGACTGGCGTGGTGGTTATCAAGTCTGATGTGATCGAGCGGAGGTGTATTCGATTGGGCTTATCTATTTGTTTGCGATTTATTGCTTCGGACTATCTGAAATTCAATAGTCCCCATACCGGACTATCTGGAAAATAAATACAATAGTCCCAGCATAGGACTATCTGAATAATACCTAAAACATTGTACGTTGTAATTCTTTCTCGTAGAACCCTCCAATTATATCTTCGCCAGTTTCATCCGCAATCTTATAAGTCGTGGGTCTCGTGTTTAAAACTTGCTTGATTACAAAAATCTCGGACGTCCAGTTCTGTTTGTATTTATTCGTGAAAACATCTTTTTTCGCTGTAATGCGGACTCGGTCTCCCACATCGAATTTCGCCTTTTTACGGGGTATTCTATTTTCCAATTCGTTGTACATTTTCAATAATGCCTGCTCGTTGCCTTTATTTACATCCGCGGGCCTCATTTTTATAGTGTGGTGGAAATCGTGTTTATTATATTCGTCGGTCAATTCTTGCAATATGTCGTGCCACTTGTGCGAATTTCTAACTTGGAATTTTACTTTTAATTTCTCATTTAACGTCCTGTGATATCTTTCGATTATGGCGGATTTCTCCTCGCTCTCGGTGTGGTACAATTTAATGTTGTGTTTTTTCAACAACTTGTTAAAATGCGTATTTTTAAACTCTGTCCCTTTATCGGTGTGTAAGAGTTTAGGTGGTGAATGACCGTCATTTTTGGCCCTGGCAATTATTTTTTCAAAAGCTGATGACACATCCGGACCATCTTTTTTCTTCAAAGGCTCTGACCAAACGAACTTACTGAACGTGTCGATCACATTTAAAATGTATTTATACCACTTGTTTTCCCTAGCATATTCTTTCAAAATCAACAGATCGGCCGCCCACAAATCATCGATACCTTTCGTGACGATTCGGCGTTTTATAAACTTTTTCACGACGGGTCTGTGCAGCTCTTTAGCTTCCAAAACTTCCGGCGGGTCTTTGATAAACGAATTTCTCTTACTGCCGCATATCGCACAATTGGATGTCGCAAGCCACCTTTTATTTCTCGTTTTGACAGTTTTGACATCCGTGGATGGTGTGTTTGTTTTACACTTTCTGCAATGCAATTCCATGTCTAATAATGCGCAGCTACTTTTGAAGTCAAATAAAATATTTGCAAATGCAAAGTCGTTGAAATAAATTATACATTTGCTTAGATTGTGTGTTATATGTAAGGATAAGAAACGAGATGCAGCACAGACATAAAATCCAGTTGACCAAGGGTCAAAAGAATAAGTTGCGTATCGCTTATAAAAAGCAGAAACTCGCTATTTTAACTTTGAACAGAGATCAGTTGACGAACGGGAATGTCGAGGTGATGTTGACGGACGAACAACATAAACAAGTGTTGAGAGCAATAAAACACAATAAAGGCTTGAGATTGATATTGAGCCATTCGCAGTTGAAGAACAACATTGAAGGGGGTCTACTGAAAGAGATTCTGGAGTTGGCGGAAACGAGTATCCCCTATTTCAAGAAATTCGCTTCACCCCTGATTAAAGACAAAGTCGCACCAGCTATAAAAGATAAATTCGTTCCGTGGCTGAAAAAGATGATCGACGACGAGTTGGATACAATTATAGAAAAAGATCCATCAGGTGCCGGCTTAAGACAAATGATAAACAACCGACTCAATGCGGCTTTGAACGATGTACGGGTAAAAAAAAATTAATTCCGTTGACGTTGAGCGATCTGGAAGTGTGGGCCAATAAATTGAAATTGAAGAATTTTCGCGGTGTTTTTAGACGAGAGCTTTTACCTGATGTACCTTGGAAAAACGAGTGCGGTATAATCAATCTCGGTGATCTGGACACACCCGGAACACATTGGACGTGTTATTATAAAAATGGTAAAAATGTAATTTATTTCGATTCTTATGGAAATGCGCCACCACCTTTGGAGTTGGATAAATACATGAGAAGTTTTGACATTCGCTATAATTCGGACCGATTTCAAGATTATGGCGATCCGCCAATCTGCGGGCATCTGTGTTTAGAAGTTTTAAGGCAGTTTTCAAATGGAAAAACATATGATGAAGTCAAAGACATTTTAAATAAAAATAAATACGCCTGGCTCGGGTGGTTCGACACTTTTTTACGATGCCCCCGTCAATAAATTGTTTATACCATTTTTATTTTTTTAATAATTTATTACCACCCGAAAATCTGTTTTCCTAATATAGAAATGTCGTCATTTAGATCACCAAGTCAAACTAACCAGTCAGAAGCATGGAACCTGCTTTCCATGGAGCCCAGAGAACCCAAAGGGGTTTTGACTGACAAATTCATCATGAGGTTCGATCGGTATTTAAACTGGGATCTGCTCTCTTCCCATTATGATTTTCCAATCGAGATGTTGCGGATGTACCCGCACAGAGTGAATTGGGCCAAGTTGTTGAGGCGTATTAAATTTTCGGAGGAATTCCTAAGAGAGATGGTCCCCCATTTCGATGAATGTTGGGGTATCCTGTGCAAATATCAAACGCTGTCTGAAAAGTTTATTCACGATTTCGCAGTTAAAATCGATTGGAATTACGTGTTGTTGTATCAAAATGTAACTAGCAGATTTTTGGACGAACACAAAATGTATTTTGATGAATCCTAGTTGAGTGGCTCAGAGATGTTCAAAATAAAAACCCTAATTCGCATGGATCGACCGGTTTGAATAAATGGTATTTAATATTTGCAGGATGAATAAAAACTAGTTGTTGTTTATTTTTTTTATATAAAACCATTATGATGGAAAACATTTTTCCTAACATAGAAATGACGACATTTAGACTATCAGGTAAGACTTCACAACTGACCTTGAACTTGGAACATCCCATTCACTTGGATGCTGAGTACAAGCTGGCACTCACCGGACTTTTCTGCGAATACAACTTTTATAATTTATTTGAGGGTTGTAGTGTTTTGTTTGACGGTGGAACGAAAATCGGTTTCGGTAAAGGTTTTTGGACATTTGATGCCATACAGAAACACATACAAAAAGGCGTGGATCCGCTGTTACGCGGTAAAACAGACGATAAAAAGAATAAAGTCACGGTCGTTTCAATACTTAAAACTACGGGGTACCGGGTGAAAATCACTTCACCTATAAAATTTCACATGGAAAATCCGCTGCGGCGTTTGCTGGGTTTCGATGAAATTGATGCCCCCGAATACTTGGACACGTACAACGCGAAAAAACCGCACAACATAAGACCATGGGACTTGATTGAAGTCCACTGTGATATCGTGGAAAATTGTTTTGTCAATCATGACGAACATTGGCACAAACACAAAGAGTCTTCGGTGTTGTATAGTTTCTTTCCATATGGTGAATTTGGTAATAAAATTGCTGTGATGCCGCGGCCGCCGCATTACGTGTCGTTGAAAAAAGGATTGAATAAAATCCAACAAATCAACATTTACATTACAGACCAAAATAATAATTTATTGCAGATGTTCGATTCGAATGTGCATGTTTATTTGGAGTTGATTCGGGTGTAGTATTTTTTAATTTATTAAAAATCGGCAGTTTCTATTTTTTATTTGACGCCGCAAAGCGTTATTCCTTGTATAGGTAAAAATGAACGGTCCTAACTTTAATGATTTACTGAAAGAAATCAATGGAAAGTCTTACATCAGGGTGGGTGACCTGGAAGTCGGTAAAAAATATTTTGTGGAAAATATGGATAAAATCTCTTCATCATACGGTATGAGAATATTAGTCACATGCGATGATGTGAAATTCTATCTTCCCGAAAGCTGGAATGACAGGTTGACGAATAACTATATCAAACAACTGTTGAATTTTAAGGGAAAACTCTATGTGTTGTACAACGGTAAAATAACACTTTCAGATAATAAATTCAAGCACAGTATCGAGTTTAAGGTTGACGAATAAAAATAGTTTTTAAAAAACATAATTTAAATACATTTTTGAAAATGCCCCATTTAACTTATTTGTTGTGAAAACCCATAATGCATGCATTAGGAATCAATAATGGCTGAAAGCTACGGTTATTATTTGTTGAGTGAAAACGGATTTGAACCGCACAACGGGTCACCGGATGCAGCTGGTCTCGATTTGAGAAGCGCATATGATTATGTTGTACCAAAGCGGGGACAACAATTGGTAAAAACGGATATAACGTTTAAATTTCCCGAAGGCTGTTATGGAAGGATCGCGCCGAGATCTGGTCTAGCCCTAAAGCACTGTATAAGCGTCGGTGCTGGTGTGGTGGACAGAGACTATACCGGCAACGTCTGTATTCTGTTGATAAATAATTCCGATATCGATTTCCCCGTGCGTCGTGGAGATAGGGTGGCGCAGATCATATGTGAAATGTATAAAAAACCACCTTGTATTCGAATAGACCAAGTTGAACAAACTGAACGGAAAGACGGCGGATTCGGAAGCACCGGTATAAACTGATTAAATTATAAAAAATGATGTTGGAAATCAAAATGTCTCGAGATTTTTTTTTCAGCCTCAGACTTGAAGTAACGGTGATTACCAAGCGCTCTTCCTTGTCATGTGACCTATTAAAATACACCATTTTGAAAAACCTGAAAATGGCTGAAATTAACCCGAAATCAAATACAAACTGGCCCAGAACCAGTCAAATATGAGGTTTACGAGGGTTCGGTGAAGAGTGCGTCTCGCCCTTCCTTGGATTAAATTTTCTGGATTAATTTTTGTGGATTAAACACACCATTTGAAAAACCTGAAAATGGCTGAAATTAACCCGAAATCAAATACAAACTGGCCCAGAACCAGTCAAATATGAGGTTTACGAGGGGTCGGTGAAGAGTGCGTCTCGCCCTTCCTTGGATTAAATTTCTGGATTAATTTTTTGTGGATTAAATACACCATTCGAAAAACCTGAAAAATGGCTGAAATTAACCCGAAATCAAATACAAACTGGCCCAGAACCAGTCAAATATGAGGTTTACGAGGGGTCAGTTAAGAGTGCGTCTCGCCCTTCCTCACCCTTCCTCGCCCTTCCTCGCCCTTCCTCGCCCTTCCTCACCCTTCCTCGCACTTACTTGGAATTTCACCATTTCGAAAACCGGAAAAATGTTGGAAAAATGCTGAAAAATGGTTTGGATTAGCCCAAAATCAGATAAAAACTGGCCCAAAACCTGTCAAAAATGAAGTTGATGGAGGGCTGAAAATCGGAAGGGCGAGTGGCCCAGAACCGCTGTTTCATATCTACTTGGGTCTAAGAGCTTAAAAGCCTAGACCGTGGTGTATGGCCCTAAGTCTTGGGTCTCAGAGCTTAAAACCCTAAGCCTAGACCACGGAACTTAGATCTTGGTTCTACACCCTGGTGTAGGGCCTTAGGACTTGGGTATAAGAACCTAAAAGCCTAGACCACGGACCTTAGATCTTGGTTCTAGACCCTGGTGTAGGGCCTTAGGACTTGGGTATAAGAACCTAAAAGCCTGGACCACAGACCTTAGATCTTGGTTCTAGACCCTGGTGTAGGGCTTTAGGACTTGGGTATAAGAACCTAAAAGCCTGGACCACGGACCTTAGATGTTGGTTCTAGACCCTGGTGTAGGGTCTTAGGTCTTGGGAATAAGAACCTAAAATCCTAGACCACGGACCTTTGCTCTTGGCTCTAGACCTTGGTGTAGGGCCTTAGTCCTTGGGTATAAGAACCTAAAAGTCTAGACCACGGAACTTAGACCTTGGTCCTAGGCTCTGGTGTAGGGTCTTTGGTCTTGGGAATAAGAACCTAAAATCCTAGACCACGGACCTTTGGTCTTAGTTCTAGACCCTGGTAATGGCCTTTTGGCCTTTAGCCGTTGGGTATAGGATCCTAAAAGTCTAGACCACGGACCTTAGACCTTGGTCCAAGACTCTGGTGTTGGGTCTTAGATCTTGGTTCTAGACCCTGGTATAAGGTCTTGGGTATAAGAACTTAAAAGCCTAGACCACGGACTTTTGTTCTTGGTTCTAGACCCTGGTGTAGGGCCTTAGTCCTTGGGTATAAGAACCTAAAAGTCTAGACCACAGACCTTAGACCTTGCATTGGTCCTAGACTCTGGTGTAGGGTCTTAGGTCTTGGGAATAAGAACCTAATATCCTAGACCACGGATCTTTGGTGTTGGTTCTAGACCCTGGTGTAGGGCCTTAGGTCTTGGGTCTAAGAACTTAAAAGCCAAGACTATGGTGTCTAGCTTTATGTATTGGGTCTGGTCCATGCGGTAGGGTCTTAGGTGTTGGGTAAGATAGATGGAGGTTGGTCTTCATACACCCCAATCTGAATCTGACAACCATAGCTGATCATGATTTTAAAATCAAAGAAATAAGACCTCGTTACCTAATGTTTGCTCAATACATGAGGGGCTGTGAATCGCGGCCCCCTTGTAGGTTTTTAGGTTTTAAGTCTAAAGCCTTGGGTCTTAGGAATTAGATCTTAGGTTTAAGGAATTAGTCTAGTCTAAGGTGTTTGGAGTTTGGACTCAGGTGCAATGTAAGGCCTTAGGTTTGGATCTTAGGTCTAATTAGTTCAGGTTTTAGTTCTAGGCTAATGGCTCATAGGTCACAGCCTCAGCTGCTAGGACTTAGGTCTTAAGTCTAAGGCCTCCTGGTCCTATTCACAGGTTAAAACCTTATCTGCTAGGTTTTAGGGCTTTGGACTCAGGTGCAAGTCCTTAGGCTTACATTTTAGTCCCAACACATTAGGTCTAGGCTGTTGTCTAATAGGCCTTATTCACAGGTCAAATCCATAGCTGATAGGTTGTAGGGCTTTGGACACGGGTGTAAGGCCTTAGGTTTAGATCATAGGTGCAACACATTAGGTTTAGGCTGTTGGCTAATAGGCCCTAACCACAGGTCAAATCCTTAGCTGCTAGGTTTTAGGGCTTTGGACTAGGGTGTAAGGCCTTAGGTTTAGATCAAAGGTCCAACACATTAGGTCTAGGCTGTTGGCTAAGAAGCCCTATTCACAGGTCAAATCCTTAGCTGCTAGGTTTTAGGGCTTTGAACTTGGGTGTAAGGCCTTAGGTTTGGATCAAAGGTCCAACACAATAGGTTTAGGCTGTTGGCTAATAGGCCCTATTCACAGGTCAGATCCTTAGCTGCTAGGTTTTAGGGCTTTGGACTCAGGTGCAAGGCCTTAGGTTTACATCTTAGTGCCAACACATTAGGTGTAGGCTGTTGGCTAATAGGCCCTATTCACAGGTCAGATCCTTAGCTGCTAGGTTTTAGGGCTTTGGACTCAGGTGCAAAGGCCTTAGGTTTACATCCTAGTGCCAACACATTAGGTTTAGGCTGTTGGCTAATAGGCCCTATTCACAGGTCAAATCCTTAGCTGCTAGGTTTTAGGGCTTTGGACTCAGGTGCAAGGCCTTATGTTTACATGTTAGTCCCAACACATTAGGTTTAGGCTGTTGGCTAATAGGCCCTATTCACAGGTCAAATCCTTAGCTGCTAGGTTTTAGGGCTTTGGACTCAGGTGCAAGGGCTTACGTTTACATCTTAGTCCCAACACATTAGGTTTAGGCTGTTGGCTAATAGGCCCCATTCAGAGGTCAAATCCTTAGATGCTAGGTTTTAGGGCTTTGGACTCAGTTGCAAGTCCTTGGGTTTACATCTTAGTGCCAACACATTAGGTTTAGGCTGTTGGCAAATAGGCCCTATTCACAGGTCAAATCCTTATTTGCTAGGTTTTAGGGCTTTGGACTCAGGTGCAAAGGCCTTGGGTTTACATCTTAGTGCCAACACATTAGGTTTAGGCTGTTGGCTAATAGGCACTATTCACAGGTCAAATCCTTAGCTGCTAGGTTTTAGGACCTAAGTCTAAGGCCTTGGGTCTATGGAATTAGATCGTTGGTCTAAGGATTAATTTTGGTCCTTTGGTTGTGTAAGGCCTTAGGTTTAGGTTTTAGGTCCAACACATTAGGCCTAAGCTGATGGATAATAGGCCATATTCACAGGTCAAAGCCTTAGATGCTAAGTTTTAGGGGTTTGGACTCAGGTGTATGGCCTTAGGTTTAGAACTTAGGTGCAACACATTAGGTCCTGGCTCGTGGCTAATAGGTTCTATTCACAGGTAAAAGCCTTATCTGTTAGGTTTTAAGACTTTGGAATCAGGTATCAGACCTTAGGTTTACATCTTAGTCCCAACACCTTAGGTTTAGTCTGTTGGCTACTAGGCCCTAATCACAAGGCAAATCCTTAGCTGCTAGGTTTTAGGGCTTTGGGCATGGGTGTAAGGCCTTAGGTTTAGATCATAGGTCCAACACATTAGGTTTAGGATGTTGGCTAATAGGCCCTATTCACAGGCCAAATCCTTAGCTGCTAGGTTTTAAGGCTTTGGACTCGGTGTAAGGTTAAGATCTTAGGTGCAACACATTATGTCTAAGCTGGTGGCTTATAGGCCCTATTCACAGGTCAGAGTTTTAGCTGCTAGGATTTAAGGTTTTGGACTCAGGTGTAAGGCCTTAGGTTTACATCTTAGATGCAAAACATTAGGTTTAAGCTGGTGGCCAATAGACCCTATTCACAGGTTAAAGCCTTCGCTGCTAGGTTTAAGGGCCTTGCGGGACCATTTAAATACAATAGTCCTTACACCAGACCATTTAAATTCAACAGTCCTTGCACAGGACTAGTCGTTACGCGGGACTATCAAAATTCAATATTCCTTATGCAGGACCATTTAAATATAATAAGCACTCCAGACTATCTAAATTTAATAGCATGCAGAACCATTTAAATACAATAGTCCCCACGCCGGACTATCCAAATATAATAGTCCCCACACCGGACTATCTAAACACAACAGTCCCCATGCCGGACTATCTAAATACAATAGTCTCCATGTCGGACTTTCTAAAATTCAATAGTCCTCACACCGGACTATCTAAAATTCAATAGTCCTCATGCAGGACTATCTCAAATTCAATAGTCCCCACACCGGACTATCTAAAATGCAATAGTCCTCACGCCGGACTATCTAAAATGTAATAGTCCTCACGCCGGACTATCTAAAATGCAATAGTCCCCATGCCGGACTATCTACATACAATAGTCCCCATGCCGGACTATCTATGATTTTCTTACCTATATGATGTGGAAACCCATTAGAAATCAATAATGGCTGAAAGCTACGGTTATTATTGCTTGACTGAAAACGGATTTGAACCATACAACGGGTCACCGGATGCAGCTGGTCTCGATTTGAGAAGCGCATATGATTATGTTGTACCAAAGCGGGGACAACAATTGGTAAAAACGGATATAACGTTTAAATTTCCCGAAGGCTGCTACGGAAGGATCGCGCCGAGATCTGGTCTAGCCCTAAAGCACTCTATAAGCGTCGGTGCTGGCGTGGTGGACAGAGACTATACCGGCAACGTCTGTATTCTGTTGATAAATAATTCCGATATCGATTTCCCCGTGCGTCGTGGAGATAGGGTGGCGCAGATCATATGCGAAATGTATAAAAAACCGCCCTGTATCAGATTGGAAAAAGTCGAACAGACTGAACGGAAAGACGGCGGATTTGGAAGCACCGGTGTAAACTGATTAAAATTATAAAAATGATGTTGAAAATCAAAATGTATCGAGATTTTTTTTCAACCTCAGACTTAAAGTAACGGTAATGACAAATCAAAGCGCTCTTCCTTGTCATGTGGTGAAAATCGCTGTGTAAAATACCTAATGTGGATAAAAATCCTTTTGAAATCAGGATTATGTTAGGTTAAAACAACAAAGGTTAAGACTCGCCCTTCCTTGGATTAAATTTCTGGATTAAATACACCATTTGAAAAACTTTAAAATGGCTAAAATTAACCCGAAATCAGATACAAACTGGCCCAGAACCAGTCAAATATGAGGTTTACGAGGGTTCGGTGAAGAGTGCGTCTTGCCCTTCCTTGGATTAATTTTTTTCTGGATTAAATACACCATTTGAAAACCCTGAAAAATGGCTGAAATTAACCCCAAATCAGATGCAAACTGGCCCAGAACCAGTCAAATATGAGGTTTACAAGGGTAGGTTAAGAGGGCGCCTCGCACTTCCCTCGCACTTCCCTCGCACTTCCCAAATTCACCTTGGCAAAACCTGAGAAAATGTTCTAAAATGTTGTAAAATTTTGTAAAATGGTTGTAATTAGCCTACAATCAGATAACAAACTGGCCCAAAACCAGTCAAAAATGAAGTTTACGGAGGGTCGGAAATCGGAAGTGCGAGGTGTTTCAGAACCGGCCTTTCATATCTACTCATTTATTTTCGTTTATTTCATTTATTTTCGTTTATTTTATTTTTCAATTTACATAATTTGCTTCCCGCCTAAACGCTACCCACACCATCAACGTTAGTTACATAACCGTCCGTCTGTCCTTGAAACCCGCGCGCTTTTACAAAATGTCGGTCGACTCATACACTGCAAGTAAGCGATTCACTCAGTCTTACACAGTCACTCGTGCGGTACAGACATGAGCGCATCCGGATTAATAGACGACTACTTGAACGCATTCATGGCCGACATCAACGCTGCGGACGACAACGCTACACTTGAGCAGATCCCAGTTCCACCACCACCGAGGCCTAAGAAGAGGATAAGACCTACGACCAAGCCTAAAGTGGAAGAAACAGCAAAACCAGGATGGGTTCCAAAACCATCAGACGACTGCCCCATCGTGTCGTGGCTTGGAAATGGACAATTTTACGCGGTACAGAATCCATCAAACAGCGGACCAGTGCTTTTAAAAATGGAAATGTATGACGGTTCGGATATGGTGTACAGATGCGGATTATTTATAGACAAGAACAGTGAATTATACGAGAGCGTCAACCAGGTAGTGGACAAGTCAGAGAATATGTGGATTAATAAAGCTACGGGAGTACCGAAGATTAGCGGCTTGACGCAAACAGTAACACGATACAGTAAGACAGTAGAGAAACCGAAAAAGCCAGTGATAAAACCGAAAAAGCAAGCTGCGCGTAGAAGACCCACCAAGAAAACATTGTAGGAACAGCGTCTAGACACTGTGGAGTGCGACCTCGCCGAACACCTGTGCTCATAAAAAATCCATGATGGCCGCCACCCTTCTCGACCACCTGTACAAACAAAAGATCCTTCTCAGAATTCATCGACCACAACAAAAGAAGCAGAACGATCCTTCTCAGATTTCATCGACCACCTGCATCCGGCCACCTGCACAAACAAAAGATTAGACACCTGCGGGACGACCCTTCTCAGATTTCATCGGCCACCTGCGCAAACAAAAGAAGATTTATGATGTCTAGACACTGTGGAATGTGCCAAACACCTGCGGAACGACCCTTCTCACGTTTCATCGACCACCTGCACTGAACACCTGCGCACATAAAAAATTCCAAGATGGCGCCGCGGGCAACAAAAACCGAACGAACGGACTGACCGAGCATCATTCTTCGCCTGGAGACCACTTCGACTAGTCGCATCATCCACATACTCTCTCATCATTACCATGTCGAGCATCAGCAGCAACATGACTTCAGAGTCCGCACCTGGTGTAACGATGGACCTGCGAACATCATTGAACACCTGCAAGTCCAGCTCTCCGGCCTACACCCGCCTGTCTGATCTGCGAGAGGAGTGCAGCTATGCGATCAGCGGGATGGAGCGTGTGACCACTCCATTCGGCGAGACAGTCGTCGTCATTCTCGAGGGACAAGTCGGCGATGATTTCTTCCTACGAGTCTACCTGCCCAGGCGTTTCAACCAAGTCCTGAGCGATCACGACATCGAGCGGTACAACAGCGGCTTCGGAGATCGCCTTCGTCTGGTGAAGCGCAGTCCACTTCCAGGCAGTAAATTCACACCGTTGGAATTTTTGTAAAGCAAGAAAAAGAAGACTCAAGATTTAATTAACCTTTATAAATTTTGATAGCTTTCGTAAGCAATAAATAATCCATGTACATTACAGCATAAACTAATGTCTTTTATTTTAAGATGAAACCCCAAACCTTTATTTTAAGAAAAGTGTATGCTATTTAGTTTTAGTGTCAGTAGTAGTCATGAGCTTGAAGTGGCAACATCCATTCTCAGCCATTGTGGCTGGTCCTTCAGGTAGTGGTAAATCACATTTCGTGTCCAAGTTTATCGAACACATAGATGAAATGTGTGATGTAAAATTTACCAAAATTAACTGGCATTACGGTAGTGGTGGAGGAGGAGGTGATGTAAGTAATTCCAAAATAAACCACATTGAGGGTTTACCAGACTTGAGTGATTATGATGGTAAGGAACCGATACTGGTTATAATTGACGACATGATGCGTGAGGCAGACGATAGAGTGGTGGATCTATTCACGAAGGGTTGTCATCATCGTAACATCAGTGTGTTCTTCATTACACAAAATCTTTTTCATCAGGGTCGTGGGCAGAGAGACATCTCACTAAATGCTCACTACATTATATTTTTTAAAAATCCCAGAGACAGAGTACAAATCAGATATTTAGCCAGGCAGATATATCCAGACAGTCCAAAGTTCATAGAGGAAGCCTACAGTGATGCCACGAAACAAGCACATGGTTATCTGCTTTTGGATTTGAAACAGTCGACATCCGAGGACATGAGAGTACGCACTTGCATATTTCCCGAGGATCGTGTAAACTACGTGTACTTGCCAAAGAAAAAATAGATAGTCAGTTGCAATCATGTCGTGCTTGAAGAAGGACGCACCACTGCTCAGAGCGCTGATACACGCAACACCCAAGGAACGCAAGGCACTGCTAAAGGTTTGTGACAAGAGTCGCATTCGTTCAGTCTGTGAGTGCGCCTACAACGTGCTACGTGGGAACGTGCCTCTGTCGAGTAAGACTAAAAGCCAGTTGAGCAAACATAAAGTGACTCTGAGACGCTTAGTAAGACAAGGAGAGTGTTGGGGAAAGAAACGAAATTATCTAGTGCAGAAAGGCGGTGGAGTTTTTATTCCACTACTATTGAGCACAGTGTTACAGGCAGCAGTCAGTAGTGCATTGGGAAAGTGAAATGGATGTCCAGACGAAGCCATTTTATTTGACTTTACTTAGCGGCACGGGTCGCTCAACACATTATTATCCGAAAAATACCACACATGATTTTACTGTACAGCTACCGAATTACTTTTGCTTGGACGGTAGAGATTGGGAAGTAGCGCTCGTAGAAGCGCATTATCCATGTTCATTCTCAACAGTAGACTCCGATGCTCTACTAAAAATATATGGTTACAAAAAGGAAGAAGAAGAAGACAAGAAGTCTGTGGGAAAAGAAGAACATAAGAAGGCTGCGGGAAAAGAAGGCAAACCATTCGACAAAAACAAATTATTCATCGTCGACAGTAAACTAAATCCCGGAAACTACAGTTCGGTCGAAGATTTGTTGAAACACATCAACGGGTTGAAAAATGTAAAGAAAACTGGAAGTGTATTCAGTATTGACGAGGCAAAGCGTCTTAAAGTAACGTTTGGAAAAAATACAATGGGAAATACCGAAGGAGTAGTCGGTTCCCCAAAACTCGGACTTCAGTTGGGACTAGCACGGGGAGACGATTTGGTAAATGAACCAGGTTTACAAACGAGTACTAGACCGATTAATTTAAATCTTGGATTACCATCACATATGCTCGTGTACTGCGATCTGATTGAAGAACAAATATTAAGCGATGTCCGTACACCAATATTGAGGATTATCAATATATCCCACTCGATAGATGATTATGGGACGTACAAGGCGGCATACATCAATGATCCGCACTACGTTCCGGTGAGAAAGAAGACATTCGAAAGTGTGAGAATTTATGTGAAGGACATCTTAAAGCGAGATCTCTCATTCCGTCACGGAGCGTTGACCGTTAAACTACACTTCCGACCGACCGCTGCTGCACATCAATAATGGAGCACGCAAAGAAGATGGCTTTCGTCCCGCAAGAGCTTATTGAGCGTTTACAGGCTACATCATCGGAGAAGCCGTCAAACAATTTGTCCACTACGGAAGGACTGGATTTGGAGATGCAGAAAATAATGAATAACAAGAATATAGACGATAGTGAAAAATGGAAACTGTACAATCAGGCGTTGCAACGTTTCTTACACTTTGCCTCTAATAATCGCCAGTCGATTAATATCCCAATCGTGGATGCGACATTCGGTGATGATACCCAACACTCGACACGGGGTGCAGCGGAAGGGCCAGTCGAGGAGATTGTCGAAATGTTCTCAAAGACATACAGGAGTGACGCCCGCAATCTGTTGAGATTTATGAAAAAACCCGATAGTCGAATCAGTTGGGATATCAACTACTCGGTGTTTATCGATGGTCGAAAACTACCGAATGCGAATATAGTTGATATTTTGAATAACATAGTGAGAGTTCGAATAACCGAACGTATACCGCCAGGATGGATGGAAGTGATGACCGCTTTGAAAGAAATGAATGTACCTCTAGAATTTATAAATAATATCAGAGCGTTACGGGAATTGAATGACACATTCAAATCACCATCACGGCTGACCAGTTCACCGAGTGCACCATTACCGCGCATAACACCGATGCGAGAGCGGCTACGTTCGTGGGCGGTAGTGAAACGAGGAGCTAAGGAGCGTCGCGGTGAGACATCATTACAGAGAACATTACGTGAGGTCGATGATTATCTAGCGAAAACACCGATTGAAGAAGCGGCGACTGGCGGCTATGCTACGTCAACTCCTGCAAACAGGGATGAATACCAGTGGGAAACGGAGCCGTTGGGCTTTCTAGACAGGTGGGAACCGTATCCGGCCAAGTGAGTATGGACCGTCTCTATTACAACCCCGGCGAGCCCGGTGCGTTCGGCGGTGTCGCACCGCTAGTGCGAGCTGCACGCAAGAGAGATATTTCAAAGTCGAAAGTAAGCGAATGGTTACAATCACAGGATACTTATACATTACACAAGCCGGCTCGTAAACGCTTCCCACGCAACCAGTACTCTGTTTTCAGCCCGTACGAACTATGGCAAGCGGACTTGAATGATATGCGAGGATTGAGTAAATACAACGATGGAGTCAATTACCTGCTGACCGTGATAGACGTGTTCAGTAAACGTCTGTACGTGAGAGCGTTGAAGAGAAAGGAAGGTGCAGAAGTGGCAGTGGCATTCGAAGAAATATTCAAAGAAGCGACTAAAACTCCGCGTTGCCTCCAGTCTGACAAAGGAACAGAGTTTACCGGCACCAAGACCAGACAGTTATTCAAAAAGTACGGAATAAAATATGTGACTACGCAGAATCCCGATGTTAAAGCAGCAGTAGTGGAACGCGTGAACCGCACGTTAAAGTCTCGCATGTGGCGTTACCTGACTTACAAAAACACTTACCGATATATCGATGTACTGAACAAACTGGTGAAAGCATACAATGCCAGCGCACACAAGAGTCTCGGTGGTGGATTGCGCCCCATCGATGTGAAAAATGATCGGACGATAGCACAAGTGCTACAACGCATGTACAGTAAAATTCCACGCCGTGTTAAGCCCAAAGTCAAGATTGGTGACACAGTGCGCATAGCAAAGGAGAAGGGCACGTTCGCCAAAGGCTACGAGACCAATTGGAGTAACGAAGTGTTTACTATTCGTAAAGTGAACACTCTGATGCCGTTGCCCATGTACACGCTGGCGGACCTCAAAGGTGAAGTTTTGACCGGCCAGTTTTACGAACACGAATTACAGAAAGTAATCTACCGGAGTGATCAACTATTCAAGATTGACAAAATACTGGACACTCGTGGCAGAGGCGCCAGTAAGAGTTATTACGTCAAGTGGCGAGGTTACGGAGACGAGTTTAACTCTTGGGTGAGAGCGCAAGACTTACAAAATGTCTAACTCGCAATTCTTCCTGACGCTGCCCAGCAACAGTTCTATGGAATATTTCCCCAACAATAAGGTGTCGAACTACACTACGCATCTTTCGAAACAGATACGATTGGAAGGTGCGTGGGAGATGGCTCTGGTGGAATCTCACTATCCATGCTCGTTTCCATTAGTGGGCAAGAACGAGATTATAATAATCGAACAGGATACTATTCTTTCCGCCATAGGTATGGAAGAGCCAGACAAGTACACGTTTACTCTGGACATGGGTTACTACAAGAATATAACTGAACTGCTGAATATGATTAATGATGCAAAGGACCTCATCGATTACGTGGAGTTCACTTATGACAAAGATGCGGACAGAGTGGAAATAAAAATACTGAAAGAAGACGTGGTTGCAATACATTTAGACAATAAACTGGCTTTACAATTGGGATTCGATCCGCAACAGAAGGACATTGTGAAAAACAATAAAGCGTCATGGCCGCCGAATCTATCAATGGGGCTTCCAGCTAATATGTACGTGTACTGCGATCTGATTGAGCCACAATTGATCGGTGACACTTCTGCCCCACTATTGAAAATCATCAACATTGACAGAGGCGACTACGTGCACGGGGCGAATAAGACTGTACTCTACACCAGCCCGCATTACGTACCGATCACCAAAGGTGCATTCGAGACTGTGGAAATCGACCTCAGGGATCACACGGGGCAAAACCTGTCATTCCTGTTCGGGACGTCGTACGTGAAGCTGCATTTCAGAAGAGCTCTGCATAATTAACTGTAATAATGGCTTCGAACGATCCGTACATGGCGTACTACTATCGCCAGCATTCGCAGACGGGCGGATCGATAGAAAAAGTGTTTCGCGGTGCCGCCTATCAGAGAGGACATGGAGTCGGCAGCTTCTTGGGCGGTATGTTTCGCACCGTATCTCCGATAATCAAGAGTGGAGTTGCGGCATTGGGCAGGGAAGCGTTAAAGTCCGGAATGGGTTTTCTAGGTGATGTGACTCTGCGTACGAAACATCCCAGAGATGCGGCGGAGGAGCGCATGAAAGAGTTTACCGGCTCGTTGAAGCGCACAGCCGATGACAAGATTGAACGAGTTCTCCGTGGTGGCGGCAAACGCATCCGTCCGGCATCCAAAAAGCGCGGATCGCGTAAGAGTGGCGCGAAACGCGCAACGCGCAAGACTTCCGCGAAGCACGCTATGTCTGGCGGCAGGAAGCAGTCGAGTGGCCGTCGCACACAGCGTGTCACACCTCAGTCTCTGGCTAAACTCCTTAGAGGAAGGTCGTCATCATCGCCGTCCAAGAAGAGAAAAGCAGCAGTTAAGAATAAAAGGAAAGTGGCAAAGGCAATAAGAGACATTTTTAATTAATCATGTCGTTCATACATCAAAGATCATGCGAATGCGTCAAGACGGAGCTGGACTTGTTTTCACTACCGCCCACACAGACGAGTATCGAAAATGGAAAATGGATTCAATACAAACCGATATCCACACTGACGGACGACTCACCGATAGAGTTTGTAGTGCCCGGCAATGGCGAAGAGTACACCGATCTATCGCAAACAATGCTGGAAGTCACAGCATCGATAATCAAGGCTGACGGATCGGCGATCGCTGCGGCCGATGCAACAAAAGCTGGTCCGATAAATAACTGGCTACACTCGTTGTTCAGTCAAGTGGATATGTGCATGAATCAAAAATTGGTTACACCACAAAACAACACTTACGCCTATCGAGCGTACATCGAAACAGTATTGAACTACGGATTCGATGCCAGGTAATCACATCTGTCATCCGTGCTGTGGAACGCCGATGATTCAGGCCATATGGAAAACACCGAAGACGATAATGATGGACTGGAAAAACGACGGAAGCTAACAAAAGGAGGACGAGAAATCGATATGGTCGGCCATCTGCATTTGGATATGTGTAATCAGAATAAATATCTTTTGAACGGAGTCGAGCTACGCTTCAAGTTAAACAGGTCGAAAGATGCATTCTCCATGATGGTGCACGAAGGTGACTACAAAGTGCATATCGCCGATGCGAACCTGTGGATTAGAAGATGTAAAGTCAGCCCGACCGTACTGTTGGCGCACAGCAAGATACTACAATCTGGCACCGCTAAATATCCAATCACACGAGTGGACGTGAAATCATTCACGCTCGCTTCCGGCATAAGGAGCAAGACTCTGGACAACGTATTTCTGGGACAAGTTCCGAAGCGCGTGATTGTCGGTATGGTAACCAATGCAGCATTCAACGGTGATGTCCAAAAGAATCCGTACAATTTCAAGAATTTCGATTTGAACTACTTCTCACTGTACGTGGACGGTGAACAGGTGCCGGCCAAACCACTCCAACCCAAGTTCTCTCCTGCTGCTAGTGCAAAGTTCATTATGGCGTACAACACAATATTCAACGGCACGGGAATCCATTTCTCAGACGCTGGAAACGTGATTAGCAGAGAAGATTTCGAAAACGGCTACTGCCTTCTAGTGTTTGATCTGACACCCGACCTGTCTGCCAGCGATACCGGCCACTGGAATCTCGTACGCAACGGCAGCGTGCGCATGGAGCTTGGATTCGGCACCGCGCTAACCGAGACTGTCAACTGTTTGGTGTACGCAGAGTTTGACAACGTAATTGAAATCGATCGACACCGCAACGTGATGGTCGACTTTGGTGGCTAGTCTCTCACCGGCACTCGTACGAGATGGATCGCTTACGCAGAGTACGTTGCAGGAATTTGGCTGCTCCCATCATTATTGATTTCCAGAGTTTCAAAGACAACATCAATGATTACATAATGAAGGAAGTCTGCGTTATGGAAGTGGATAGCGGGATACTACTGATGCATCACATCGCCAAACCGCCATTCAACAGGGACGAACTGACCATCGACAAACACCGAGAATCACACTGGCTATCGAAGCACTATCACGGTTTAAAGTGGGATCAAGGGGACATTGGCTACAACGACTTGAAACAAAAGCTACGAAAGATAATCGCCAAACGACACACCGTCTATGTCAAAGGATCGGAAAAGAAGAGTTTTGTATATAGACATTTAGTTATTGATCACTGCACAACCAACGTCATCGACTTGGACGATATCGGATGCGGCTCACTGGCTACAATCAACAATCTACTATCGAAATCCACGCTGCGCTGCCGCCATCACAGATCACCGAACCATCGATGCTCACTATCCAATTGCATAGTATTACACGGATGGTTATTTTTGACTAACAATATTGACGATGAATTGGAATCTATAGATGAAACAAGTTCGTATTTCTGCACTTGCTTTCACACGTCTACGAGCACTACAACGAGTACTACCACCGCAACTGTTGGCATCGACACCGTAGAATGAATACCAATCAGATTGAGAAATATTTACCGACACTGCCTGTGCACAATCATGGGGTCTACGCCACCGACCGACTACCGCATCGCATCTCCCCTTCTACAGCAATCGTTGTGAATACCGATCCACACAATGAAGCCGGTACGCACTGGGTTGCATTCTACCTGGACCGAAAGAGTGATGTCATTGAATTCTTCGACAGTTACGGACAACCCCCGCATCTGTACTTCTACCAAGGATTCCTGAGACGTAACGCTCCGTTACCTGTACAACGAGTATCGCCTACAAGATGATGACAGCACAGTCTGCGGTCACTACTGTCTGACTTACCTGTACTACCGAACTTACCATGATATGAGGATGATGGACTTCGTGCAGCTCTTCGACGATACCTCCACTGCTCACAATGATGCGATGATCAGAAAACTATTCACCAGATTGTATAAACACTTGTAGCAATGTTTGCTTTTTTCTTTGTAAAAATCTTTTTAATTTTTCTTTGTATTGTAAAATCTTTTTCATTTATCTTGTAGTGTAATTTTTTTTTCTTGTAATAAAAATGAGTACTCAACAAACACCAATCTTTTCATTTCCTTTTAGTATGTAAGTTTTCATTTTTTTTAAATAAGGCTCAATATTTCAAAGTGTATTTAGAAAAATCAGATAGTTTAATCTTTGTGCAGACTAGACATTTATAATTTACTTTCAAAGACCAGAGGGTCTAGTAACTCAGTATTTCAAAAGAGTCTAATAATTTACTCATTGCACATATTTGACATAACAGTTCAAAGTGGAAAGAGCCTATTAGTTTAACCTTTATACAGACTCGACATTACTTTCAAAGATCAGACAGTTTAGTAACTTTATATTTCAAAAGAGTCTGATAGTTTAAGTATTTGTACACCTCTGTGCAGACTCGTCATTTATATTTTACTTTCAAAGTGAAAAGAGTTTGATATCTTAGTATTTTTAAAAAGCAAAGAGTCTGACAGTGAATGATCTTATTACTATGTGTAAAACTGGAAAATGAAAACAAGTATGTCAATACAAATGACTAGATTTATTGAATCAATCTTAAACCTAACATCGAGTGTATTGAAAAAAGGAGGAATATTGAATCATCAGATAGAAACTTTATACATTATTTAACAAAGATAAAACATTATAGAATAGTCAACAAAAATGAATTTGATTCATTAATAAATTTTCATACAAACAACAACAAGAAAATGCAAACACAAAATAAAAGTTCATATCACAGTCCACAACAGTCCATAAACAGTCCACAACAGTCCATAAACAGTCCATATCACAGTCCATCACACACTCCCGAGATCCGAACAGAGCCTACCCGATCACACTCATGCGACTTAAATTATACTGTCTAATCGTCTACGTCCATCGGCGCTGGTAGAGCTGGAGGTAACGGTGGCGCCCTGGGGGGAATAGCATAGTGCCCCCACGGAAGCGTGTTTATTCCGTCCTCTGGCATTACATATCGTTTGTCATCATAGGGTGCCAGGGACCGCTTCCTTACCACAACGGTGTAGATTATGTGGTGTTTGCTTTGGAACCTCTGGTTGTCCGTACTTTTGATAGTCTTGTTGTATAAACAATCTAGGTAATCTTGTACGGACAGTTCCTTTGCAACTACGGCGCGGTTGACGCCCTTTGCCCGCTTTATCGGCGGAGGCGCACCACAGTCGTCGTCATCTCCGTTACCAACAGCACACGTAAAGCCTCCGGATACCATACAATATAATTTTGCCATCAAGCCGACGAATAACCTAATAACTCTCCCACCGACTTCGTCCTTGAATTTCCCCAAAACCCTAGCGTTGCGCCCGTCGTAGCACATGTGGTTCTGGGGATAGTTGCTGGTGTCGAAGTCGTCCAGGTGCGTCATCATGTCGCGGTAGACGTCTAGGGTACGAATGGCGTAGACGATACCATCTGTGTCCATGTAGGTCATCTTGATATTCTCGATGCCGTACCTTTCTACCATATCGTAGTGAAAACCGTACATCCACCGTTTACTGTGGTCCAGAATACACATTCCCGCATAGACTGGCTTGTTCAGCACAACTCGCACTTTCGCCATATTCAGTAGTGCCAGGTTCTCGTCGTACCAAATCCGGTCGTTGAAATTTGCCTTGGCCACGTACTTCGTGTATGTCTTGCGGGATGTGGCGATCTTCATGTTTTGATGTTTTCTCACATTCTGGAGACTCATACCGTAGACAGCATTGACCATCAATTTGAACATCTCGACTTCGAATTTGTTGTTGGCCTGCCGTCTCAGTTCGGTATTGAGCATCACGTACGGTTTTAACCACGGCGACTGTTTGAAACGCATAACCCGGTGAATACGACGAACACGTAGTCCATTCTCGATCGCTTGTTGCAAGTAACGATAGTGAATCACGTATTCATCCTTATCCGTGAGAGTAGCCATTAGCTTCTTCGATTGTCCTGCTCCGCTATTGATGATGTCCTCCGACGAGTAGGGCAGCTGGTAAGCCGGCGACTTTCGTACTTCCGGACAGAACGGGAGGTCGCGGTGTTTGTCGTGGAGCGCCTGGTCTCTCGGGTACTCCAGGTCGACTTCCAAAACATATCCATACTCTCCGTCTGCCGGTATGGCCATGATGTTTAAGTCGTCGATTTCCTGCTGCGAAAGCCACTCAAAATCTTTGTAGGGAAGTGGTTCTGACATGGCCCATCCGTAGAGGTTATTTGCATCATAGTACATTAAAAATGTATCGTTTTCGTGTTCTACGACACCTCCACTTGTCGATGCGCCCTGGCCGTCTCGGTTGCCGCCATCTTCAGCTCTTGTGTATTTGTTGTTGGCGACAACGTGCCTAGTGACGCATTGGGTCAGTCCACCTCGGATGCCCTTCTCAAAGAACAAGTACATATCGACATCTCGCAAGGTATCGAGCACCACTCCAGTCTTGAGTAGCATTACGTCCCACGCGTATGAAGGCAGAGTAAGATAATGCGCAGGATCCAAGTTGTAATGCGTCATGCACATTTCTCTGAATCCCTCGAAGACGTCGGCGAGTAGCAGAACATCGGTCATCAGATATATTTCTGCGTACTGCCCGAGGGATGTGCAACTGAACTTATCCCATACGCGTTGGGCGTGTGCGTAGTCCTCGTCGGTGACATTTTCTCCGAAGAAATCTTTAGGTGGCAGGTGATCATCATTAAGTACTTCCATGGACGTGACGTACTCGTAGGGGAAGATTCCCTTCCTTCGAAGCAAATCAAAATCTTCTTGGTCTTGGTGCCGGGCGCGCGTAAGGTGCATTTTGTTGGCCGGCAGAATAGACGCCAATGTACCTAATGCCTTAGACATGAGGCGGTACGAATCGACAAATTGTAATTTAATACTGTTCCGCCGGCCCGCGCCCGGATATTTGAAGCGCTTCGAGAAAGTAATGTACTTCTCCTCGGTGTTGGCGAGTACCTCTACGTCTCCCTTGTCCACGCCTAACTCACGCACGATGAAGTGGGCGTCGTAGTTCGAAAGGTTGTGGAAATACATATTGACGGTCTCCTGTTCCCTGTAGCGGAGGTTGCACGAACGATGAGCAGCTCCTCTGTAGTTGTACGGAGGCGAGTGTTGATGATCCCTAACTTTCATCTTATCTTCACCATCGTTAGGGCCGAATTCCCGTTTACAGATGTGACAGACAGTGGCACGTCGGAATTGAAGTTCTTCCTGCTCTGTCAACTGAGGTGGGTCTCCGTGCATGCGCTGGCCGTAAAGGATGTCGCCAATCTTCCGTACGTCATCCCGTACAGCGTTGATAAAATGCTGCGCAGCATCCTCGCCTCTGTACATCCGCAGCTTGGAGAAGGTGTTGGAATCCTGGTCATCGTCGTCGCAGTCTCCCTCGTCGGCTGTTCTCAGGTCGTCGCGAATGTAATATGCATAAGCGTACGGTCTGTGGACATTCCTAACGTTGTTGGGCGTACCACCCATGCGCTGTTGACCAATCGTTCGGTTAGTTGCTGGGTCCCAAGCAGGCGGTCGAACAGTTGGTGCGGGATGAATAGGCCTATCAGCCTCAAAGGGTACGAGCATGCTCTCAAAGTCGGCGTAGATTGTAAACCGACTCCTCTTTGTACGCTCGGGCCGATTGAACATGATGTGCTCTTCTTCCGCAACATCGGTTCTCAATGGCGCGTTTTTATAGCAGTAGCGCCTGTGTTCTTCCAACCGCTGCTCTCCGGTGAGACCCAGTTTGTTGGGCTGGTTGTCAAAATGCGCGAAGCATCTCCAGCAAATGTGCAAACGATGTCCGCGACGGGTTAACTGGCTACCGACTAACCTCTCAAAGTCAGCTATGTACGCATAGTGGGCGGTTCGCTCATCTGTCAGGAATAACAGATCAAAGTGGTTTGGTGCCTCTCGTTCCACGACGCGAAGCGGGAAGACATAGTGCTCCTGTTTATCTTGCTGTCTCTTCTGTTTCTTCTTGTCCAGACCGTACACATTTATGCTTATGCCGGGGTTGTTACGTTCGAACGAGCGGATTTTGTCTAATCTTACTGGAAACTCCAGTCCGTCAAAATTTAGATTGGAACGTGCCCTGACCTCTGCTGTGAAATAATAAGGAGTAAGTCGATTACGAGGAGCATTTTCAACGAATTTTGTCAGCATAGCATATTCAAAGCAGCGTTCATCCGCATCGTTATACGTATTTACCACGGCATGTTTCACGGCGATGTCGCGAGGAAGGGGGATGAAGGAGCTACCTTTGGTAGGACTGTAGACATTTACTCTCACTTCCATATCTAAGACCCTAACAAAGCTCCATCCCGAGCCCTTCATCTCGCATGTCTCCTTCTCCAACAAGATTTTGTTGATGTAATCTTGACAAATTTCATCTACATCGCTTGTATAGAAGATATCGACATTCTTGGTCTTGAAGGCACGCCTACAAGTTTCGCCGTGAATGTTAGCAAATTCGCATTCGACTCAGAGATTAGACTTGATGGCATGAGTGTGAGTAAGTATTTGTCGCATGAGTGATATTACCTGAGTCCTTAGCGATAGAAGAAACTCCTGCAGGGTAACTGACTCGTCTGCGGGCTCGGTCAGGCGGTAGGTTTTGAGCCGCCCGCGGAATGCCGTCTCTACCTCGGTGAACCCCGCAGGAGCTAGGCCGTCAGGGATCACAGGCACCTCGTCGACGTCTTCGTTTGAAGTTGCCACTGATGCTGGCGACGAGGGGGCAGGCGAAGGTGGCTGGACTCCACCGGTCTGGTCGGGCTGGCGTTCCGCGCGTAGGACTTTGCATCGGAACCGGGCATGGAACTGCATGTTATTCTTCCTCGTGAAGGTTTGTCCACACCCGGCGCACACATGGCCTGAAAAACACACAATGCTGTAGTCGCATGTATAGTTATAATGTTAAAGCTGAAAAGAGAAACAGATTCCAAACTGATATGAAAAATCTGAATGTTCAATATACTTACTTTGTAATGAGATTCATTGAATGGTAAAACTGGAGAATTTTTGTTTATCTCCGAATGTCTACATTGTGACTGGGATTCATTTAATATTGGTTAAGAGTCTTTGAAATATAGCCCTTTGAAGGTATGTTTCATTTAGTTAGTATCAAATATCTGGATGAAATTTTTACATTCGAGACAAGATAGTGAATTCAAAATTAATAGTTTGAAGGAAAAAAAAATAAACACATTCCTCTTGAAGGAACTCCAGCAGGCTCTGGGGCTTGAGATGGCTCCGGAGCATGGGATGGGCCCGGTCTCGGCTCGACGTTAGGAGCAATGGAGGGGCCGGGCCTCGGTTCAAAGTCGGGATCAGAAGATGGACCTGGTCGCGGTTCCACCGCACTCGGTGTGGGCGCAAAGTCTATAACAAAAAGCACAAGCATGATTAGAATATGCATCTTGGATTCGTGAACACAGTGAGAAAATGGATATGTTTTCAACATAGATCGTCTGACTTGTTCAAACAAACATTATAGAAATTGAAATCGGAATAGAATATTGTTGAATGAAATAAATGATTATATGTCATGGTAAATTGATTGTCAAACAAAGAAGTAATGCTGTTTTCTACATGTTATGAGTGAAGGAGAAATATTTTCTGGATATAATTGATAATGCACAACTATTTGCCCAAATTTGAGAGTGAATAAAGTTTAGACTGTAAGTAAAATTAAACTAACCTGGTCTGAATGCAGGGTTCATCACCGGTTGAAGCTGCTCAGCATGTTTTGCGTTGATGTGGCGACGACGGTTTGACTCCCTTGTAAACGATTGTCCGCACTCGGGACACGGGAAGTTGGCCCCACCGTGGACGGAGCGGACATGTTCGTTAACATGGTCTCGTTTCTTGAACGACTTTCCGCACTGGGCGCAGGAGAAGCGACGTTCCAGCACAACGTTGTTCATAATGATCTGTAACCAAATAACGATACGCATTAGAACTCTGTCGCTATTTTAAGTCTAAGGGCGGGGGGGGGGGGCACATGAAATATAACTACATCTCCATACTACTAGTACAAATTAAATTATAAATAAGTATAAACGTTTAAGTCCTAAATGAACTCTTCAAAACTACTCTAATTGTGAATACGCATTTTTGTTGAATATAAAGTCTCTAAATACGCTACAAACTTAATCAAATGTTCTAATAACTCAATTTATTTATTACAATTTACATGTTATATGAACAAATGCGATAGATGTTTAAACGATTTACGCTACAAAAGTAAGCCTAGGATGGACCAAACCCATCTACTATTTTTAAAGTTTTGTAAAATAAAAAAAAATAGAAAATGAAAATAATAAAAAATGAAAATATAAGTATGTTTGAGAATTTTAGTATGATGTAGTGAAAACTATGAACATCCTACTCAACGCTACGAACCATAGTCTATATGGTACAAAACCAATCTGCTATTTGTTAAAAGTTTTATAAAATTAAAAAATATTTATTCACATATGTTTAACATTTGGGTATGATGTAGTGTAACCTACTCTTTGAGTTTCTTGACCGAGTCAAAATTACTGAATCCTAATAAAATTAGTCTACGTGGGACAAAAGCTAACTACTATTTTGAATAGTTTAGTAAAATTAAAAATATTTATTTGTATATGTTTCACATTTTGTGCGTGAAGCAGTTAAAACTATTCTCATCGTACTCTTTGAGTTTCTTGACAAAGTCAAAATTGCTGAAATCTAATAAAAGTAAAAACTACATTTAATTATAACTAGTTATTATAAATTAGAAATAATACTTACATTTGAAGTGAGAAGTATCCAAAGAAGACACTGGCGTAGACAGAGGCGCAAGGAAGCAGCAAGCGGAGCGAAGTGCAGGAACGTCCGGTCACTACGGCAGCTAGGCAACAACTGATGCCGGGGAGTGTAGAAAATGGCCGACGCTCGGCCTCTGTAAGGTGACGGTCGGAGAAGGGACGCGCAGCTGCGTGGGGTGATGGGTAATATAAGACGCGCTGTTACGTAACTAGCCAGTTTGTGAGAGGGCGTTCAGGGGCGAGTCCATTGTGTAGTTCCCCTCTCTCTGGAATGTGGTCGGAGGGTCGGGCGCAGCTGCACGGCGGGAAATAAGAGTCGGGGGACACGTTGTTATGTAACTCGGCAGATGGTGAGCGGTCGTTCCCACGCAGGGGTGAGGTTTATTGTCTTCGGCTCCCCTATCTGTGGAATGTCGCACCTGGCCGAGGGTCGGTTTACGACACCGCAGGTGGTCAGGGGGCTCCGCAACTTGGGTGGTCCTCGGGGGGGGGGGGGTTCGCGCCGTGGGTGGTCCTCGGGGGGGGGGGGGTCGCCGCTCTTTGCCGCTCTACACCCTTAGCTTCGGCTATTACCCCCTACTATTGATACTCGAGTATGTATGTAAATATGTTATAAAAATAAACTTTAAATGAATGAAACCTGAAAGTTTTTCGTTGTTATTAAAATCCATAAGTCATCACGATATATTTATAAAGGATATAAATAATTTATATAAGGATTTATTTATACTATTAAAAATATATATTTATAATTGTATAAATCTTGAAAAAATTAACTATATCAAAAAATTTTAAGAATTAATAATCAAAATGTACTAATGGTGGAACATACTGTCAACATCCATTGTTAACGACATCGATTTATAAAAATTTGTTTATTTCGTTGCGTTTGCTGTTTGGACACATTTGAAACAGCAACATGATTACTCATGATGCACAGGTCTGTTTGAACTCTTTTAATTAACAGTGTGTTGCAAAAGTTAATTGGAGAACATGTACGAATGACAAGTTACAACGGTTGAGAACAATATGCTGGGATTCCATGATACTCCCCATTGTCATTTACTGAAAAAAACGCAATTAGTCATTATTCATTTAGCATTTGTAATAACAAATTTACAATGTCTCTCTGATTTTGTTTACATTGATAGACTTAATATGTTTTAGAATTCTATACTTCCTACTTCCCAATATATTTAATACACAAATTGTATAACTGTGTATTTTATACTCAAAACAGAAAATCACCATAAATAACGGATGTAGAAATAGAAAACTAAAAAGAGATAATAGTGTGTTTTTTTACGGTTTTTAATTCAATGATTCATTTTCTGTCGAGTAAAATTATTAAGCCTGTTAAATTGTTTACAGTTCAAATTAATATTAGTGCAAAACCATTAGGTAAATGTAATATTACTCAAGAAAGGTTTGAAAATAAAATAGCAGAAAATTCATTAAAGACTGGAGAGAGAAGTAAAGTTTAACAAAAGAAGGAAGTTTCTTGTTTTGTGACTTTTAATTAATAACTCGGTTGCAATTGAATTACCCAGTTTGATCGTTTGATTTATTCAATTTTTATCTAAAATTAAAGAATTATTTACAAAATGTGACTTTCTTAATCCACCAAAATAAATATTATTTTGTCAATTTGAGTTATATTAAGTATTTTAATATGTGATGATTCACTTTTCGAACCTTTCATGTTTTGTTCTACCAATCATTCATTCCTACTTAAACACATATACGTTATCGCGCAAAGTGGCTTGTGGACAAACTATAGATTCAGTTAGCTTTTTTCTATTTTTAGGACTAGGAAATGGATTAGGCACACTGACAATATAGCATTTAACCACTAGAAACTCCTTGATCGCCAGGCTTGACAGCATCGCTGAACCAGTGAATTCGATTGAGATCGGTCTTGTTCGATATGAGTAGGCTAAAGTTCTACACGATTCCAGGTTTCTCCACACAAAGCATCATTTTAAGGATCATGTAAGTAAAAAAATGGATTGTGTTAAGATTCAATGGAGACTGAGGGGACGTGTCATCAGTTGCAGGTAAAGCTAAGGTTCTCTGCGTGTCACCCGGGTAGTATAAACAGTGGGGACCTCCAGCATTCACGAGGTCAATAATTCATTATTATTATGGTGGATAAAATATGAGTTCATGACCAAAGAGAAATTAATGAATTAAAAAACTAAACGTTGAAATTGGGAATCAGTTTTGTTGTTGCTTTTGAATACAACCAGTTTACTGATTGTCCGCAACGATTAACTCGTATTTATTGCTGGTTTTTCACATCCACTATGATGATATCGACAGTGTCACCACTTTTCATTGATGTCTCTTTCATGACGTTCGATGTTATTCTAATAGATTGACTTTGTCCCTCTAGGGATTCTACGTAGTATTTCGTCTCCTCATTGTGACAAGGAAATATTTTACTTCTTCATTACAAGGATAAAAATGTTACTTGACATAGCAGGTAGGAGGAAAAACTACTTTTATTTATTATCTGGGTAAATGAGATTTGTAGTATTTTCCTCTATAGATTTGTTTGCCTTTCCCAAACATTCGTCTCAGGCAATAGAATTCTGACAGTTTATGAGTTTTCTGTTGATCTTTCAATATAACACTTAATTCTAGATCATTGGAAATATACAATGTGTTACATAAAACAACAACGTCATATTAATTCTTAACGTATTTATTAGTTATTAATTTGGTTTATTTATAATAAATATAAAATTGTTGATAGAAAATAAATCTGAATTTGACCTATATCATTTAAATACACCATTGACCTTCAGAGATATTAGTGATTTTCTTTTTAATCCAATGTAGACATCTTTTTATAAAGAACGTCTTCAAGTTTGTAAAGCTTTTTGTGAAGATTTTTTTATGGTAAGGCTGCTGGAAGAAAGAAACAAACACCCCAAAGAGAAAGTTCACGAAATGGTTATTGTTGTTTCTTTGCCATGGATACTTTTATTATTTTCAAACTCATTCAATCTGTCTACAATATTGCTGCCATCGATTTTATTCTATTTAATAACATATTATTAAAAAAATTTTTTTTAACATCAGGATAGTGCCACAGATCAAGTGTCATATATTACAAGTGTACTTATTTCTCAGGACAAGTTTGACTGTAACCAAACCGCTACCAATATTCGTAAACCAGTATTCTACATAAATGCCTATACAATGGTCATATCCCTACGTTTACTTTTAAACTTCCTTACGTAAGTCATTATTTCTTTTGATTAAAAATAACTTTAAAGAAAAAAAGCAGAAAGTAAATTTTGAATGCTATGAAATAAATTATACATACTTGGCGGCCAACATGAGTAGAGAGCAATTGCTTTATTAATATATTTATAGTGAACATTTCCCATAAAGAAAGCGTAATTAATTTTCCAAGCCGCCACAAGTCGCCCGTGATCCATGGCAGCTGCTGGTTTGTTTATCACCTGGAGGGCTTAACATCTCCGCTCGTTGGTTTAATACTTTACTTCAACCACCTTTTTGTTGTAGTTATTTCTTCTATAGTTAAAGTAGTTATCAGTTATTTGCTTTCACTAGATATTTTCAGCGATATACTAGCGATAGCGATAGCGATATACTTTAACTATTTACAGACTATCCGTACAGAATTAACGAAAAACCGTATGAACCAATTCCGTAACTATTGCTAAAAAGGAAGATTTAAGAAAAGAAAACATATTTTTCAATAATAACGATAAATGTTTGGTTCTTGCAAAAGCACAAACATAAGTAAACATTTACCTTATACAGTTAAAGCTATAAGTCTATTTCTTAGGTAACATTTATGAATGAAAAAAGTTGGCTGAGATGAAAATTAACGTTGTTTTATAACTTTATCTATAATTTTGTCAAACATTTCTCGTGTAACCCTTAACTTAAGTAAAACATTTGGAAAAAAACTTATGGATAATCCCATTTGGAAGTTTATACATGATAATATGGTCAATGCATTAACCTAAATTTTAAATATATATTTTATACTGGTTCATTATTTAAGTAAATGACTCGGGACGACATTCAGACTCGGCTGTAATAGTCTATTGTAGTGTCTATCATCTTTGGGACTTCATCCGGTAACGAAGTAATTAGTTTCCGTATATCAGTGTTGGTTGTAATAGCATTCCTCTTTACCTAAGCAAAACGGAACGATAAATTTCGACAATAATAATCGTTTAGAAATGACATTTTCTATATTTAGTTCCAACATTGTTTAAACATTCGTTTTTATTCTTCAGAATAATGTTAAATAAAAAATTAAATGCTTAAATACACGATTTTTTGAAATAGTAGAAATATTACAACGAAAAAACCCTATAGTTTTATAAATAATATAACATCATATTAACTATTAAGTTTTTTTTTGTAGTACCCATAGTTTAGGCAATTTTCTTCACTATTAACTTGTTTTACAATACAGTTAGTATTGGTTTGTACAGGTGTGAAACAAATATACGTTGTTTTTAAATCAAATTCACATCACTGTGAAGTTACGTATAATGTTACGAAATACCTTTTAAATTTGAGAAATGTTTCTGAAACTAACATTATTTGTAGTTTTGGTAATTACGTGTAACATGATAATTTGCTCAAATATTAAATAGCTCTGAGTAGTTATTTACATAATTGTGCCTACTTCACAAATCTACACCAAGACAAAATATCGCTCACGGAGAGGTCGTCATTGTAAATGAGGGATATTTTGTTTTGATGTGGATTCCGTGCCGAAGGTAATAACTAGATTATTTTTGAAGATAATCATAATAATTGGAAGATAATAATTTTAAGATAATACTTGCCGAACGCATAAAATCTAAAGATTTTTACAGTCTCACAGGACGGCAAACAAGGTAATATAACTCTTTATATTTAGCTTAAGCTGACTTTGAAACTGAAGTGATGAAGTGAAATGAAGCAGTAAATGTAACTTTTCAAAGAGAATAGTTTACTTGTGAAGTTATTCGCAGCGCAGACGAGCTGAAGCCTCACTTTGGTCCCAACAACCCGTTTGGATGTCACAGCTGGCTGGAATGCACGTGACTGAAGCTGTTACATTCACAGTTCACGTGACCCGAACATACTACTCTGAGCTTAGGTAATTTATTGCTGTAAAGGAAAGCTTTCATAATAAACAATTATTATTGATTGATGATAATTTATTTTCACAACTGTACAGTCAACATTATTGTTAATTAAAAGTTATATTTGATGAGGTTTTTTTTATATTTTGCTAAGGAACCTAAGTACAATGTTAAAACCATTATGTGTGAATGAAAATGTACTTTCGACTGAATGTATAATATTTCATTTACGTACGACACTGCCAAATGTTTCTTAAGTATTGTTGAAAAGGTAAATTATAATGAGATAATAACTTCACTATCTTCCTTATGATCTTTCATGATTAAGGTAATGCAGGGAACACTCTACAACATTATCTCAAATTCATTTAATGTAAACCATCTAATGGAAGTATTTTAGGGGTCATTTGAATCACTTCAGAAGTTTGTTAAGTTTTTGCTTAACCTCTCTAGACTGAGAAACGTTCAGCGCCAATTTGTACGACACTAATGGTCCTTTAGGATGCCTCTTTCATAAAATAATTTAATAAATTATAATTTCCACAGGCTAACAACTAAACCTAAACATTTTATTAAAGTTTGTGGAATAACAAAAAGCGTCAACATCGTTGACATCAATTTGTGTACAAATTGAGGAGCACAATACCAACGACAGGTTTGAACATTCTTTGCATGACAGGCACTGAAATGAATTTTGTTAAAACGTAGATTGTAATGACATAAAAATAAACTTTAAAGAAACATAAACTTTGGTTTCTCCTATAACATTGATGAAAGAAAACTAAGTAAAAAGTAGAAGCAAAAGAAAAATGGATCGAAACCCAACATTTCAGTTCCGGAAAAATGTTTATATAATCTGATAAACATATGCAATAACATAAAATTGTGTCAAATATATGATTGCATCTTGCACAAATATATCTTTGTGTGCATCATTCATATCATCAATTAGGTCTAGAGAAAGTTTTAGTAATTTATTTTAGTATTTTATTGCAGAAAAGAATTGTTTAACATTCACCTCCTTCCTACATTATAAAATTTGTTGTATTTCATTTTCTTAACTGACATTTCATTTTACTAACTTGTATTTTATTTACTTCAATTTTTCCCTTTAATATTACAATGTAAAAATGTAGTATTAATATGACAGACATTCCAAAGATCAAATTGGTAAGCAATCCTCCTAGTGGTTTAGAAGGTAAGCTGATATTAAAAGCTGATAAACTCATCTAAATTCAAAACACACAGGGCTTGCAGGGTCCGATAAGGTTTTGCAATAACAATACCAATAACGTCTTACATTGGACCACCTTATATTGCCACATTCCAATATTCAGAACCCGGATCTGTGTAATATTGCGATACAATGTGGTTCTAATATTGTTATAATGAAAAAAAAAACTTTCTAACTATTACTGTTAACACGAAAAAGGGCTACATGTTCTCGTATAGTTTATTATATTTAAACCTTTACTACAATTTTACAATATCCGAATGTTGCAGTAATTGCAATCTTATTACTATTCTGTGAAGCTATAACTTATTAACAATATTTTAAAATTAAATTTACCAAAAGACTAGCAACTATTATAATTTGAGCAATAATATATAATATACTGCAAATTAACTTTTGTTAAAAAAGTTTGTTATTAATGAATATTGCTTTTGGAATGAATTATTAAGTTGAGTTTTATCAATACTTATTAATGCTATTGCCAAAAAGATACAATCCACTCTAATACGTTTAGAACCAATTTGTCGATATTTATTTGAATACTACCAGGAATGGCTTCGATATACATATTTTAAAACTCACCGTCTCCAGCAATCCAGAATTTTTTACAAATAGTGAACAATCGTTTTGCCCTAAAATGCAGCACATTTTCAACAAAACATAGACAGCAGTCTTGCAACGCCAACCCCTCAAGTACTCAGAGCTGATGATGCCCTTGGGAAACACTGGGCGAAACAATTGTTCAATATTTGTAAACAATTGTGGATTGGCTGAGTTTTACCATATATCCCTCTTTTTAGTCCAACCTTGGTATAATTAGCTCCTTTAAGGCTTATCTGAGATGGCTTACTCTTAGGAAATTCTTTACTTACGCACTACATTTACTACCTTCTTGGTTATTCAATATTCTTTAAATTTCCAGAAAAAATATTAGGGTTTATTCTTTGGTAACTCTAAATAAAAGTAATATAAAGTAAGATAGTAATCATCGTATAGTATGTACTATCGTATTTTAAAATCTCACTAAGCTTAGCGAGTAATTTAGGTACATCTAAAAGTTAGAACTGAATTTATTGGCTCGGATACGAGAGTTGCCATAACTCTTTTTTTATCTACCCGTCTGTTCATAATGAATAGTGTATTCCCACAGTTTGCAACCCTTAACTCATTTTCAAAACAAAAAAACACGTTGTATCTTCATACCATGTTACTTAAGCAATACATCGTTGTAACTTTACTGTAAACCATATCCTACTAAGTCCTGAGAAAACCAAATATATAAATTTCAGTCTTAGAAAAAATGGCATGTTTGATCAAGAAATTTTATTTCATTGTGCTGATTGCATTAACCAACAAAATTTATGTAATATGAATAGTAAATAATAGATTTGAAGCATAGATTTGGTTTGTGCGACTGTGGGACAAACCAGCAATATAAAGTATCTTCGGCTAGCCTTAAATAATGAAATTAGCTGGAAAGTACACATAACTAAATTAAAATATAAAATAAACAATATTTTAAAACGATAGAACCTGTGTTACGGACTTTGTACTTTTCTCTGGTGTAAAGTCGAATTGAATATTTGAATATTCTGTTTTAGAAATGGTGAACAGTTTTCACTTCTAAGTATCTTGGGACGGTTTTAAAAATGATGAGGGATCGAGAAACAAATGTGTTAGAGTAAATTTTGGAATATCAGTCGAACTTTTATAATAACGAAAAAATTAGCTTTGTGTTATGTTAATTAATTCACCAATTTTAATTTTTTTAAACATTAATTAGATTAATGTTAATTAATGTTAATGTTTAATTAATTAACATTAATTAACATTAATTTTAAAACATTTTTTTTTGTAAAATCGTGTCAGTTATAATTGTTATAAATTTGACTTGAGTTTGATACGACTAATAAATAGTTGAATTAAACTAATACCTTACAACAATTGTACTATACATTCCACTAAATAAGCCAGCGCTGGGATTTCTGTCGCTGGATATTGCTGTTTCTGGTAGCTAACTCGGCAGGCTCAGTTTCAAATGTAAGTTTAAAGAAGTAAAACACAAGATATGTTTTTCATCAGTCTTGTATACAATTTACTAAAAATTCACATTTGCGTGTAAAGCTCTCATTTATATCATAAATTAAGTCTGAAAGCAGCCTGACATTTCTATTAATTATTTTGGCTATTCGTTTAAAACTTGAAATTCAATTGAAGGCTGAAACCCTATTTTTTACGTTATAGCTCCAAGTCTGATGGGGGTTGGCCCATGAGGAGTCAGTAAAAATAATATATGTAAGAATAGGTTGATATGTATACCATATTAAAAGGTGTCACTTAGTAGAGTATAGTGGCGCAAACCTCATCTCAAATAAAAAACCGAGCCTTAAATGGCAGGTAGTAAACTTCTGATTGAAGTTATGCGGCTGAAACTTAAAAATTCAATAACTTCCGACATACTTGACCTTTTGTGGTTGTTTTTGTGGCATATTATGTAGAAAATAGAGACTTTTAGTAAAAAAGAAATTTTATTCGAAAATTATGTACATCATGATATTAGCTAATATACTTTTCTTCAGGATTCAATCTGAGGGAAGACCCCCAATTAAGTCTTGAAAGAAAAGCTTTTCGTAAATTTGATTTGTATAATGGCTTACTGAGCTACTCCATGGCCCCGAGTATTTTTAGTAAACGCGGTCACTCCATCGCATGTCGTTGTTCAAATCTGGATCAGTGCTCTACTTTTTTCAAGAAGCGATTTTCTTGCAATCTTGATTTACCAGATCAAGGTTACACAATATCTTAATCTGGAAAAAATTGGCTGTGTAGCTGAGTGGTTATAGTGCTAGCCTTTGGATCCAAAGGTTGCCGGTTCGATCCTGAGAAAAACTAGTAGCTTTGTAAAGTTCGATTCCGGGCAAAGTTGCCATTTGACATTGGGCTAATTAATGATGCTTTCTAATAACTGGTCGATGTTAGATGGTAAAAAAAACCTTTGGTTTGGACCGTTCCAGGTCAAAGTGTTAAAAAATGCCACTAATCAGAAAAAAACTAATCTTTAGTGTCTTTGTATTTTTGTGCAGATTTCAGCATCAATCAAGCAGCTTTTTATGAATTAAAATTTTTAATGGCCACAACGTGCTGTCACTATCTGAGCTGTTCCATGACCCAGAGCTGGGGGAGGATTGTGGCAATACATGTGTACGTCGGATGTGACGTGCGTGTTGGCGAGGGGAGGCATCGCAATAGTCAGCTGCAACATCGGACTCTTATCCCTTAATAGACTATGGCATAGCCACAAGTCCAGTTTGTAAATTAGTTTTAATTAATTTTTGGTTAATATGGAGAGTTAAATCCAATCGAATAAATCCGGCGTGATTCGTCTCCTTTTATACTTAATTTTTGTAGTTATTTCTATTCAATAATATTATTTTATATCTCATAATAAACAACTAATTTATAAACCTAATAGAAAGTACATAGAGTCGTAGCCCAGTTACTCTATTAGTGTTTGTAAAATATTTTTAAACAATAAACATTTACAAAAATCACATCTTACAATCCCTTTTAATATAGTCCGTGATAAAATTGTATCCAAGGGGATGAAAGATGAAGGTAGTTTTTAAATACATTACTCATGCTAGCCTTATTCGTGTTCGTTTCGTGATTTCCTTAACAGACAAATCGAACGCTTGAGGCATTGGCTGTCTTACTTCTCTTAAACGAGCACGTTCAATCACTTGCATAGTTTTAATATTTAAAGACAAACGCTTTTTTCTGGAATTACCTTTATGGGATATAACAGAGGCAGCAAATAGTCGTTCAGGTTTCCGCCCAATAATACACTTGGATGTGTCTTGATCCGACGAGTCAGATAAATAAGGGTGTAGATAGCGTCTTGTTGATTCTCTTTCGTGCTAGTTCAGTGTTTCCCTCAAGACTTGAAAAAACCGAGAGATGTTTATAGTGCATGTACCATAAACTCGGCCGAGTACCTTCTTGGCGAGCGCCTGGCGATGGCATTTTCTGTATTAGGATTTTCTTAAACTTTTCCTCTTCCTCTGAAGCGATAGGCAGCATTCTTTTGTCACGATTTAGATTTGGTTTGTTGATAAACACATCGACCCAACTATCTTTTTGCGCATCTCTCTTGGAATCCATTTCCGACAACGTGTCCCATACTGCTAATCTAGTTTTAATTTCTGACACAGCCGTACTAAAATGTATGTTGAATCATAGATTAAGCATACTCCTCAAGGGGAGTATGCTTAATCTATGGTTGAATGGTGTTGGAGGCAAGGGGAATAGATATTCTTCAGTCTGGCGGCTTGTGAGGATCGTTATTAGAATTATATATATATATATATATATATATATATATATATATATATATATATATATATATATATAATGATCCTTTAGTCTAAGGGCTATTTAATTTTGGAAAATATTTAACATATTAATTAATAAAGTGGAATTCCAATTACTTGAAATATAAAAATATTTCTTAAGATTTTGAAATATAGTATGTTTTTATTTTAATAATTAACAATAATGATTCTTGAAAAATATTTCTTTGAGTAAAAGTTTGCTTATTAAAACCATCATCACAGGTTAGTTTTACCTTTTGTTTCTGTTAAAGTAAAAAACTCACAAAGAACCAACTGACAATGAAGTACAACAAAGTAATTACCTCAACACCAGCGGATGAGGTGTCAAAAGAAGGATGGATTCTAACAGTTAACTTCTTTTTGTTATCTTTTTACAAGTCTTTTACTAAAACTCTGAAAGTAGAACAACTGCAAAGTCTTAGATGAAAGTAAAATAATCTATTATTAAAAATCACGCCAATAAAGATTTTTTTCCAGGAAACAGTTCTAACGGGAAATTGGACATCTTTAGAAAAAATGGATTATATCCTTGTATATGTGAAGATGTATATAAAATATAAGGAAGAATGCATTTATATGAAGAAGACAACCAAAGGCACGTCGCAACTGGCTTTCGCAAAATAATAGTGTAAGAATATAAAGTCTTAACTAATAATATTTAATTCTAAACTATTTAATATTATTTTATACTCAGACGTTAGAACTTAAACAGATTAATTGATTTATTTTGAACTTTTTGTCTAATTTTCCGTATTTTCCTCATCATATTAAGACCAAGACGAGCTGGTTGCAGATTAAACGTTTAGTAGCTTTCCGTTTAAATATACAAATGTATTACAATAGTACTTGTCAATACGATTGATTCTTAAATAGAAATACATATACAAAAAAAGAAATATACATAAATGTATAAAATAAAAAAGAAATGTAACAAAGAGTATTCATTTGGCCGAGCTGATTTCAAAGGACTTAGTAATGTTTTCGTTAACCCAACACGTTAAGCCAGCTGTAAAAGATAATGTGGCTTGAAATAAAGGGCTAGAATGGTTAGGGCATTATTGGATTCCTTTGTGGCTTTCGTTGATCATTGTGGTTTTAATCGTTTCATTTAGATCTTCTGTCTTAAAATTACAAAAATAACTTTGTTTTCGTAATTATGTTTTTTATACATAAAATTGTATTTGTTTGATGATTTGTTTCTTTATGCAGATAAATGCTTACAAGGGTGTAGAAAATTACTTAAGATTTAATAATATAAATAATTGATTTAGTTGAGTACGTGTAGGCTACTGATTACAAACCCAAATCATCTTCATCTTGAGAAGGTAGGTTTTGGGTTGGAATCACCTTGGATGATATTTATTTTCCGACTTAGAATTTTCACGTCTAAAAATTTTTCTAATTGTGTAATTAGATCACGTTTAGGATTGTAATATACAAAAATTAATGCAAAATAATATAATACTGTAATAAATTGGGCGTTTTCCAACTTAAAATTAAGTATATTTGAAGTACAAAATGTGACTATAGCATATTTTGTCCCAAGGGCCGAAAGTGGCGTTTTGCTGGACCCGGGTCGTGTTTCAAGTTCGAGACGAAGTCGAGAACTTGAAACGATCGAGGGTTGGCAATTTCGGCCCGAGTTATGAACGATATTTTTCATCACACTACACAATTCAATAAATTCTAAACAAGTGAAAAAATTACTTTTTTGTTCATAACAAACAAAACATCACCTCAACTTCAACTAACTTAGCGAGATGCACTGCTTGAGTTTCTGGTTGCTAGGCAACCACTTCACTTCAGGTAAGGCCACCAAAACTAATACTCTAACGGTAAGTGACTACAGCTGATTCCAAGGAAAAACACTATTTTCCCATCTACGTCATACATATTTAACAGTTGTTATCAGCTGAACTACTAACTACGTCACTGATTTGTTATTTGTTGTTGTTGTTATTGTTAAATACCTTCTAATATTCTAGATTTCTCTGCTACCGTTTCCATTACCGCCCTAGGTCGGAAAATTTTGCCGGCCTAGGCCGGCAAAACAGGTGTTTCTTTGGTAGAAGTGAGGGTCGAAAACAGGTGATATCGATGTAGTGTGATTAAAAATTATTTACCCATTACTTCGTACTTTCTAAAACTCATTTTTCTTTATTTAATTGATTAAGGATTGCTGGTTGCAAAATTCAATTGCAATATCGGCAAGGGACACGAAACTATTATTGAAACTAATTTTTAAGCGCATACCTTTTGTCGTTAGGAACTCTCTGCAAGCGAAATAACCGGACGCGGACGGAAAGCAATTCAAGCGTCTTCCTTCCAGGGTTTTCTTCAAACCTCACATACCTTGGTCCCTGCGCCGAGTGGTTAATTCAAAATAAAATTATTATTTATTCCATAAAGAAGGAATACTGGAAATCCATGCCTAAATTGTACTTGATTCAAAAAGAGCTCGCAAGGAATTCCAAAGAATCTGTTTACTTCCCCAATTTGGACCAGGTAAAAAACACATCATCTTTGAGCGTTGGGGTTCGCTACAAAATGGCACCTAAACTGGAACTTGTTTGTTTCATTAACCATCACTTAACGCAATTTAAGCTTTCTTAATCACATGCTCCTCGTATTTTATCTGATTGTGTTTAACCTAAGGTTCCACGACTGCAATAAAAACAGTCTTATCTTCACAGATACAGATGTCATCAACCGACCTTGAGAGGCTAAAACCGGGGAACTAGGAAACAAACAGGAGCCACAGATTCGAAGAATCTACAAAGGTACGCCCAGGAAAAGCGGCATCGGAGGGTCCTTGGCTCGCTAACATCTGTAGATATTTGTACATCAGACAAAGCCCCTGCAGGAGAACAATGTAGACTGCTGCCTGTTTGTAACCTGGTTCAAGAGAGGCTGTCACTAAGAGTCCCGATCACTCAGCAGACCAACGGTCTCGACACCGCGCGGTGGCATAGCCATCTAGATATCTAAACACTCATTGAGTCATGGCGAGGGAGACTGCTTCGTGCGTTCTTAAAAAACCCTACTTTTGGACTCCTGTGAGGTCCTGGAATTTCCAGAGGAGCGAAAAATATCGCCCTCACTTGTGCTACGATGGAGAAAATACCGTACACACTGAAGCATATGGCACCAAAGAAATCATGCCTTAAGCCTGTCCACCACCAGACTCAAACTCATCCCATCTCGAGCCTGGGGCAAGGATCTGGAGACTGCTCTATCCGGACACCAATTCCATCTCTGTTGACATATCGAGAAATATCTTATATGATCTGTTTCGTGTGAATAACCCACTTGATATGGAATGTGTTCACATATCACACTTAAGTTTTTGACTAGCCTTAACAACTATTAAAATTACCTGTTCTCCGAGAGTAGGTATGTGACAACCCCCCCCCACTCCTTATTGTGAAAGGGAAATGAAAATGGCGTATTTTGCATTTGTTCAATCTCTTTTAACTTTTGGGGTTATAGTCTGGGGTGCATGTTTTAAAAGTATTTTAGAACCTTTAAATATTACTCAAAAATCTATTTTAAAAATTGGATTTGGGAAACCCAGGCGATACCCGTCTGACACACTATTTCTAGACCTTTCTCTTTTAACCATCAGACAACTTTTTATTAAAAGCATTTTAACCCATATCTTTAAAAATTTTAATAGTATTTTCCATGGAATTTCCCACTTGCATAATACAAGATTTTCAGTTAGAGTAGGAATTACATCACTAAAAATAAGTAAAACATTTTCTACCACAAATTCCTATTACATAGCCCATGTTTTATACCGTAACATTCGCAGTTATTTTCAAGACCTTGATTTTTTCATCTCAACATCAATAAACATTTTTAAACGACGTGTTAAAGACTGGTTACTCAGTTTGAGTATGGACGAGGCCGAGCGCATTATCACACCAGATTATAGACGTTCCTGACTACCCACACTTGACTGCCACAGCTCTGTAGGCCTACTTTGGACTTCAGCCCTCCAGCCCGCCCTCGCTTCCCACCTCGAAGGACACCACGCCGCATTGTAAAATATCTCTCTGTTGCCTAACATTTCCCCCCTTTTTTTTTATTAAATTTTCACGTTGTTTTTATTTATTTTGATTAATTTATCCAGCCATCCTTCACATTTCATTCCAATTAATATTCTAATGTTCCATTAAAATTATTTCCACCGGACGCAACCAAAGCCGACGCACAGGCTCCAGTGCCCATGTCGGCTTATTCCTAATATGTATTGTATTTTTTCTGGTCATAAGCATTGCTATTTATTTATTTATTTATTGTATAGTACTTTTATGATTGTATTACCGTATTTTTTATACAACTATTATCTGCATTGTCATGACCTGTACTTTTATGGAATAAAGATTTTTCATTCATTCATCCATTGTTCAAAATGAACAATTGGTGGAACAAACAATTGTATTAATTATCAAACTAATTATTTTTAATATCGTAGCAATATGTAATTTTTACAACCAACCAAGACTTGAAAGGTTAAGATAATATTATATTACCTTCCTAAATAACTTTAAACGCTTAACTTCAGGAGAGAGTAGTTTCTGACTGAAGATAGTTTCATAACCAAACAGAGGGTAAGTTGTAATCTCGCATTAGCACTGACAGCCCTTTGTGCCATAACTAAAACATGAAATACACACGCTAAAATTAATAATTAAAATTGAACTATACACTTTCAAATAAGCCTAACAAATTTTTTCAGGTTGTTTTGGATAAAAATAAAGAAAACATTAAAACTTTTTTTCAACAAGTTACAAATATTTTGTGCATCCTCTACGAGTCTAAAGGCAAACATAAATTTTATAGTCGAGTTCTAACCAGGTATGTCAAGAGTATAGACTCCTGTACTCTTTACAGCTCTTATTTTGTGGTGAAGTAATCCCACACTGTCGGGCCGTAACAAATTTAAACTTTTGCAGACTGTTAGATGTGGTCGAGCATCCGGCCCTCAACCAGACGCAAAGCTTAGACCGGTCATTGAACCAATAGAATGACTGCCACCACATCAACGTATTATCCCATTACATTCGGTCCGAACGTAATTTAAATAAGAAGCAGACTTTCCGAAGATCTGGACCATCCTCAGTGCTGATCAAAGGAAAATGGTTTGGTCACTGCTCAATGGTCACACTCGTTCTCATACGCCGTGTCATCAGTAAGGAATTACCCGAGTAACCCAAAGGTTTTCTTGACATTTAAGTAGATTGAACGATGAGCAACCCTCAAGGCACGTTTGGTTATATCGTGAAACCAAATACTAATGGTATACTAGTTATAAAATGAAACATAAATGTTAAGTTTTAAGACGTAACAGTAAGTAGGAAACTTGGAATACCCCTTGGGGAGTTTAAATCCAACCATTGAAAGAAATAAAATACCCTGAGTAAATTAAGACTTAAATTCTTTAGTTGTGAATAATATTAAAGACATATTTATTGGTAAACTAAATTTAGGACTTATATTAGAGAAAATATTCATTACAGTTATAACCGGATGCCGAGTAATCATAAACAAACTTTTCGCGGAACTTCAAACAAGCTTCCAAACCAATTACGAAACTTCCCTCTTTATCTTTTGTTGCAATTAATAACTTATGTTTCTTACGCACAATGCCAAATTACTGTTTCTTTTAGATATCAGACCTAAATTCCATTAAAAACATTAAACTTACTAATCAGAATTGACCTTAAATATGTACTATTTAAAATTATTACTATCATTTAATTTATAAACATCATTACATAATTACAGTGCAACTCCCTTGTCTTTCTTAATTACTTAGATTTTCCAGGTCTCCAAAATTTTCAAAGAAACAAAAGTCAAACATTAACTCTCCTATTTGCAACTCAATCAAAATACATTAAATCGTAAAAGTCTAAATTATTCAAACAATTTAACTATAGTCCAAGCAATGAACACTCAAAAAAAGGTATAGAGGAAAAGCATGGAACACAATTTTAGGCTTCATAACTTTTTTTAGACTAGTTGGGAAGTGAACATTAAAAGTCTCCTCCTCTAGCCTATGAGTCGGAGGGAGATGGTGTCTAAAGGTCCTATTTGTTTGTTTTTCGATTATAGTAGGGGACCCAAGCCCTCAAAATCCCATTGAGGTGATACCCGAAAGATATACTCTTGAAATCGATTATACCTTTTTCTGGGTATACTAAGGGTCACCAAAACCAATGTTGCCACGATGAACTCTCTTGCAAAAGTGGTTTTATCTTGTGTTAAAAATAAGAAAATTTAAGTGATTTTTAAATGTACTTGTTGCATAATAATAGTCATAGATCCGTTGTTTTTCGGTCGATTTTGATAAATTAAAGATAGAAATGTTCACAAAAAGTAGGCAAACAAGACGAATACATTTTAAACGCTTTTATTATACCGGAAAGTAGTTAAAAAGCCTCTGAAACAAAAAATATTGTTCCAAAATATATTTATGTTTGTTTCCAATTATGTTTACGTCATACCAATGCCTCCAATGTCACTAAATATGATACCACTAGATAGATTAAGTAATTTACAACAATTTATGTCTCTTATAGTTTTTTCCTACGAAGTGCCGTTTTCGAGTAAAATGTAATTTTACAAAGTTTGTCAGGTCGAGGGCCGCGCGCTGTTGGCGGGTCTCGTCGGCGTAGACCGCCGCACAGAGCTAAGTTATCAATCATTCTATTGTCATTTTAAGACTTAGTAATGTATACCATGTTAATATTTAATCTGAAGTGCTTTCGTTGTACCTGTTTGAACATAAATTTCAATTACCCTGTTGCAGCACATGGGTAGGCCTACTCAAAGTGTTTTTAATTGTTTCTATAGTAAACTGACATCGCCAAATTGAATGTTTGTTTTGCAGGATAGTTAATTTTTATGCAGGGTTACAAATTTAAAGTAAATTAATAGATAAAAAATGGTTTGTCGAGATATATATATATATATATATATATATATATATATATATATATATATCGTATAGGATAGGGATTGGGACGGAAAGGGACCATTGTAAATATATATATATATATATATATATATATATATATATATATATATTTACAATCTGTATTGGTACTTTCAGATCTTACAAATTAACAATTGTAATCGTAACAATATTTGTTTACTATCGATAAAAACACCATAATCCATTAAAATTTTAATATGAATAGTTAATTAATTGTATGTAGATATATTATAAACTATTTAAACTAATATTATTTTAATACAAAAATGGGAAACCAGAGATTGACTATTTTGTAACATTTTTGTTGATTACTCTTGCTAACTCTGCATAAAATTGTTTATCCATATACAAAATTCAATAATAATCCTCCTATATCAGCAGGCAAGTTAAATTAGGGTCGGACAATAAGGATGTTATTCACAAATTAAATTTTCCGATTAGAATAACATTGAGATTGGTTTGAGCTTTTTAAACATCCGTTAACGTACAACTGTAGTTTTTGGTGATCACCGATATTCACAATATTGGATTGGTCGGATTTCATTGATTTAGAACTACATGTAACTTTTGTATTGTATCCAAATAAATTGCTCGATGTCGAGCAACACGTGCACTAGTTGTAAATTAATAACTTTGACAGAGAAAAATCAACAATATTGATCGCTTGAATGCCAAACTGAAAATTGTTTAGTTCTTCAGGTAAGCTCGTTCGCTACGCTCACTCGCTGCAAGTTTATTATAATATCCTCTGGTCTTTTATTTTCAATCTTCCTTCAATACTTTAATCAACAACAGATATTTATAAAATTAATATTCCTAAATTTAATTATCTTCCATTATCAAAATTGTTGCTTCCATAAGAATAACATGATAACTTAACTTTGAAGTCGTGTGGGGCGGAGCCCCATCTAAGAATCTGGATAAAAAGTATCCTATATGTCCTCCCCCCCCCCCAAATTTGCTTGGAAATTGGTTGAGCAGTTCTTGAGTTATAAATGGTGTAACACAATTTTTTTATATTATACCTATATCGGTATTACAAAATTTTCCAAATTTTACTTTTGTTTGATGAGAATAATATTTCACATAACAATAGCTTAAAGTAATGATAGAAACAACAAAGTTGCGAAAACCCTTCTTTTAAGGCCCGATTAGGCCTAATGAAGCTTGTTACTGAAAGACCTCTTTTTTCTTATGGAATACTCGTAATTCATAACCAATATTCGTTTGGAATCTTTTAATAAAGGAAATTGAAATGTGAAAATAAAATCAATCTTGTAAAATATTTGGCGAAACATTCATGCACAAAAAATTATATTCTCTATAATCCTAAATTGTTTGATACTCAATAAAATTTTATGAATTATGTAGGCATAATATAAGTTACTAACGATAACAAAACAGAGTTATTAACCCAATGCATTGAAGGTTCAAAATAATCAATACACGATTTCATTGTTTAATCAATCTATATATTAATACGCAAGCATGTTTCATTTCCTCCTTTTTTCTCAGCTCGTGCTCATCGTAGGATAAATCCGAGCATACCGTTTGAAAGTTATGGTCCTGTAGATGAGCAGAATCACATTCTAATTCACATCAGACTCCAGGGCTACGCCCCAAAGGATTTCAAAGTTCCATTGTTAGTCTTATGGAGAAAGAAGAATAGAATGAATCATTAGACAGCTGTTGTAAAAGCAACTGCAAAAAATTAGGAAGAACAGATGTTTTAGTTCTAAAATGTTTTTAAGCTTCTTGGAGCCAGATCAACTTAAATTGTGATCGAATTTCGATCAGGAGGCGATCTCTAGTCAATATTAATATACCCCATCTTATACAAATATAGTGAAAGTTATTTTTATGTGTGAAAGTATGATTAAAGTATATTTGGTTAACACCATTAAAAATACCCCCGTCGCAGCAGACCTGCACACTCAGCGAATTTCCAACAGGATTCCTTTTTTTTAATTCCCCCATAAACACTTTTGGGTATTGCAAGTAGATATAGGAAAATCCATTCCCAGTGCATGTAACTATTTTGCATCAAATTCTGATATTTTTCATTTTCCCCATAAACCCCATAGGGGTCTTGGGGTTGAGTAGGTAGGTTTGCCGCCATATGAGTGCTGTAAGTAAATATAAGTTGAACCCTACGTAGTGAATGTACATACTAAATTTGATCAAATTATATCAATAAATAAGTGAGATACAGGATTTTGTTAATTCCCCATAAGAATAACATGGAAAACCTATTTTTGTATTTTCTCCGTAACCTGTTAGGCCATGTTAACAATTCAAAATACTAAATTGTTTGTTTTTTGTAGCTCTTTTAAATGGTTTTAGTTAACATTGTTCAATTTTGAAAACTTATGTCCAAAAATGCCATAAACCCGTTTTTCCCTTTTAAAACCCCATAAAACCTTGTTCCCATAACCTGATAATGCTGGTTCGCGAACTCATGAAAATATACCTGGTCCTACCTACAACTTCATACCAAAGTTCATCAAAATCGGAGGTCCCTGTCAAAAGTTCAAAATTTGAACTTTAATCAACTTAAAATAAATTAAAGGTAATTTATTAACTTTAAATTTGAGTTATTAGTGTTATTAGTACCACGGACATATATATATATATATATATATATATATATATATATATATATATATGAAAATGAACGAACAGTATTTTTGGCCTCTGGGGACATCAAAATGAAAAAGTAACCTGGTCCCATAATAGCGTATTCCCCATAGTGAAATTTGCTAAAACTAGGGGGCCCGTGCGCAAAATTCGCATTTTATAATGTATTCCTTTCTGTTTGTGAAAACCTCAGCTACAGTACAATTCAAAGGCCTTTTCAAACAATATTTGTGTTGATTATGCAGTGAAAGGCGAACTATTTTTGTCTATAGTATATATTCCAAATGTATCTGTGGGTAATCTGTTGTTAAGTTAAACATTTTAAAATCCTTTATGAAATTTGGTCAACATTTTAAAGCGCCCTTTAGAACTAAATCAAAGGCTAGGGGGATGAAGCTTGAAACGAAATGACCCCACGTGCCACGTGCTAGATCATAACATTTAAAATGCAACATAAATCTTAAAAATCTGAATTAAGAATAATTATGATACATTATGGCAAGAATATTGCAATCTTATGTAGTATAATTATAAAACATTTCAATCATATGGAGAACTGTGTTATCTAAATAAATCGAAAACTAAACCGTTTGCAGGGATTTAATATTAATAATAGTCTATGATCCTTGCAGGGATTTAATATTAATAATAGTCTATGATCCTTATTTTTAAAGCTACAAGTATTCATGTTTGATTAAATTAAAGAAATTGTAATTTAAGGCTGTACGAAGGTTGTAACATGGATTTTGTTCAGTAGTTATCAACGCTCAGCAACGTAATGTCACAAAATAGTAATTTGTATAGTCTGAAAGTAATACATAATACAGAGCTTTTTCAAATATATATCGACAAACCATTTTATCTATAATTTCATTTATGTATAAATTTTTAACCCTGCAGGAAAAAATAATAATCCTGCAAACCCAAACACTTAATTTGGCGATGACAATTTATTATAGAAACAATTAAAAACACTTTGAGTACGCAGGACTGCTGCAACAGAGTAATTGAAATTTATGTTCAAGCAGGTACAACGAAAGCAGTTCAGATTAAATATTAACTTGGTATACATTATTAAGTCTTAAAATGACAATAGAATGATTGATAACTTAGCTCTGTGCAGCGGTCTACGCCGACGAGACCCGCCAACAGCGCGCGGCCCTCGACCTGACAAACTTTGTAAAATTACATTTTACTCGAAAACGGCACTTCGTAGGAAAAAACTATAAGAGACATAAATTGTTGTAAATTACTTAATCTATCTAGTGGTATCATATTTAGTGACATTGGAGGCATTGGTATGACGTAAACATAATTGGAAACAAACATAAATATATTTTGGAACAATATTTTTTGTTTCAGAGGCTTTTTAACTAATTTTCGGTATAATAAAAGCGTTTAAAATGCATTAGTCTTGTTTGCCTACTTTTTGTGAACATTTCTATCTTTAATTTATCAAAATCGACCGAAAAACAACGGAGCTATGACTATTATTATGCAACAAGTACATTTAAAAATCACTTAAATTTTCTTATTTTTAACACAAGATAAAACCACTTTTGCAAGAGAGTTCATCGTGGCAACATTGGTTTTGGTTACCCTTAGTGTACCCAAAAAAAGGTATAATCGATTTCAAGAGTATATCTTTCGGGTATCACTATCTCGCTTATTATGCACGATAGAGGCGGCTGGGTCCCCTACTATTATATCTCGGGAACTACACGTCCCAGCGACATAAACTTAATTTACAAAATGAAAGCTGATTAAATTAGCTACAACTTATATTCCGTAATTTTTTTATCTTACATAGTTTTGAGATATCAGCTCTTAAAAGACGGTAATTTTGAAAAAAAAAGCAAAAAAAAACACTTTTGCCCCACATGTTTTGCTCTTTTTCACTGGATAACTCTTCATCGATGCACCCAAAACACAAATACGTGTCCACAACAACTTTAAAATGGTTTATACTAGTTGCGAAGTTGACATTGGGTACACCGAATGAAGTTGTCATAACATTGTGGTAAGTCTTTTGGCTGTCCACTATGACAATTTCCCTTCATTCAAAATCCTTTCATGTTCGAGACAGCGAGAGGTGAGGATTGCATCGGGCATGGAAACTCCTAGCTGGAACATGAGTGGACAGTCGGTTACTTGGCCGTTTAAAGTTCAGAGTGGACCCTCAGAATGGTCAAACGGCCGCCTGATGTCCCGTCTCTTACTCTTTCACTTGCTTCAATATACAATCCTTCCGGGGATTGGAGGCAAACGTGCTTAACGGTTCGGCCGGGGTCTTCTTATCAACCTATTATAACAACACAACACCAATACGAGTCATAGGGTTGTAGATAATAAAAATAAAAATATATGTTACTTTACTATTTCATCTGTTTTCCTTATGGTCTATAGCAATTATAATGTTTACCCTGAATTCTGTAGTTTTGCGGCCATTGTCGACTAATGAATCTTTCAACGTGAATTTCTCACCATTCCCAATCAATGGATTGGCAAAAATATGCACCATTGTGTACCTATAGTGAGTACTGGGAAGTCTAAATATCATAGATACGATACTAATTTTAGATTATTGTAGGCGTGGTCCCTATAACCTGGTTCCTCACACCTAACTAAAAATCGAAAAACCATTATAATGGGAAAACATGTTGCTATGCCTGTCATGAGCATGTACGAGTGATATTGAGGTGGTTTTATGAATTACAACCATTAACTAAAAAAAAATATATTGCTATAGAAACTTGAATTAGCCTACTATTCAACAGTGTGTAAAATTGAGTCTTGCTCTCTTGGGGTGAGGAGAACTTCATTCTCGCCTTCGTTTTCGTCTTTTTCATCCTCTTTATCCCCTGCATTGGACTCCTGTAGAGAAACGGTCAGAAAATCCTCTCGTTCTTGTTTATGTTCCAAATCAACTTGAGAGACCCTGTTCAGGCAGTTCCCGTGGCAATTTCGGCATAATATGAAACAGGAACATTTAAATATTTGACTTTTTCTGCTATAGTTTGAGCTGGCCCATTTTTTTAGAATCGGCAAAAAATTATTTCCAGGATGTCCCCCGGTGTAGCTGCTAACTCACTGAGTACTGGAAGCAGGCAGTTGTTCTCAAGAGAATGGTTTCAATGTACAGAGTGTACCAGAAATCACCTTTCCAGACCGGAAGTCCATAATTTCAAATACAAACCCCCACGTAATTTTAAGTAAACTTTAAAAGTTTGATCTTATACTCGTAATTTTAACGGTTTAGAGAAAATATGCGGTTGAAATTTTCTCATTAGAATAACATGGAACATATTTCCAAATCCACTCTGAATAATTTTGGTTAAGCAAACATGTTTCAGAACAAAAATGCCTTGGACCCATTTAAGTTTAGTAGCTTTTTGCCAATTTCAATCTAAGTTTAGTATAAAAAAATTTTAATAACACAAAATTCTAAACATTTTTCCATGTAAAGTATTTATAGTTCAATTTAACCTGCTAAATATACTGGTATATCGATATATGTTTTGCCATTACTATATTCTATTATAGACGCTCTACAAGTTTGGTCTAGTGACATTTTGGCGTATCTCACCCTCTTCACCCTTAAAAAGGGGCGTAATTTCAAAATTTATAAATTCTCCCACAAACAATTCACCATTTTTTTCTATTATGGCACACAGATGCCTCAAACTTTGTAAATATTATAGACCCAACTGTTTCTTTTATGGTAGCAGCCATTGGTCAATTTCAATCAAAGTCAAGGCTACAAAATTTGAAAAAAACCACGAAATTATTGACATTTTTTCATACAGAGTGCGACTAAAAACCGACCTATTTTACTTTCGCGCACCGCTCAGCGACAGATCATCTGAGAAAGGTGGGGGTAGGCTTGTTGGAACACAAATTTTATGCCATTTTATTAGTTATGGAGTAGCGGTCACTTGAACAACGCTAGTTCCTTATCAAGACGTATTTAAATATTGGTGGTTCAATCATTGCTACTCAGCGGCAGTTTCGTGCATTCTTTCAATCAGGTCAACATTTAGAATTCCGAATCCTAGCACAATTATGCAGTGGGTTAGTAACTTAAGATCAACTTGTTTTGCGTTGAAAATGAAGCCAACAGGCCGTCAAAGGTCAGCGCGGACGCCAGAGATAATGGATGAGTCCTTTTGCCGCACCCTGTATAAGGTGTTTGTAAATTACTTTGTAAAATACTGCCATGCCGATATATGTTTTGTAAGGGTTATATTAATTTTAGATGCTCTACAAGCTTGGCCCTTTGAGATTTTGTAGCATATCCCCCCCTTCACCCTTACAAAGGGGCGTACTTTCAAAATTCTTTCACAACAATTGCGTTATTTTGATATTTTTATTGAATTTTATGGAACACAGATGCCTTAAAATTAGTATATATTGTGAGCTTAGGTAGGTCTTACTAAAGTAGCATTCAAGAATAGTTATAAACTTTGTTACCGATCTAGTGTTGGTTGATTATAAAAATGTCAGCAACGCAGTACGTCTTTTAAAACATAGTTGCAAAAGTATTGTCATGTAAAATAAATTTCTATCTCCCAAAACATGTTCTCTCATTAAATAAATACTCACATTATTCAACTCACCTAAATAAATCCTCCATACATTTTTTTAAAATTAAGATAACACTTATCCCAAAACGTTTTAGGTTCTCGCCTCTGTTATAACAAACCTGTTCTTATATACCTGAGTCGTCCAACTGCCACATTCAAAAGCCCAATACCATGGTCGGGGAGGTGGAACCGCAATTTTCGTTAGGCTAAATTAACCTCTATGTAAAATATCACCGAAATATGTAATGATGACACTACAATTTCATTAGTCATATGCCTACAGATTTTTAAGAAATCACTTACATTTACCACATCCCATTAGTATCACGTTTTGGATATCATCTGTTGATTGTAAATCTGGACACCTTAGTAGATCCTCTACTTAGTACTTACGACCTCAAATATCGCAACCTGCATTCTAGATGCATGAATTAAGATGTTGAATGTTACCTCTCCGAGCGGAGAAGAAAAGTAAGTTAGTTTTGTAGTCAACCCAGTTATTACCTGAGTGATCGTTTGCAGTCTTCTTACCCCACAAAGTATGGATCCATGTGATGTGCCTTCAACGCCGGAGGATCGCGCATGAGTTGTACGCCAATGCGGTCAGCGCCATAGTGAGCTATTATCTTAAATAAATAAATAAATTAGTACTTAAATTAATAAGTTTGAGTAATAATGTAGTTAAGAACGAGGAATAGAGGGTGATAAGTAGGTTTAAGTAGTAGTTTAAGATTAGTTGGTTAAAATAGTAAAGTAGTTAACATAGTTAAAGTAAATCATAGTTTAGTTAAAATGTACAATCTTTAGTTTAATATTTGCACAATCTGTACCAAATTTAATTGTTGCAGCAATCCATCAAATTGCCAAAGTATGGCACAGAAGTTTAACTACTACCTTCGTGATTTTAAAAAGTATAACTTGTGTTGTATAAGCTTATACTCTAAAGGAAAAATGGTGAAGAGGCAGTACATATCATTGAATGCAATTATGAAAATGACCAAGCAGAGGCTTTTTGGACGCCTAATACTTGAAAAAGGAAAGATGACACACAAAATTGAAGAACTAGCGAAAATAAAATTAAAAGGAAGCGAAATAAAAAGGCTTTGAAAATGAAAGAATTAATCATAGTGCGTACCAGTGGAACCACCTGGGAAGTTCCCTCGTCAACTAGCTCCCAAACATGTAAGACGTGTGGGATAAAATTCGTGAATCTAGTATGCACACACTGTTCTGCTGGCTTCCAAATGCAGCTCCACAATTATTGATGCTTGCACACCAAATAGAATGTGTGTTAGCACATTCACATGTTGTGTCAGCAACTTGAAATTCTGAACATAAAGGCTTAAAATATTGATATAACTCATATACAGGGTGTCTCTGAACTCTTTACCGATCTTTTAAGGTATTATTCCTGGACCAAAGACAAGTCATAATATCATATTTAAATTGTCTGGAAGTCTTTAGTTACTCACACAGCCGCCATTTTGTTTTTTTCACATAATAATTTTTAATTCCTTAACGGATGATTGTATTCAGTTCATATTTGGTATGAATCTTTATAATACCAATGTACATTTTCAAGAAAAAGATTAATTTTTTCCTCTGCATATTTTCAAAATGGCGGCCATTTTAAATTTTCAAACTGAAATATCTCAAAATCGGTAAATTTTATAAAAATTTTACAAGACACAAAAAAGTTGACAAATTAAATTATCTACCCAATGGTACCAAGTTTGTAAGGATATGGCAACAAATAACGGAGATATTGCGATGTTATCCATGAAAAGCATAGATTTTTCTGTTAAAATGGCCTTAATTTGCATTGATTTTAATGCAAAATCAATGTTTTTCATGGATAAAATCGCAATAACTCCGTTATTTGTTGTCATATCCTTACAAACTTGGTACCATTGGTTAGATAATTTAATTTGTCAACTTTTTTGTGTCTTGTAAAATTTTTATAAAATTTACTGAATTTGAGATATTTCAGTTTAAAAATTTAAAATGGCCGCCATTTTGAAAATATACAGAGGAAAAAATTAATCTTTTTCTTGAAAATGTACATTGGTATAATAAAGATTCATACCAAATATGAACTGCATACAACTATCCCTTACGGAAATAAAAATTACAATGTGAAAAAAACAAAATGGCGGCTGTGTGAGTAACTAAGGACTTCCGGACAATTTAAATATGATATTTTGACTTGTCTTTGGTCCAGGAATAATACCTTATAAGGTCGGTAAGGAGTTCAGAGACACCCTGTAGATATATCTTAATGTTAAAGATGAACATCTTAATGCAGACAATAAGCAGTATAAAATCCCAAAAGAAGTAAAAAAAGTTGAAATGTTTAAGGCCCGATTTCCCCAACAATTCTAAAGAAATTCAAATTAAGCGAGAGCAAAGATTAAACTAAAGGCGTAAAATATTTTTGCTCAACTTCCGAAACTCAAATTAGACTCTAACTTAGGATAAATTTACACACAATAATGTTTTGAATTTGTAAAAAAAACCCAAAACAAAAAGTTAAGTTTCCAAGCGTCCAACAGTATTAGAAGAATTAGAACTACACCGATTTTTAAAAAAATTCAGAAAGGTTTCCCATTGAACCTGGGAAAGTTCAAAGCCACTAGTTCGGAGCCACTAAGTATGCAACCACTACGAATTCCTATAGACTGGGACGGTGTCGTCGTCCTGTAATCCAGCCACTCGGTGGTCACGAATTGTGGATAGTTATAAGTGATGGCTTGTGGATGCGATATTCCCTGGTGGGGATTAACGTCCGCACTAGTGAATACTTTCACTAACACTTTTATTGTTCATCCATAAAGACCATCCTCATAATTAGACCAATTCGTATATATGAGATCAAAATTGTGGTTCGGATCCCACGTTAAACTGTAGGTCCCTATCTACTATTGGCTGTTGGGCTAGGGATTAACAGTCCTGTCTAAGGAGAATGTCGGCCTTAGTCAGTATCATGACTACAAGATCGCGCCGCAATCATTCTACACTCATCTTTCATTCATGCTTGGCTTTAAACTACCTATTGAGTTAGGTCGGGATTTCAGTAAAAGTGTTAAAAAAGGTGAACTTAATAATACCAAAACATATGTGATGGATCTCCTGCTTAAAGCATCACAACTGACATTTTCATCATAAATGTCTATTAACTTTACAGTTTGTCTTGGTAAAACATTCTAAAAATATTACTAGAATAAGGGCCTATTGCTTATTTTAAAATCATTATACAGCATGCTTAATATTGCCTGTGCATCCGAGTAATGAGAGAGTAGAAAGTGTAAGTATTGTAAATATTAAAGTCTTCATCTAAAATCTTTACGATCACTTTAGTTGAAGCATGAATATAATCAACACCGTCCAAAACTTACCGTTGTTATAAAGGTATGTCCATACCTGGTGAATGTTTGAATGTGATTGATGTGAATGTTTAAACAGGAAGTGATAGTCTGCTGGCCAAAAAATGAATTCCTGCTTCCTGTGTTCTAAAAATTTTCAATTTATAACTTGTATAGATGTTAACAATAAATTAGTGATATTGCAAAACTGTTATTTTATTTTATGTTTGCTATTGTTTTTGGTTGATACTTTGTTGTATTTGTGAATTATTTCAAGTTTATAAAGTGAACAAAAACATGTGCTTTTTCAACTGAAAAAATGTTCAGATGAGTCCGTTGTGTTAAGTTGATGTAGAGCTCAGCTAGGCCAAGTGACGCCAGACCTCCATCATCGATGAGCTCAAACCTGAAAACTATCTCTATCCCTGCGAACAAACCTGCTACAGTCGTGGCCGATGTAAGGCCAATTGGCACGTTGCCCTCCGAGAAAGACAATAAGGTAGGCTTTACTCAACCATTAAATAACTAATGAATCCATTAACATTAATCACTTCTCAACATAGAATTTAAAATTGAACACATAAAAAATGGAAAACCAAATATAATATTTAATAATTAAAAATAGAGACAAAACTATGTTGCTAAAACTGGGGAAATAACATGGAGATGTCTAGGCAGGACTTGCAATGCAGCAATAAAAACTGATTACGATAAAACAACTATTAAAGGAGTGAATAGTAAACATTCTGGACCCCATCCTGTAACCATGCGATCTTTACTGTCACCCCAACAACATGTTCCTGATCCCCCAAAAAATATGTGTGGAAATCACACAAAATCATGCACCAAGTACACCACCGCCAATGAATGTCACACAGACACCCGCATCATCGACTGCTTGTAGTACGCCAATTAACTTACAGGATTCGACTCATATAAAAGAGAGTTTGTTAGAAGAAAACGGACGACTGAAGGAACAAAATGTAACTCTAGGAAAACAACTCAAATGCGATTTGGACCACTCCGTCGAATCTGACACCCGTCTAATGCAGGAGTTCACAGACGAAATTTTTCCCGTAAATATATACCACCAAAATCAGATAGTTTACAAAGGCAAAACTCTTTTTTAAGTAAACCACAAATGATAGACTCAGCAAACTCTACAGTAGATATTGTAGAGAAAGTTGATGCATCTACTAGCTACTCTTTGGAATGCCATAATGTTAGCGATTCTCACTCTCTCCCTACTAATAAGAGTACTGCTGCGGAAGAAGTCCAAGTCGTCAATGACAATGGACGCCTCAAAGAACTAGAAGAGCTTGTAAGGAGCATGAAAACTACAATAGAAGTTTATGAAGAAAAAATTAAGTGTTTAAAGAATGAATTGACTTTATACAAAGTGAACAGCGTAGGTGAAGGTGCGTTAAGAGACAATGAATGGACTACCGTAAAACATAAACGATCATTTGGCTCTAAAACCACAACTAAGATTAGGCACTTTACCCTACTATGTCAAAAACGTAACTCTTACACCTACAGAATTCATTATCTTTTGAAGACCGATTAAATGGAATGACATCAGTGTTTCCACTTGAGGGATTTTTATCCCATTTTAGGGATAATAAGACTGCCTGTGGGATAATGTGGGATTTTTACTGGTGCAAATGTGGAAAAATTTGGAAATTTTTCAAAGACAGGCATAGAGCGTCAGTGCATACCCTTTTAAGGATTTAAAAACACAAGCAAGCAGATAACTACGGTGCTATTACAGTGGTATAAAACTGTTTGATTTTATTTTAAAAATTCAGATTGTTCTAACTGTAACTTAAATAAGGTTTCACTTTTCATGCAGGTCTGCCCTTATAAAACAATAACTTATACCTATGTAACACAACTTAAAGGAAAAGCTTGTCTGAGAACACATATTAATATTTTATCTAAACATTCAAACTGCTGTCACAGATCAATTCTCAACTTATATTGTGAAATGCCATTATATTTTGGTAGTGTATATTATGTTATAGTGTAATTTAAATCACATATTTCATCCAGTGACATTCCGTTGTTTATGTGGAGAGGTAAATTGATTAGTTTGACCATAAATAATGTGGCGAGACTGAATGATTCACAGTCCTTGCTAACCAAACCACTGATCTAAACTGCCGTAAATTAATGTCAACAAAAGTCGTAGTGTTGGGCATTTGGCAACAATGTCATCAGCTGCCGGCGCCCTGGTGAATCTACAATAGTTGGCAACACTGCTAAGCTCCAGTAATATTATACTAGTTTTTTTACTCTTACTAAAGACTAATATAAGTTAACAGCTAAAGTTAAGCATACAAATGCGGATATATTAAAAAACAATGAAGTAGGAATAGAATCTACAGCAAATATTTTTCATTTTAAAATTCATAAATTTAACCGTCAGCTGCGTGATATAGTTATTTTCCTTTTTAATTCAAAGTCAAGTACACTATTTACATATGTTTTACATTCACTTAAAGTGATGTAGTATAACCCATAGGCAATAAATGCAATAGCTAGTTGAAATAAATTGTCTTGTCTCGTCGTTACAATAAGTTATGAGATTTACATTATCGTTTTAAAGTTTAAGACCTGTAGAGGCAAATGAGAAAATAAATAAATAAAATTCCTTAGTTGCAGTTTAAAACTACTTAATAACGACCATTTATACATCTGAGGGATTATTAATTTCTCATCAGTACGAAAGCGATTTAGTTTATGCCTATCGAAGGAATCTTGACGGAGACAGCGACAAGAAGAGATAATCAGTAAATTTGCTGGAGATTATCTTCTCCTTAGAATGTTTTTCCAACTGCGAGAGATGATTACTTTTTAATGTTTCATATCACACTTTGCTCCCCTCTTTTGTGTTATCAAAAAGATATTTATTTCAAAAATAAAACTAAAGATATAAGTGATACTATAACCCCAAAAATATTAAATTAATTAGTGATTTTTATGACTTATTGTGACAATTTAGCCTCATAAAGAGGAAGTTACTCCCACCATGTGATGGTGTTTTATCACAGTACTAGCGTCCATGTAAAAAGTAAGTATGAGAGTGTGTAAGTGTGTGTATTTTTATTTGGAGTTAGAGAGAAGGGAATGTATTGTCATTATGAGCGTATAATATTTTATTGCTTTAAAATAAGCAGCAGATTACCTTTTTTGAATTTGACGCTATGAAAATTTTAATACAAAGAATATTTGTTGGTACAATTTGAGCAGTTTGAAAATTTGGCGCCATGTTTGGTAGAAAACATTTGATCTTAAATAAATTTTATTGAGATTTTAGTAAAAACAATTTGAATTACTTATAATTTTATCACATCAGAATAATAATCGGAATATTATTTAAAATTCACGTTTTTTTTTAAAAAAAGGTACATAATTATAAAACAATCCGCATTTTTATGTAACTTTGAAAAGTATTTTGTAGTTAAAGACCATGTGACATCTTAAAGAGAAGTAAAAATTTTACCTTACTAGGAGTCCTATTAACTAAGGCTAAGTCATATTAAAATTATTTTCCATTGACCTCCTGTTATTTTTATTACCCAACAACGCACAATATGTTGTTTATTCACAAAAAGAGCTGCAGTTTAAAATGCAAATAGTTGCAACGTATTTTCAACTTTATTCGAGGGTTCAAAACTAGCAATATACAAATTATAATACATAAACTTTGCGGTTTTGGATTTAAAGTTAACGTAATACCTAAGTCAATGAAAGTAGAAATCTAAAAATCCAGTAGTCTGGTTGAATCTAATACGCCTCCGGTTATCCATGTTTAATTTTTATTATTTAGAGATGTTACATTGAATTTTCTAAACTGATGAACTAGAATTGTTGAATAAAATTCCGCGAAACGCCTCGAACGAGATCTGCTTGGAGTCAAAGTATTTACACAAGAGAAAGCTTAGCCAACAAAATCCACATAAAAGTCTCTTAACCATGTTAAGTTTCCACTCAAGTGCTTTAAGTTGGTCGACTTCAAGAAGCGTGAGTCTAAACAACTTCAAGGCTTGACTTTCTCTAATGCTTTATGTTTGCAAATGTTATATTAGGGGGGAGGGTGTTGTATATTAACTAATTAGAAATTTTCAATTTATATGCTTCTTTTTCAAGGCCACTCCGTCAATGTCTTCCAAAGTCTTTTTAGGTCTGTTTATCTTTGTAACTTAGTTCTGAAATTAAAAGACTAATTTGGTATGGAAACAAATTTTAATGATATATTATTACAGTTTATTTTTTATTAAAATTCGTTTTAGGGCTAATATGATTGAGACCACTTCTACAACTATTCTTTGAAGTTGTCAAATGTGTTTCGTCATTTATTCTTGTGTAGTTTGGGAGACAAAAAGCTTGTGTTACATGTCTGAAAAACATGTGAATGATGCTATATTCATCATTGTAACAACTGATGTTAAGTTTTAATTTATAAACGTATTGAGTATATTTACCTATTTCATGAGTTTTGTTCTGATGTTAAGGCCTAAATTATTTGTGTACGTCTAACTGTTCTAAGGTTTGATTAATATGACTGTAACATATTTTTAAAGTATCCCAATAACTATTCAAATATCCTAGTTGAAAAAGCCGTTGACTATTTTTATATTAATAATTTTATACTAAGAATTTACCACCTAACTTTATTTAAATGATAACTAAAAGCATTTGTTAATGGTCTTTTTATAAAATGAACTAATCTGATATTTTAATGACGTAAAGTATCAATATGAAAGATTAACTTTTCTCTTGCAGATAGAATCAACTTTTCACTAGTGAAATATTTTAAAGATTTTACAATAAAGTTTAAATTATAATTTATTTTACATCTAAGTAATTTATAAATATAGATTATCAGTCTTAATCCTGTTTATAAGAAGATAAAGGACATTTTTGAAAACTCGATCTTAAATTATCCTTTGAATCTTCTTCTGGTTACTCTTCGATGGAGAAGCAAGTTTTCGGCTCGGAAATAATAAATGAGATGCCATTTTGATGAAACTTAATTATTGGAAACACTCTGTTTATAATGTTCTACTCTATACAAAATATTTAATCACATTAAGAAACTGTCAAAAATGGGTGATATAGTCAATAACTCTTTTAGTGTTTTATTGGTTGAAAATACATTTTCAATAAATAAATAAATTAATTAATAAATTGATACATATACAAATTTTTTAAAGTGAAATTGATTGGAGTTAACCTTATATTTTCTAAAAGGTTCCATGAAGGTCTAAAGATTAGATGCGTAATTTAGCTAAGATAGTTGCCAGTTAGGATAAACCCAAAAAAGAGAACCAAAGAGAATTATCTAATTAAGTTTAAATTATTATTGTGTTATACACAAAATAGTTATACTTAAGGTTTTGATTTCAACTTTTAGTAAACTAGAGTATTATATTCTAAAATTATTAGCATAATTGTATTCATACAAGTATTTTTGTAACCAGATGGACAAAAAACGGAAAATTATTAATACAAATACTGTATTTGGAATAAATTTACGTCTTTACACATACACCTAAAATTCATTAGCTTTTTCATTGCTCTTATTATTTTAATATAATACTAATACACATGTTAGTAAAATTAATTTTTCCAGTTTTCATTTGGAAAGTGTAGGAAGATCCGGGAGTAAAAGTACTTTCTACTGTTAAAACGTTTTTCATATTTCTACAAAAATAAGTTTAATTGAATCATATATTTCCCAACATTAATACGAAATATCCGGTATAGCTATTGATACACGGACTCGAGTTTGATCGATGATATGTTTGCACATCCTCGTCGAGCTCGTTATGATGTGTTTTTCTATAAATCAAGCTTTGATGTCTGACGAACAACTTGATTGATCGCGGATGAGTTGAAAAACTGAATATTTATTATGTACAAAAACAACAATAAACTGAAAATATATTGATTTTAAATGAAAGGACGTCTCTCAGAACGACATTCCGTGCTTCACCCGTTTCATTTTGGTGTCTTTATTTAAAGTTCGATAAAAGTAAGAGAGGTTTTAAATTAAAATAAAAGACACTGACTATTTTAATTCGCTTTGTATGTTTTGGATCCAAACTAAGAATTATGTGTTAAAAGATCAACTTAAGACCATTATGAATAAATTAAAAAGTTCAAATGCAGAAGATAGAAAGCAAAAGTATATGTTTAAAACAAATAATTTATGTAATTATGTTTGTGGATGTTCACTTTCTTCAATTACATTAACTATCAGGAAAAGTGTGTAACCAATTTGTCTTACTAAGCAAATGTCTAAAAAAATGACATAAAAACTTGCAGCTATTTCCAAAATCATTCAGTTAAAACTCTTTTTCTGTAAAAGAGGAAAGATTATTACAGGGACAATTTTTTATTTTGAGATTTAAACGTAGTATTGCAAAATTTTATGTAAAGTAACTGACCTATTAGTGTGTTTGAGTCGCACATAAAAAACATTAAATATTCCACATTCATAGTATTTATATCATGAAAAATATAATATTCGAAGTTGAAATTTTCTTTATAAAAGGTGAGAAGAGCGAAATTGCTTTAACAAAGAACGGCTTAGACGAAACGTTTTTATTCCACCGATACGCGGCTCAAAGAGCATTCGCACTTTATTATACGTGCCTGGGAGATATCAAGTTCAACTGAATACGACAGTAGCTTTTATTGTTTTATCTTTCTATTTATAATATAAATACGTTTTTTGCGTTATATGTATCCTTATTGATATTTTTTTGTCATTCAGCTTTAATTTTTAAGTAATCAATTGTATTGAATGACCGGTTAAAAGTTAACCTTACTTTATAATGTTCCGAAGCAAATAATGTATGTTTTTTTCATTGCAGTGTATTAAAATAATTATATAAGTAAAAAATGTTTTGAATATTCCTCACTCAAGCACTCCAACTGCCTTGATCGATTTTATTGCTATTTAGATTAGTTTGTTCTTTATTAATTTTTCATTGTGTTAGTAAGTCCCTTCTCAAATATTATTTTTAATCATTTGTCGAATTTTTTTATCGTTTTGTATACATTTAATTTTTGTTAACAATACAGTGGTGTAGTGACCCTTGGGAATGAGGGTTTTACAGTCCCATGTTTATCCCTTGCTGTCCCCAACCTTACCCACTGATCACTCAATTAGTTACACTCTTCTTAAGAACGAAGAGGGAGAGCGAACGTAGCAAACGAGCTTTGTTTGAGACAGTGATGCGACGCTTAACTACTTTACCGAGCACTAGCCCGTGTTCTATTATTGCATTTAAAAGGGATTTATCTCAAGTTATTTTTTAAGTCTGTTATATTGTTTTGATTGCCTGATTGAATTTTACACTTAAATCGAAATCGAAATGAATATCCATTTGGGTTTCCATTATTTTTGTGAGTTAGGTGCCGCGACTTAAAAAGCAAAACAAGAAATTTATGCATTTTCTTAATTTAAAACTTATTTTTATATTTTGTAAATAATATAAAATTAACAAAACTTTTCTGTTTAGTCGAGTTATACACGAATTGAATTTTCTTGGTTTTAAATATCCTGTAATGTAAAAAATTATAATAAAATATTTTACAATGGATATAAGACAATATTCCTTTGATATTTTTTATTTTTTGTAATCCATCTTTTTCAACAAATTTCCAAATGTAATTTTATCAAATTACTAGTTTTGACGGCGACAGTAATTGAGGGTTAATTATCCTTATCATATAACTCGTGTAGATATCCTACATTTACTAGTGTACGAGGCCAGGACCAGACCAATATAAATGTAAACTAGTCACCTACAGGCTTCATCCCCAGACTTGCCACTTCAGTCATCATGTGAGATAACTTCTTGTGAAGTATAAATAAAAGTATAAATGAACTATTATAAATAAAAGTTTCAGATGTGTTTGTATTTTGATATCGGCATCTTACTCAAAGTGGTCTTGGTTCAATTAGGATCTATTGAAATCTTGGGTATGTAATGCTTAAAGGCCAGTCATTACTTAAATTTTGGTTTTAAAAATTTATTTAAGGTTATTTTTAATAGGGTCGTTGAGAGACGAACACTTTCGTAATGGCACTGATGCCATCAGTTCGAATCCTCTACCTCAACCAGAAGTTTTTATCAGTATTCTTCAGTTTTCAAGCAATTCGTACCCATCTCAATTCTCATCAATTTCAAGTGAAAAAATGTAATTAAGGTGATATTTTTATAAGGTGTAATTAGTCTTAGGCCATCCATATAAATGGAAAAATCCTGTTTAATGAGATATTAAATATTTGCTAATATACCTACCGATTTATACTGATAAAATAATTAGAGACAATATTAAGCAATATTCGTCAGCATGTTAAAATAAAGATTTTTGAAATTATTTGTAAAATAAAACCATTCTCAATTACTAACAATAAAAACAAACATTTTGAGGATAAAATGTCTACTAAATTTTAGAAAAATTTATTAATCTTTTTTTTAATTTATCTTTTTATAGAAAAAAAAATTAAAAATAAATTATATTTATTGGTAACAGTTTCTAAAAATGTTGTATACGTTTAAACTCGCTTTAAAATATGTTTTATGAAACACTGTGGATGCTGTAAGCTCTATCAACAGAGCCATCGGATCTTTTGTTTGCGAATCTCTCAGCTGTGAAAACAATTTACTCTGCCTCTGAATTCTGTTTGTTTCGTGTTTTGTTTTTTGCTTTGCATGTTTACGAATTCTAGGAAATCATTTGAGTCTGTTGGTAAGACATTGGTAGGAAAGTAAGTTTTGACAGTCCAAAAATACTAAAAACCCATCTTGACCCTTTTGAAACCTCATAAAACCCCGTCCCCATAACTCGATCATGCTGGTTCGCTTACTCATGAAAATAGACCTGGTCTTACACATTCATACCAAATTTCATCAAAATCGGAGATCCCTGTCAAAAGTTATCAATACCACGAACACGCACCCACACACACACACACACACACATGTTGTAAAAAATTTAAAGAATAACCATGAGTACCTTTTTTGAAACATAATTTTTTTTGCGATTCTATGTAATATATATACATTACAGAAACTTTTTACAGTTTAAATGCCAGAGTGCAAAAGATGCTTGCTGTGATGAAATAAATTTCTAAATACGAAAAAGTCTAATAATAAAATATGATAATAAAATATGTTCAAAAGATTTTTGCTATTGTTTTATTGTATTTGAAAGTATATTTTTTTTGACATAGCCAATGCATTTTTGTAATGTCACTTCTGGCCAAATAAATGACTTATGACTTATGACTTATAACAAAAATGTTCTTTTCTTTTACCAATAGTGCTTCATCAAAGGGAAGTAATTGTAGGCTGTATATAATCCCTTCAAAGCACTCTCTTAAACGTACAAAGACAGCATGCTGATTTCACGGATGTATAATTTTATTTATTATTACTTGCAAACTATAATTTTCCTCCTCAAAAAATATATACATTTGAGTGTCAAGTATAATCCATGATTTCTATAAAACGTCGAAGATCCCTCAGTGGACGTCTGATATAAGTTGACAGCAAAGAAAACCTCCCTGAGGGCCGCCATGAGAGTGCTGCACTTTGTAATACCTCTCAGGACAAGAGGCTTTATAAACCTTTTAGAGGCCTGAAACATTAAAACTTACAGTGATTTTAATTTCTCCCATTTAACGGATTTCAATGATAATTAAGTAAATATTTTCAATTTTGTATATATTGCATCTATATCTACTGATATATAAATACTTTTTTATATATGTTTGCTTGACAAAAAGGGGTAATTTACAAGTTTAATTAAATTTAGCTAACCTAAATGAAGTCTCGTTGAAATAATAATCTTCCAGTAACGAATAAATATGCCTTATATGAAATTTATGTTTAGATTCGGATGGTTTTACTAGCTCACTAAATTTCCCAAAATGATAAGTTAAAATAAAATGCCTTACTCTAACTAACTTATTAAGGCAATTAGTTACCAATAATCATTTTCACTATTAACACCTTCCGTTAAACTTTAATCCCCAAAAATAGGCTTACACACTTCGTCTATTGTCTTTGTTTGCATTTTCGATACTCAGCGTTAGTACATTAAAATAACATCGTTAGTCTTTTTCTTATGTTTACAATAGTTGTACGCGTTCTCTCTCATGTTGTCTAAGGAACCGTTTACATCAGTATCTTAAAAAATTTCACTAATTGCGAAATACATACAAAGATCTTTTATAATAAAAAGCAATGTTGATATTGAAAAATTGAGCAAATACAAATTTTTAATTAGTATACTATCACTCAATGCATTAGTGCACTCAACGCATAACCCGAAACATAAATTAGAGTAAAGAATGAACAGAAGGAAGATATATGTAAAGAACTTGGATCCAACATTAACGCAACAAATATTGATGGAGTACGTTTTTTTCAATCTGGTGACTTGAGAAAAATATTTTAAAGCAATAACAACAAATTCGTCATTTTCAAATTTAACTTTCCAGAGGTGACCGGAAGGGCCATGAAATCACATGGATGGTTTCTGGGAGGAAAAACAATGATTTTTTAAGTTTAAAACTGAAACCAAAAAGTTCCTCCAGGAAAAGGTTTTTTATGACATTAAAAGTTTACTTCATAAGTAGTTTTAAGTTTTAGTGGTACCTTGTACCTACTGACCTATTTAAATCCTAGCCTGTTTGAACTACGGACGGAATTAGTAACAAGTAAATAAGTAGTTTGAATAAGTAGATAAAATTCAGCATCGGTATCCTGTATGTCAAACCCGAATTGCTCCAATACTTCGCAGCGATTTCCTGTTGCATACGATATGTAAAAAATCAAACTTTTCTTCATGACATAAACGACATCTTCAATTATCATTGCTAGACTATTCATCAAACAGTCTTCAATAGATCTTTATGTATAACGAAATCTTTATGCTAGTCTTATAATAGTGCTAGCAGGATTTTGTCAACTATCTAAGTCCTGCAATTCGTGTACACCGACCGAGATCCACCTATTTAATTACATCTATTCTGGCTAAGTCTAATCAAGTAGTGAAGTGAATGGAATGCTGATCATGTTAGGAAAGTACATCCATTGTTCTCCAGCTCCTGTGTTTCCAAGAGCATCCCATCAAATCCTAGCCTAATGAAGCCCAGTTGCTGTTGCGGTCCAATCACTTTAAATCCTCTGCTTCTACCTGTGTGCAATAGTAACAGTAACAATATAGTAGTTGCATTTCAATCTGAGCCAAAGTGTTCTTATACTAGGAAATCTTAACTATAATTTTCTTTTTTCCTTTAATTGTGCGATACTTTAGTCAAATCCATATATTGCCGTAGTATTGATGTTTTCAAAAGGAAATACCGAAACAATAAATCTACTAAATAGATGATTTACAAAAGGAATCAATAATGGGATATTTACTATAAAGCCAACAATGGGCTTTGAATGATAGTAAATAATTTTTTTAAAATTTATGTTATTCCCAAGATGACTGGACACAAGTCAGGACAATACGTCTCTGGACAGGTGATCCAGATCCAATAGGATCAATAGTGCCAATTCATGCGACAATCATGGATGTCGCCATCTAGTGACTAATGTAACATTTTAAAAAGTGTACAAAAATCAACATTTTACTCGTTGTTGCCTGAAAGTGTCGCCAACACAGCAGAAAACAACAATTGATCTCGTTGGCATTGAACGTTGTTTGTCTTAACAGTAACTGCGGTGAGGAATTAGAAAATAATCGAGGGTTGAATGGTTTTGTTATTTACCTTAGTTCTTAGTTTGATAATTTATTAATGGTTTGCTATTTACAAATAATTTAAAGGTAAAATATAGCAATGATGGTGTTGTTGCGATAAAAATATCGTACCAGTATCAACACTGCTTCATCCACTTATTCAATCAGCTGTGTAATGGCAAATATGTCTTAACTTGACATCCGTTTTAATTATAACGTTTCATATCCGGAACACAAAAAAAGTTATACAGCTGACCTGGAAAAACAATTATGATTTTCCACTACGGATATTGTGGAATTCAAACAAAAGGCTTAGAAAATTGCAAAAATGTTTATCTCGCCTGATAAAATACATTGCTTTTTCATCAAACTAAGATTGCGCATTTTCTCAAAACCCACTTGCAATAAACTGTAAGCTAGAATAACAAGTCAGAAGACTAACCCCAACTTATGGAACCGAGAGAATTAAAATACTTTTGTAATACAAGAGCGGAATTCACAAACCTTCTTCACCTCTAACAGGCCTCAAATCGGCCTCTAGCCTTCCTTCAACCGGCCTCAATTGAAAAACAAACTTTTCAAACCTTCCTCTGATCTGACTCACAGGTACGAGAAGAGGTGTGGTTTTGTGTTACAGTTCGTTTATTAGTGCCTGCTAAAATAAATAAGCGAATAATTTCGATTGTAGTTGTACATTAGTAATTCATAGTTGGCAACCTTTATCGATACAGGTTATTCATTGGTTCAGTTTGAGGTAAACTACTGTGGAATTCACAACGCTAAAACTACTGGATTATTTTAAAATGGACAAAATACGTTTTGGTGAGTTTCATGCCTGAAATGTACTTGTAATTTAATAACCAAATACAAGACAATAATTGAATTCAAGATACCTAAATCAGTTTTGCTAGATGCAATGAAAAAGACTTCTATAAATATAAAGATAATAGTCGCTATCCTGGCAACGTAGGGGTAAGGTAAAACTTGTATTCTCTATTTACAAATTTTAAATAATCTCAATTTTAAATAATCTTAAAAATAAAGGGATCAGTTTATAGTAGGCCATGACAACTAATTTTCATATTTTATGTTATTCAAACTTGTAAAGACACTGATAAGCCTGCACAGTAAGTTATGCCTAATTGTTCAATGTGAGCATACAGCATACTCCAGATATGTAAGTGAACAGACTTGTGTAAGTGAACGGAGGTACTGCGAGACTGCAGATCATACACCCTTCAATATTGAGCTGCAGGAGTGACTGAAAAAAAAAAATTGGCGATGAGTCAGGCAGACAAAATAGTTAATGAAGAAAGGATACAAAGGAACTTGGAAAATTCTGCAGAGATTATTATCTGAAGAGATTATTTGAAGAAGAATTCCCAAATAAAATTGTATGTTTAAGTAGGGGAAAAACATTTTTATACATAATAATTTTGTTCGTTGTTTGTAAATAATGTATACATTTTCTTAATTAATTTTTATTATGTTTACTAAACCGTTTACTTCACTGTAAATTGTTTCACTGCCTCAAAATCACTGCTTATGTATGAATATGAATAATATTCTATACACAATTCAAAAATAAGTTATTCTCATTTCTTATGTTATTTATATATTCAAAATGGGTATTAATTAGCATGAAGTGGCACTATGTTTAATGAAATATTCTTCTATTTTCTTTTAAATCAAATTCATTAAAAGTGCAATAAACTATACAAAAATGTTGATAATTTGTACGAATTTTAGAATCAAATAATGTAATGTTTTCATACAAAATTAAATATACGTGAGGGTATATCTCAGATGAGTCGCACAACGTCCTTAAAGAATTAAAAACTACAAGACGTACAGGACAGTTTGGCTTTTAATTATTTTTCAGTGTTCCTTCTGATCTGAATTCGTAAACACATCTTAAAGGATATTCTCAAAACAGTGCGATAACATGAATCCCCTTAACTTTTACAACAACTGTTTTGAATGTCCGGTTCTCATCTAAAGAAAAGTTTACATACATATTGTTGAGCTGGAAATATCTTTGAACATTTAACCCCTAAGATAATATTATAACACTCGTTTTTTTTTCGTATGAAAATTAACAATACTAGTGGCATGTAGGGGCAAAGGCCCCTAAGAATAAAAATGGTGATGTCTCCAAAAAAGTTTCAATTTATCACCTCCTTGCAGTATAACTGTATTTTTCTCAAACTGTGGTGTGAATTTACACATTTGGGATTTGTAATAAAATGTTATCTAATCTTTATGATACTTTTTGGTGGTATAAAAATCAGTTTTTTACCAATAATTTCCCCTGTATTTATAATACAGTAGTCTAAAAGTGGAAAAGAAAAAAATTATTGCACTATTATACTACCGAACGTGGTAAAAATAGTGTTAACCTTACACATGTTGATGATGAGTTTGTAACTAAAATAATTAAAATAGTACAATATGACATAAGCCCATTAATACTGTATACTCCTTCAACCTGGACCCCTGTGTCCCCCATTCGCTCACACTCGCCGTGACCCCATGCCTATCCGTGCTCTCGTTCACCTCTCCAAACCCATGTTTCCTGTGCCCCCTTTTCCCCCCAGGGCCCGAGTACCCCCATGTCCCCGTAGTTCCCGTGCCCTCTATGTTAGTCATTCCTCCCCAATGCCCCCCATGCCCAACCAACAACCGTGGCACCGACGTCTCTAATAGACCCTACCCCTCGTGCCCCTATTACATGTCCCATACTCCCGTGCCCCATGCCCACCATTGCTCCCCGTGCACCCTATATCCAAATGTCCCAGACAACCCTCGTGCTCCCATGCCCCCGCACTCACAGTAGCCCCATGCCCACATTCCCACCGTTCTTCCCCATGGTCCCCATGCCCTCTATGTCCCCTGAGCCTCCCCCGTGCCACCATGTCCTTCTCCCCCTGTGCCTCGTGCCACCGACGCCCCTAGTGCCCATTGTCCTTCCGACCCCCGCGCCGCTCCGGCAACCTATATTAATTTATGTACCCCCATGACTGTCGTTGCTCTCCGTGGGAACCATGCCCCCCATGACCATCCATCCCTTTTGCCACCGAAGCCCCTAGTGCTCCTTGTGCCCCCGCAACACCGCCGCCAAGTGCCACAGTGCATCCCCATACCTCCACAGAGTACCCCCGCCCAATATGCCCCCGCACCCCTCTACCCTACATGTTTTCGTGCTCTCATGTGCCGTTCCTCCCTGTGCTATGTTGCCCATGCCTCCACCGTGCGCCTTATGCCTAGATGTCTCCAGTGCCCCCATATCCCCAAACATCCTGAACTCCCCATGGTCCCGTGCTACCATCCCCGCCATCCCTTCCCGTACCTCCGTGCCCTGGTGTCCCCCTGCAGTTTCCCCTATTTCCCCCAGGTTTCCCCCGTGCCCCCATGCCCCCTTACCCTCCGTGCCACTGACATCCCCTGTACTTTGATTGTAGTCTATTTTTGTCTATTCGTCAATGAAGTAGAACACTGATTGATATATGGTTAGTTTTAGCACACTATCTTTTACATGAAAAGCTCTCCGTCTTTATGGATTAACGGGCGTTTATTGTTTAGCTACAACCTACCTAAAGGAAAAAGTAGAGAATGGATAAAACCAAAACAAAATATTCCTCATACGGAGGTTATCGAATTTTTATTAGTTTACATATAATGATTCAGTCTAAAATAAACAAACACTCTAACACTCAACAAAACGATTCAACTCTTCAACTCTATCTACTAAATAGCCAATATATAAAGCAGTAACATAATAAATAAACGACATTCACTGAGTAAAGACAATTAACCATTATATCAACCTTTTCACGTCTAAACCACTTTTTATTTTATTTTTATGGTGAATATAACACATTCTACTCATGTTTTCTTAATGACATAAATGGGGTCCCAAAGATGAAATCTTCTGAGAAACCGTAATCCCTTCATGACTATTAGTGTTCTTTTTTATAGTGAATTGCCAATTTTAAAATGTGATAGCTATGCGGTTATCTTAACTCAAAATATCTGCTCAATAACCAGCTGAGTTTAAGATAAAACACTGGAACATCTGCTTACTCACACCTGTAGATATAAAAATCCTCTTCCCATAAGATTAACATTGGAACTTTAAGGTCCATTGGGGCGAAGCCCAGGTAACTTTTAGGAATTCTGATATTTTTCCTTGCGTCCTTGGACCTCAAGCTTTAAAATGAGCCATCACACGTTACCCTATCTTTCTTCAAACTCGAGATATTTCGTGGGGACCGATTCGCTTACGGAATTATATATATAGAAGATAGATTCGCCAGTCCAATACGTATGTTTATTATTTTACAGGGTTATTACAAGTGATGGACCTGGTTTTTATTATTAACATTGACGGGTTAATTATCTTAAAGACTATTTTAATTAGTACTATTGGAAAGAAAACTTCACAAAGTTTTATTTACATTGGTTTGGGTGCGTATTGACTATTTATTAGGGCAATTTTTGTGAGTATTGTTCAAAAGCTGAATTTGAAGAAAATGACGCGTTTTGTGTGTTGGATTAACACATTTACTAAACCTTAATGGAATAGTTGTTTGGACATTACGACAGAATGGCTTCATCCACAGTTATAATAAGATTATACAAAATTCATTCTGATATTAGATGGTGCAACTCCACATTACTACATTGATATTAGGGCTGAACTTAACAATCTGCGGTCTGAGCAATGGACTGTGCGCGCTTGTACGAATGATGACCAACTCCTTAACTTTCCTCTTATACTTGCATATACTCTTATCTTAAATTGATGCATGGATAAAGTTTTTATAAAATACGTACCAGTTGTGGACCATGAAACTTATATGTAAATCGTAAAGTAAATATCGTCACTATTTTGAGAGCAGGAGCATCATAAACAGATTTAGTTCAGCAGAACTTCAGATGATCAGCGATGCAGAAAGCTTTCCACATTTACTCGTCTAGGAATCTGAAATTTCTCACGCATTAACAGCACTGTTGTTTTAGAAGCAAACTTTTGTATTCAAATAATAAAACCGCGGGTAGTAGGAGCACTTTCGGTGTTTTGTCTACGACTATTACAATTCAAAAAATCTCTTGAATGAGTACTGTGTATAATTTATATTCAATTTGAGATGTATGGACATATTCATAAAAAACTTGTTGTTAATTACTATGACAAAATAGTTAAAATTCTTATAAATTAGTTTATTTACTTCAATGTTATCTTTTGACAGCATGGCAAAAGAATGTAAATATTCTATTTATGACTTTAAAGAATATTTCAAATTTATTAGGTTTTTATACAGTTTTAAACGGAATCCGCTTAATACTTGGTTCTTAAATACGGCATCTTCTTTATATACAGATAAATATTTCTCAGCCTGACAAGAATCTATTCTTCAGTAAAAAAAATTGAAAGCACAATTCAAATTTAGTTAAAATTGGTATCTAAACTTTTCATATAAATAGAAATACCAAATTTGGCTTTAGTACTTTTGCTAATTCTCATTTAAATTTTTGTTATTTTATGAGACGGGAAGGAAGAAAGAAAGAGACATACATTATATATGTCCCTATTCTAATGCGGGTCTTCTAATTGCAGGACACAGGAAGTCAACACAGGCCTCGTGTGCTCTGCATGTTTTATGTATACTCAGTCATGGAACGTTGAGCACCGATCCCTCAACGCCCTGTGTGTATTGTATAGCTTGTTTATTTAGTAACACGCAGGAACCATGTTCGGTGTCCAATCTCCGTGTAGTATATCAATTATATTTAATGGTATAATATGGTATTTGAATACTACACTACATCATTATGTACATGTTAGAAGTTTATGTTTTCATATTGTTAAAACCTGTATTGATGTAGATTTGAGTTCATGGTCAAATAATTTACTCATTCTTTACTTAAATACTTGGTTAATGATTTCCTATTTTTCATTTACTATTACTCATTCAAAGTGACAGACTGTTCTTGTTTGTGGTTTATTATTCTTTAGCAAAACTTTTTAAATTATAAAAAATATACTATTAAGTTTTAAATTAACTAAGCCTGAATGAAATGCCGTGAAAGTTTTAAAAATGACCCAGGAGATTGGATAAGTTCTAACAAAAGATGAAGACTTTACTTATTATCTTGGTTTTAATTAATTGCAACTTTTAATTACATAATCTTGTTTTGATATTTTATTCAGGATAGGGCGTATAAAGTTAAGTTATAAAGCGTTATACAGGGTTGGGCAAAAGTCTTGAACGTAGCTAATAACTCATGACTTGCTAGTAATAATTTATTGAGCCTTGGTGTTTGAGTATTTGTTATTGCTCCCACAACGTTATGTATGTCCCAGTTTTTTCTTTTTTTTTACAAGTCCAGGCGACGTGTCACAGAGGGATTCCGAGAAGAAATATCATCGGCTTATGTTATATCACTCACCAACGTGCCACTGGCCCTCATAAGGACCTAAGGACATTCGTGCACGACGTCATAAGGTAGCATATTTCAAAAGTTATTGCATTTTCTCCAATTCGTCGACACATTTTCATTGCAAAGTTTGATTGCCTGCGATTTCTGGTGTAGAGAACTGTACTCTACTAATCAAGGACTTTAATTTGAGGCACAAATCAACCCATGATTTCTGTTGTATTATGAGCTGAATTCGATTACATGTTATTATTTATTGTGTTATTTGTGTATGTTTTCAAATAGTCACGTGTTTTTTTATCATTGTTTCAATACTAGTTTACAAATTAATTTGAACTATCGCATAACATGTTAAAAGTGTTACGTTAAGTTCTGTATCATTTATCCTACCCAATCCAATATTGTGATAATCAGTTATCACCACAATCTACATTTACTATAATTCCTATATTAACAGATGATTAAAATGCTAAATCCAATCTCTATGTTATTCTATTAGGAAAATTTCTAATTTTCACTATGGAGGGCTTCTTAATTTCAAGTAAAATTATCATGATTATTTTGCTGAAATAACTGGAGGCCAATCCCTATCCAACAAAATAAATAAATAAATAAAAATAATAAATAACTTTAAAATCTGTAAACATTTTTGGATGAGTTCCGTTACAAAAAAAAAAAAAAAAAAAAAAAAAAAAAAAACTTATTGTATTAAATAAGTATTGCATAGTTTAATTCACAGTTTTTGGATCTAAATAAAAAAATGGTAAAAATAATTTCCAATTTGTATAAAATAACGATTTTATTTATTCTAATTTTTCTTCTAGTATATTTTTGTTTTGCATGTTCAATAACTTTATAAGAAGTTTTAATGTCCTACAGGACTCTATAGAATAATTTATATAGCCAACTTAGCTTAAGCGTTTTGAGACACTTAACTGATTACCATTTTCTCTTTGAGATAAATTAAAAGGGTGTTTTTAATTCAGACCTGAGCTTTGATACTCATGATTAAACGTGGATCAAAGAGTGAAAGGTAAATTTTGTTCTATACGTTTGACATGAGGGTCACTACATGTTTTCATGGATGGTATAAGGGTCAATTAGTTTCCAAAACAAAAGCGGTGCCTTTGATTGAGCGAATTATCTAATTTAATGACATCCTATGTTATGAGCTTTTGGATAAGTGCCCGATAAAAACGGTTAATCATTTTAACGACTTTCATGCCGTTATGAGCGTAACTTGACGCTTCTAAATGTTTTTAATGTTGTGAGATGAAGTTAAGTGGTCAATTTTGCACCAATACATACGAAACTGAAATTTGAACTATTTTCGAAAAAGTTTGTCAGTTTCACAATTTGGTATTCACAATCATGCTGTTTACTGTAGTTATAGCCAATTAAGGGCAGTGTAACTGTCTCACAGTAGAGGACTAGTGACAGCTTCGTGTGGGTATTTACTGTTGATACATTGTTGATGTCCCCACCACAGACGACTGACGCTCACCGTTGTACTGTATACCTCACTAATGTATAACTATGGTAGGATCTGGGCTACAGCTAGCAGTTCCTAGTACAATTAATGTATTTAATTATTTAAGTTGTGACAGTTTGAGTATGTAAGCTTAATTTAACACTAAAAGAACTCCAGCATTTTTTATTGCGTAAATATTGACCGTGATTCTGTTACGTTACTCATACAGTCTTAAAGTCACATTAAACTTTTATTAAATATTATTATGACTTCTAATAAAATCTTAAATGTTATTGAGTGTAAACTGTTTAAACGGTAATACAAGTGTTGGATGCCACTGCACACTAATACTCATATTGTCATTGGGACATTTGGATCACCTGTCTAATGTATTGTGACGTCACAATGTGTGTTGGGTTATCGTTAGTCTTGAGCAACAAAGGGTGTCAGACGCGGTGTCTAATAACTGCTCCTTCACCGCATATCTCCCTGTAATGGCGGCGAAGACAAGAGGGACGAGAGCGCTTCATTTGTCACTGTTCAATATGACAGAGTGTTAGCACTGTAATTAATTTATACATTGAAAATTGTACTGTGGTAATATAATTTTAAATTAAATTAATTTTACTGACCGCTGAACTGTTGCTATAGTCTCAAGTCACCCTTCTATCGAATAGCCTAAACGTCTTTCACAACATTTCCCGCCATGAAAGCTCAAAGCCATGAAAACTCTATAAACCGACATTTTTGTTATGTATTAGAACCAACTGTGTAAATGTCTCTATCTTCAATTTTCAATATCGTCGAATTCTTAAAGGACATTAAGTTCTTATGCGGTTATCAATTGATAATAATACTTTTTATGTATATAAAACGATTGCCAAGTCAATAACTTTAAATATTATTAAAAATAAATCAATTAAGACCGTTTGTAAAATCATTTTACTACTTGGATAAATAGCGTGATAAGACTTCAATTTTCAATATCGACGAACACTTTAAGGACCATTAAGTTCTTGTGCTGCTATCAATTGATAGCAGCCCACGAGGAGTCAGACAAAATTCTTAAATAGCAACATAAGTCGAATTTTGTATCAAATTAAAGGTCTTACGTAGCAGAGTACAATGGTATATGCAAATAATAATATTTGCAATTTTTTAGAATATAAAACGATCGCCATGTCAATAACTTTAAATATTATTAAAAATAAATTAATCAAGACCACTTATAAAATAATTTTACTACTTGGATTAATAGCGTAAAAAAGACTTAAATGAAGGTAATATTTATTTTATTACCTTATTCTGTAGTGCACTATTTCAGAAAAAGCTGAGAATAACAAAAGAGGCCGTTTACTAGAATCACGGTACATTTAATCACCTGACGGTATGACATCAACTAAAGCGGGGAATAATTTTTTTGACCAGAGTTATGAACGATATTTTAGTTACATGATAATTAATAACAAATTCATTGAATAGTTTAACTTTTCAAAATAACCTGCCAGTGCTCAGTTTATTCTTGCAATATCAATATTAAATTTTTCTTCATAGTTCGAATTCCATCAAGTCTTTTTTTATTAAAAGAATTTATTAATTTCATGTGCCGGTTATTGCACGTGCAAAATAAAAATAAAAAGTACAGGAAAGTTTCTTTAATCAATTTAGGTAAATAAGAGCTACATAAATTACTTTTTGAAGTGTTACACAATTAAATTATTGTTAAATTCGGTTGTTCTTCTCAGTCTTTACATAAAAACTATTGATAAAATGGGAACTTCAACCTGGTTACTTGAAAACTAACGTGAGTTTAATATAAAAATAGTTCTTGATCGCAAAACAATGTCATATAATCAGTTCATTACGTAATGTACTAAAAGGTACTACTTTACTATAAAAAGAAATCGGCTGATTAATTATATCAAGTGTTCCCAGGAAATGAATTGGGAGACGGATATATTTATCACCCTCAGCTGATTTCGAAAATAACCTATTGCAGAGTAGAGTGATGAAAATTTAATTTCCATTTTCGGCCTCGCATGACTTCGAATTCTGGTGTTCAATTGAAAATGTTGCAAAGTGTTGTTTGCAATGTTGTAAGGTACTCATTAGTTGCAAGGAAATGAGTCGTTTGGAATTCCTGACATTACGCATTAGGCCTACGATAGGTTAACTTTTGTATCTAACAAGAAAAGTGGCCTAACTGAAAATAAAGTCTTTTCATAATTACTTTACCTCTTTAGTGACGTGAGAAAAAAATTAAGTATGACTTTTTCTTTGTTTATTATACAAAGTAATATTTTAGTTGTATATTTAGGTTGTTTTTATTAATTTCGTGTTAAGGGACATTAAAAACGAATAAAAAAAGTATGTATAAACTATTAATTTACTACCATAAGTTATGAGTAAAACATATAAACAATAACCAAACTATAATGCATTTTTTCCAAGATTACCCTTCTTCAGAAACAAGTCGTAAATGAGTCATTGGATTTCCCGACATATCGTACTAGGCCTGTTTTAGGCTAAGTTTACATTTATAAAAAGGGAATAAGACTTAGGCCGATCTAAAAATAAACTCTTTTCATAATCAATTCATTTACAGTACGGTGGACCTAATCACTTTGAATTTACTTTTGAAGTATCAAGTTGTTTCCGTCTATTGTATTGGCGATTTTAAGTGAATTACAACACAATAGGTAGGCCCAAGCATATTAAAATATGGATAGGTTGTCTCGTTCACGTATTTATAAAATTTTGGTTATTAATTTTTAGGATTGTATTTTTATTTTTTTTTTTTTCAATAATGAAATTATCTCATTAGTTACTGTATAACAATGATTTCTTGCACAGTAAACCATTATTCCAACCAACGAATAACTATTTTTCGTTTTTTATATATGTGTTGCATTTATTTTTATTGTAATTATTGCAACGAAAAACTAATTGGAACTGGCACTGTTACTGAGAATAATCCGTTTTCCGTCGTACAGTCCTTTAAATTTCCCATGTCATTGTTATGGATATTACAAAGTAGGTATTAGACATAACACTAATTAAACTCAGATGACTACTGTGGAAATAAATCAACAAGAGAAGTTCCATAATGTGGTTCATTTGATTTAGGCTTATGCATTAATTTATTAGTTATAAAACTAAATATAACTATTCTATCTTTATTTTAAGTTAATAATTTATATTAAAATTATATATTTTAACGATTTTCAAGTATATATAATACGGGCTCACTTTTACGGAAGTTCACTTAACACGAATCACCTGGCATTCTTGGTAGTCTTCGGTGCAGTTCACATCTACGAGTGGTGTAATTTTGTTCGTGTCACATTCGTGATTGCCCTGGACCTTGGGGAATAAACAGCGACGTTTCAGCTGCTGCCGACAGGAATGAAATGTGTTTGGGGAAATTAAATAAATGATTTTAATTTTTTGTTCAAATATAGAATTTTTGTTCATAAATTTATCGACTTTTATGAAATTAGTATTTTTATGCAAAACCCACAAAGGAACTTAAAGCATAATAAAAATGTATAGTGTCTGTTGGAACAGGCAATGAAAGGAAATGTTAAAATATTAGATTTTTTAGTTTGTTTAAACTATAGGCCTACACCATTTTAATTGCCGAGTTTTAAGTTTATTAAATGTCTAAGAATACATCTTATTTTCCTTTCGCTCTAAAAGCAGGGGCAATGTCATGGTTTAAATTTCTTTGTAACTTAAAATCTAGGACGAAAAATGTATTAACATGCGTTCATGTATGGGGCAAAAAATCTTCTAAACAATAAAAACAGGATCTTAAAGACAACTGATTATTTCATTATGGTATCTCTAAATTAAAATTCCAACGTAGTTATATATTTACACAATGATTTTGTTTTAACCGTTTTTTTTTCAATTTCCAAATTATTATTTTGTTTTTATAATTTTGAGTTTCGGTATATAAAGCATAAAATGGTTACTAGCTCATAGTCATTGTGGAAATTGTATTCCCCTCTAAATTTTACGTCCAATTCTCACCTTAAAACTGAAAATTAATTGGTTACATTTACTCAAAAGGTCTGCTAGGTGATCAGCTTATTCATTCTTCCAAACATCTGATGAGATTGTAACTTAAAAAAAACCTTCTGACTTTTATACCATGTGAAATTTATAGGCTAATACGGCGAAGCTAAAGTAAATTCTTGTTTCTTCTGATATTTTCCACATTGTCCTTGGATATTAAGCTTTAAAATAAATAATGTTCTCGCTATTCTATATTTTATCTGGGGCTATTTGATGAGGACCGATTCTCTTACAGAATCATGTAAATAGATAATTTCGAATAAAACTGTCAATAATCGTAGGTAATATAAAAGTAAAAATCAATAAAATCGCTCGATATCTCGTCAGCTGTGCCCTGGTCAGTTGCCCTCAGGGACCAGGCGTGACACAAGGTAATTTTCTGAAAGTAATGTTTTCTGACATGTGTCTCCTGGTCAACTACTGTCTACCAAATATAACCACAAAGTGTCGCTTGTTACATTTGGTTTTAGTTTATACTTATTTTTGCCGTATACTTTGCCTTGCATTTTCTTAATTCATATAGCCAACGGGTTTTCTCTTAGTTATTTACTGTCCAATTTCAAATTTTTTTACTCAAATTTTTTTATCAATATTACAATTTTTATACCATAAGTTATTTTAATGTCATTTTTTTGTTAGGATTTTTAAAAGGGATTTTCATCAAGGCAAAAAATAATAATAATAAATAAATAAATGAAATCATCAAGGCAAAACAACTCTACCACATGATTTATTACTAAATAACGTATTATTACTATTTAATAATAATAAGTTCACTTTTAATCTGCCTCAGGCAGATAAAAAGATTCTGCCTCAGGCAGAATATTTGTTATCTTTCTATATTTTATCAGTTTTAAGTTATTTTATACTTGTAGGGAACTTTCAGATGCTTATTTTAGTTGTTGACATCCTGCTCATTTTTTCACTGTGCCATTATTGTTTTATTTTATTGTAAATTTCTTAATTCTCTTTTCTTCAAACTTCCATCTCACTGTCAATCAAACTTAATTTAAATGTAAAGGTTTTAGATGAAAATAACTGATGCATGTTATAACATGAGAGAGCTTGTTCAAGTACAGATTTCATTACCTATGAAGAGCTGTTCTCGAAGATGTAAGTATGATTAGACAGTTATCAAGAGCTTCAAACGCTCTCACATCCCGCGGAGACGTCTAGTTAATGAACTCAGTCTTTTCTAAGACGGGATTACTCTTCTCGGCTGTGCGGGGGGGTTCTCTTTTGCACGTTTTGCGACTATCTTATTGAAAATGTTCTCCTTTTATATATATATATATATATATATATATATATATATATATATATATATATATATATATATATATATATATATATCTCATATATATATATATATATATATATATAGTTTTCTTAACATTACTTAAGTGAAGAAATTAATTATTTACATTTAGCAAAAAAGTGTAGTAATAATTTATATTTCCCTTGCAATTGTATTTATTATTTTCATAATTGGTAGACACTTTTATATTTTCAAATATCTATCTTGTTATTTCTTCATCAAACTCTTTGCTCATTGTTTCCTTTGTGTCATGTTATTAATGAGGAGTGGTAAAACCTGGTGTATTTATTGACACTTTCCTTTTGTTTTGATCATTTAACGTCGAAGAGATACTCAATCGTTGCTTAACAGAATATAAACAGCCAAACAACCTCTAAAACTCTATGGACTACGATTCCTTTGTCTGCAAGTGCAGTTTATTTCTGTCTATAAGAGGCATATTCTGAAGGAAAATATCTCAAAAGATCCAAATAATAACAATAACAGTAATATAAATCATGGATTAAAGAATATGATGAATATACTAACGGCATGGTAAAGAAAATAAAAATGGAAATAAAGAACTAGGAGAAAATGATACAAATGAAAATGATAGTTAGGTGAAGGAACTAATAATTGAGCGATTTAAACTACAACGAATACATAATAAAAAAAAAACACAAAAATGTGACAGCGATGTCTTAGTGCCTCTTGTGTCTCACAGGCACAAAAACCTGTGAATAAACCTGTTCTATATAAATCGTTGAGTAAATAATATAATGAATATACTAATGACATGGTAAAACATTAAAGGAAAATAAAGAATGACGATTAGTTAGGTGAATTAATGAATGATAGGGCGATGTAAACTGCAACAAATAAGTACTTAATTTAAAAACACAAAATTAATCATGCGACACTTTTTTAATATAAAGGGTATTGCATATGAAGTTCCTGATTTCTATTAAAAATATTACTGGGTTAATTGGTTAAAAAAAAACTATTTTTTGTTGAAAATATTAACACAAAAAGTGTTATTCTTCACTCATTCAGTGATTATATCCACAACTACAAAAAATGTAACAATATTTTGTGTATAAATAACACTTTCTGTACGAATTTTAAAATTTATTAATTAAACCCATTAAATAATTTTCAACTAGTCATTTCTCTTGTAAATTAATAAAAGAATAGTTATTTGAAATATAGGGATGGGGTACAGTGCTTTACCCTTAATACGGGTCGTAACATTATTCAGTCGAAACATTATTAAGACCCTCCTTAGTAACATTGTATTATCCAAAACCCTCTTATTTTTGTGATGAGATACATGGTTTTTCTTTTTTTCTCTCAAGCGCAGATAAAAAACAAAACAAACAAAACAACGGGTATCTGCGAGGTGCCGTTAAAGGTTCTTCTGTGCCCCTTCTGCGTAATTCGGTCCCAAAGATGCCTCTGCAGTGACGCAACAAACTGAATACGAATTTCCAAACCTCTCATATTGTTGCTGTTTGTTGTTCACCTCTCTTTTTTTGGTGTCTAAACACTCTCACACTGAGTAACAGATTATATCAATCGTCCATATGGCACTTTTTCTCCAAAACTACTGTAGGATAGGTCAAATCGCATCAAATGTGTTTTTTGTCATCAACAAAATTTGTATTGTAACCGATGATACGAGAAAATCTAAGTGGTGTCATCTAAACTTAAAAAAATACAGCATCTGGTGAAGAATGGTCAACTAACCAGATTCAACAACCACGCAGGATTTCAGGTGGTTGAAGGATTTTGGTGATATATTTATAAAGTAAAACAATCTTACATTTTTCTTCAGTTGTAATTTTATAAAGGTAATCGTGAATCTGGATCCATCAGAAGTTAAAATATCACCCGAATCGATCCAAAACAATAAGACAAAATTTGCAGTTCACCTTTTGTTTTATAATAATCTGTTTTAGTCGTCAAAATATAACAATGCTAAAACATAATAATAAGTAGGATTTCCATATTCCTTATATAAAGCAATTAACTTATGTATACAGAAAAAACTAAATGATTCATATGTATTGACAATTGTGTCCAGATGTTTCGTGTGCCTGGAGAGGACACAAATATCCAGCGTTTCTATGGTTGCTCTCATCATTACACTGGTTCATTTACGTTCATTAAATTGGTTCTAAATCCGGCGTAAGGTTCATTATTACTCGTATTTATCATATTATTTATTGAATCCCTTAAATAATAATAATAAGGGAAGACATAATGATAAATTTGATTTATTTTTTTAGAATATTGAACATTGAGTTTTGCTTGTATGCCGGTTATTAAAATAATAACATTACACTTGGATTTGTTATTTATGTACTTAGCTTTTTTATTAAATACAAGCTAAGCCATTTTAAATTTAAAAGTAATTCTTTTAGAGTTTCTTAAATTTTAAATTTTAACAATGAAGGTTGTATCGTAAGTTCGGTTGATAATTACTCATGCATCCTTTGGTACATAGAAAAAAATGAGGTCAATGTTTTGTACATTAAAGCAGTAAAAACAGTAACAAGTTTATCACTTTGCATGTAAGATAAATAAATCACATCTCTTTGGGAATTAAAATAAATAACAGTGTAGCGTCGATGGAAAAGCAAACAAACAATTTCATTAGTTTGATAGCTGCTGCTTCACCGTATGTAAATTTATTCAACGCTATTTCAATTTTTTTCTCTTTGTATTTACTTGTATTTTTGTATCATCTGTAATTAAATTATATGAAAATTGTTCAGCTACCGTATGGTTAAAAATGTTGTTTTTATTGTTCTAATACGGATAAAAATCATTCTAGATATGGTGTGAGAAAAATAAAACATAATAAATATACCAATATTGTAATTATTAACAAATCTTTAAGAATAAGAAAATAATCTCAACTTTGACTCCAGGTTGGTGGACTTTTGTTTCAAAATGCAAGACTCCACAATAAAAACTTATCTGAACATTTCTGAAACCGTACTATACGTTTACAATTTGGACCAATATTTTTGGACCTTAGTATGTAGAATATTGATTATTTTTTATTGAACATAAACAATACTGTTTGATTGTTTTTGTTGAATATAAACATATAAGCAGGAAAAATGTTTTTTTAAATGAAATCCAAGCGCACTTGATTGGAGTTGTTACTCTTAATTGGAATTTGAAATTGGTAACAAAAACCAACTAACCAACGTGATTGTTTAATACACTTATTCACGAAGACCAGACAACGAGCCACTAACGGTACTTTATTAAAAACACTTATTAAATACAGAAAATAATATATATATATATATATATATATTATAAAGCTTTCGCCTGGGTAGCGTGAGCTCTGTTACAAATACACTGCTGAAATAAGTTTGACTCGCTTGCCAGTAATGTGAGAGTATCAGGAAGGCAATTGAATGAACTCAGATCAAGCAACTAAACAGACTTTAATAATACAACTATAACTAAACTAACATGGTGCACAGGTGAAACATGTGATTATGCCCTTCAATTGCAGTGAGCGAAATGTATATACATGAATTAGAGTCCACCCAACTACTGGGGCTAGTTCTCCTTCGTTTACTCAACACTCATGAAGTAAGAGTTCGGTAAATTGCTGCGCGCACAACTGGAGCGTCCGATGTGTAAGTGTCACTGAGGATACTTAACTTATAAGCTAATTGACCATTAATTATTTACTGCAATTATTTAGATTGCGATGAATTATTGAGGACAATATCTACATGCGATTTATAATGCGAGCAAAAAGTATAAACAAGTATTCTAGGCATAATATTTTCAATAAAACAGATTATTATGTAATATACACTCGGTAAAATGACCCGGTTTTCTTTTTTTATTTAATATTCTTTACGAACATATAATGTTTTTCGGCAAAGATCTAGGAAAGAATTTTTATAATTAGTTATTCATGGAAGGTTCTGAACCGTCAACCCCCGCTTTGCTGCACATTCACGAGCGGATTAGCGCTCTTCTCAACAACCTTCACACTTCTCTGTGATTACTTTAAATCTACCGTACACCAACTTCTTTCACACAAGTTAAATAATGTTCTTTTAGGGTTTTTTTACCCGATATGTTTAAATTGCAATGTACCGGGAGGTAACGACATTTTTAAATGCTTAAATCAAATAAATACAGATTTGATGATGTAATTTTAAAAAGTACATTCTTTTTTAGTTAAGGAATGGAGAAAATGAAACACACTACTTTACGAATATTTAAAAATATACAAACTGACGTACTGCATAAAACAGCTACTATCTTCAGTTTAGGAATCGTAATAATTCGTCATTTTAAATATTAGATCCGTTTTTTCTTATTGTGAGACAAATTATTAAAATCAGAGTAATATTAATGTTATTTTTATTTATTTATTTATTTTGTTCATGAGGTTTGTTTATTAACTTTTCTAAAAGGGTTATATTACGATTTTGGTTCATTAACTTAATTGAAATCCTCTTGAAAATATCGAAATTGCGCAGTGATTTTGTGAGCAATGGAGTAATTTGCAAAGTAATAACTGGTTAGTTTAATTTACCTTAAAAAAAAAAAAAAAAAAAAAAAAAAAAAAAAAAAAAAAAAAAAAAAAAACTTGTCAGAAGTATTTATTTATTTATTTATTTATTTATTCCAACGGATTACACCAATAGTACAATTTAAATGGCAAGGTAACAGTGGACAGCCTCAAGATGGACATAACAAAGACATGACTACTCCTAAAAATAATAACAGTGACTTAATAATATTTATTATTAATAAGTATTTAATAAGTATTAATAATATAAGTAGTAATAAGTATTTTAGCGACAAACATAGGATTGTTAAACTTTGCTTATTCCAAGGACCAGATATCATTAACAAGACAACATTGGCACAAAGTATAATAGGTTTGCCTCGGTGAACAGGACTGAACTAACGTTTTGGTAATAAAACAAGTTCGCGGTCAAAAACATGTTTTCATTGTAAATAATTTGATTCAATTTATGACTTTAGCCCTCCTCATGATAAGATCAGTTTCTTGTGCACATTCTCCGCTGTGCACATCCATCCATTCTACGTACCCAAGAGACTGCTACAGTTACCAAATGGCATTTGTGAAGTAGAAGTCATAGGAAACCTCCTTTTCGGCGTGACTTACAAGGCGATTGATACATCCCAACAGTTTTCTCTCTCAGTTCATGTTTGGAATATTGAAAATATGGTGAAGGTTAAAGATCACTGTGTATGAAACAAAGAAGAATTCGTCAGAAACTCTGGGTGTGATGTACATGACTCATGGGACATCGAATAATCTCATCATGACTCGGACATTCAATGCTCCGTTTGGACTGGAAAAACCGTCAAGAATAAGAGCTTTTCACATGAAAAAGTTTGAGTTTACGAACTTTCAAGTTAAAACAATGTCAGCAGTGATTTGGAGTGTGTTGGCAGGAGATGTTGTTGTGTTTTGTGAACTCCTCAATTTTCAAGAAAGAGACTGTGTCTTTCACTTTTATGATGTCATCTAAAATAAGTGCCTTTTAAAGACGAGTGTATTCAATATTTATGATCCTAAGAAAATAACCTCTTAGGGATCTAAATTTCCTTTCATATATATGAACAGTGAGGTGACAGTGTTTGATATTGTTAGTCAAGAGACACTTTCAAGTAAACTTCATCCTTCCAGAAATCGCCTTAAAACCTTGACTCTTGTTAATGATCATATTTTACTTCTCGAGATTAATTACAAAGGGGCACGAATAGGTTTTGAAGATATTCTCATAACTTCTTATGAAATCTGCCACTTTCTTAAAAGAGCTAAACCAATCTGGTTAGACCGTTGTTTTTGTCCTGTCAGTAGAAGTAAATTCACCTTTATAAAAGAATGTAGGGTCCCACTAAAACTTTTGACTTTAGTCCACCCAATTTACGACCCAATCTTATCTATATTGATAGTTTTTTGTGATAACTGTAAGCAAATTCAGTTGCTTCTCTGAAAGCATTCAAGATTGAGAGTACAATGTGAATATTTATTTGATTTTAGATATTGTAGATCTTAAGGATAACTCTTTGATTTTTCTCTTGATCTGTGATTTGCACTTATGATATTTAAATAAAAAGCATAAATAATGAGATAAAACCTCACCTTTTGATGTGCCAGGGGCTTTTGAAATTACTGTAACATGCGACTGTGTGTTGACCACTGGGGACGTAGAATTAATTTCCAGGCAGTATACTTGTTTCGCGGTGACCGGTAGCCCCTCAATTGTTCACATACTGCCTTCGGCGTGGACCTCTTTGTCAAATTTAACCTTTGATCCTTTGCTGTTCGATTCGAAATATATTTATCAAAAATTTTCGCGTATTTTTAATTTCAAATTGGACAGTCTCTTCTCTTTATGGTCCACTAGGACATTCCGCCATCTTTGTTTGATCCTGTTCTTTTGCCAGAGTCACGGTAAGATGTCCAAGATTTAACTTCCTTGAAATACATTGCAATTTTTGTATGGTCAGGGGTATTATCGGCACTTGCGGGGTATATTGGTTTTAAGATGTACATTGTCAGTATAAAAATTGGTATAATGAGGGGAGAGTATTTTTTTTTTCATTTTTGTTGTTGTTTGTAATAGGAGACTGAGGACATCATCTCGCGAGATAAGGGGGATTTGAAAGAGATGTAATTAGGGTTTTTTATTAATTAAAGCGATACACATTGTATATTGTAGTAGAATGCTGCTCGGGTCTTTACACCCGTCAAGGTCGTGCAAGCGCACTGGAGGTGGGTTGATAAACACAGGGGTCGTTGCTCTGAGGTCAGTAGTAAATGCGAAAAGATATATAGGTCAACTTCCTGGTAGTTCGGGGGTGCGGTGCCTGGATCCGGGACGGATGAGTAGCCACCTTGGTTATTTGGGGATTTAGGCCTGTCTACTTTTGTTTGTTGACCTTTTTTGGGGTCTCGTGATAAAGAGTTGGTTTAGAGTTGCCTTAAGGTTGAATCATTAATTTATTGTGGTAGAGTTCTTAAGCAAAGAGGATTCTTATTTCTGTTGTATGTCTTATTTCAAAATTTTAAAGGAACCTTTTTTTAGTTTAAATAGAACCTTTTTGACCAGATCGCACTGCCTCCAGAATGTTTGCTAGCCCAGAGTAAATGTTTGTAGAAGAATTTTTTTTTATATTTGAAGATTCGAGGATTGATTTAATTGAGAAAGATTTGTTTTATAAATACACTAAAGTCGAAGTTACGTTTTATGTTTGTGTAGATAGGGGTTTTGTTTGAATTAAAATAAAGGTCCTCTCAAAACACGTGTATTTGTTATTAGTTGAAACCCACTTTATCCCTGTTTGCTCTTAAAGTTCATTAAGCTACAATCCCAAAGTATTGACGGACCAGGTTGGTTCGCCACAAACAGTAGTTTCAACTAAATTGATTTTTTAATCATTTGTATGTGGTCATACCTCAAACAATTCAAACAGTAACATAAACATACCTTTTAAGGGCTTTTACACTATCAAATTTCTATTAGACATCCATCCTCCTATCCCTTAGATCGTTTTCGTAAAATATGAGATTTTCCTAGTTAAAGACGTGTAATTTTGTAACGGATTTGTCAAAGGGGCTTAGATATTACATCGGATATGTCATTGTTAACTGTTAATTATTATTGTAAACTGTTGATTGACAATATCGTGATTTGTCTAAACATGTTTTATTTTTCATATTTTTGTTGTTTGTAATAGGAGACGCTGAGGACATCGTCTCGCGGGATAAGGGGGGGAAATGTAATTGTACATAGACGAGGAAACTTTTTAAATGTGTGACGGCTCGTGCCGCCAGCACTCCATATAGTAACGATTTCTGAGGCACTGGCCACAGCCGCGGTGTCCGACAGCCTGTTTCCAGAACCTTCTCGAATCGGTCCGCGGAGCGAAAGATATTCCTACGCACGGTCGCTCTCGCCCCTTTCCGCCATCATCTTGTGTCTGGACTACATCGCTGCAACGCCATGCTCGGATAAGTAGTATTTCCATAGTGGGGGGTTTCGGTAGGCTAGGGATGAGCGGGGGAATGATAATTAATTAATTAATCTCAAGTACAATTATTATGTAGCCAGTCAATTAAGGCTGTAACTTGTTCTGTAGAGGTAGTCTGGAACCTTAAGGCTCATGTCGTTTCACGACATGGGCTATCAGCCATAGGATGGGTTTTAGATTTCTAGATACAGTTCATTATTAGATATTCACCTTCCAATTAATTTAGTATACGTAGATTATAATTATCTCATCAAAATGGCTTGTTCTGGTCTGTGCTTGGCTGCGATCCGTCCCTGGGTAGTACCCACAGTATGTCCCTCAGATACGTTTCCTAGGTTCAGTCAATAAGCCACTAATTTCCCAGGTATCTCATTTCACGACATTAAAACCTCAATCCTCAACCATCTCCATAGTCACCCTTCAGTTAATCACCTACAACCTAGAGATGACTAGTCAGCCCATTCATGTTGTTGGTCGAGTTCAATAGTCCATCAATTCAGTTTGCCAACAGCTACTCTCTAAGTTTTAGTTCAATACCACCATAGGTCCACAATCAGCTTTCCGAATACCCATTATCCATAGGTAACCACCATATTCCGTCCCAAATGTTGATGCTTATGAGCGAGTGTTCTTCAAATTTCAGAGCAACTAAAAGATTGTAAGCTAACATTTCCTGATTTACATTATCGAAGAATAAAAAGCTTTGTGCAGTTAGCTCAAAGAGTTAGCACCACCGGAAAAGTGCAGCCATTCAACACTAGGTTGACAGTAAATAAGGTTAAGCAAGAAAGATTATCTATTTATATCCTTCCTATTCATGGGCATCACTCACCTTTTTTGTTTTGTAGTGCGAGACGACAAGTCCAAAAACCCGTTGGGAATCCAACTTCATTTATTGATTGTACACAAACACATACAGACCCACACACATATACTTTCTCTACGCACTCCCACTCGTAGGGAGTGGGAGAGAGCGTACTCTCTACGCACTCGAGGGAGTGCGTAGAGACAGTATATGTGTGTGTGTGTGTGTGTGTGTGTGTGCCTTTATGTGTTTGTGTACAATCAACTAACTAAGTTGGATTCCCAACGGATTATTGGTCGTCTCGCACTACAAACATAAAAGGTGAGTGATGCCCATGAATCGGAAGGAGATAAATAGTATTCACCTCACCTACTAGAAAAAATGTCATTCAAAACTAGAAAGATTATCTGATATTTTGGCTGCTGTAGAAATGAATCTGCAAATATCTACCAGAGTTATCGCTAGGGAATCCAATATTAGCCCGAGTTTTGAAGTAAAACCGCTTTCATCTGTACCTCATGTTTGTAGATCGGGAATAGGAAGCCGATGACCATCTGCATCGCATGAACTTAGTATCTAAACAAAAAATATATCTGAATCACCTGATTTTGCTCAAAAGTTCATGTAAAGTGATGAAGCAAACCTTCAAAAGCAACGGTACCGTAACCACATTATATGAGTTCTGGAGACAAGATGAGGTTAAAATAGGTCAATCGCCAATTTTTTATAATAAGTTTCTTGAATTAGAAAGTCCTACTATCCAAATTCACAAAGAGACATGCGGTGTAGGTAGGATGGTCGCCCTGTCCAATTTGCAGATGACGTTCGTCTAACTTTCAGCCATGTTTGGTAAAAACCGGATTGAAGAGGAGTCCCCATCTCTTGGCAGGCACGATCTCTAGATTTGACAGTGATGGTTTTTTACCTTTGAGGGAGGCTTAAAGACATAGTACAAAATGGCATAGTACAATAAGACATAAAATTATACCGGATTAGTATTTATATTTTGTGCTAGTTGAGTATCGAATTAATTATCATGTAATTATTATTTCATTTAATTTTAATAAACCAAAGTGAATGTGTGAAATTTACTAAGACTATCGTTATGTCTAATATAAGTTTAGTGCAACTGTGGAAAACAATTTCTTAATAATAAAATCCTACATTTGTGACAGTTTAAATCCGAAAATTTTTACATTTACAGTAATCTATATGTTTTATACTTTAGAGTGAAATAAGTAATAAGCACTGTGATAACTAGAAGTTTCCCCCCAAGATTCACATAAATACCATAAGCAGCAGCTAGAAGCAGGCCTGGGCCTGACAAGCAACAGATAAGCGCATTATTCTTGACATCTTCCTCCCATAACAATGGCGGCGCCGAGTGTAGAGAATGTATCACATTGTTGCTCACAGCTGCTGCATTAGTAGATAAACTCAACTACTTTACTCTACAATGTGTTTTGAAAACAAATATATACGTGTAATTACAAATGGCAACTAATAAGAATTTAGTATACATGAATTGCTAAATATCTGTTGTGTAATAAATTAGTATGAATAGGTTTTAATTTTACAAACTCACTTCCAGTTTCTATACCATATGTAAGATTCTATTTAGACAACATTAGCACTTTTAGATAGTTGATTGTGTTCCAATGTAAATCGTCCCTACCTGATTTTCATCATTTAAATATTTCTATTGCAAAGACTAGCTACTGCGTAGTTTCAAACTTAAAGTATAATAGTGCACGATTTTAATTCAAAGTCACAAAATTTATCAGCCAATAAAAATTATTGTTTCACATACCAATGGCTTTCAGACTATTAGAATAATCAAAAGAGCATTATTTAATAAATTGAACTGTAAAATTATTTTGAATTATTGGATTGAATCATACCACTTCCTTAAAATATATAATATAGACTTTACAGCTCAAGTTCATTAAAATACAATGTTTTTGTTAAAAGTTCATTTCAAAAATAGCATATTACAGCGTACTACATTGTGAAAGATAATTTAGTCTTTAAAGTGGTTAAGTAACAATAATTTAAAATATTTTCAATGAAGTTAATATAACTTTATAATAAAGAAATAACTTTATTCAATTAGAATAACAATCTTTCCTCATTGAGGGTTGCCTGAGACGAAGAATAGTAATACAATAGAATTGATATATGAGATGAACTTTATATGAATATCACACACACAAATTTACACTAGTAGTTTGAATATAAATGTCATCTTATAATTTTTATAAAGTCTTTGAGAATACCTGTTAATATTCGAATTAGTAGTTTTTAAGGCAGGCTGAATCGTTTGCTGAAATTTACTACTGACGTAAGGATAGTTCCTCTGGTACCGAATAATAAACCATATCTTCCATTTTTTCAGGCCATATTTCTTTTTGTAATTTTGTTTGGCACATAAACACTTTCTTTATTGTTTAAATTTCATTTGATTGGCTTTTATTAATTTTGTACTGGATAGTGGGATCTATTATTATGCCACTTTGTGAGCCTTTTTTAATGGGTATCAAGTCGGTTTTTTTAATAGATTTGAAGAAATTAGCAAGCTATCAAAAGAGCCCTTTCTCTGACTTAGATGTACCAAAGAATTTATTATCTTTACAACAATGTTTGATCTATTAAATATCTATTTCTCAGACATACCGATATGTTTGTTAGCTACTTACTTTAAAATTAAGTTTTATTGTTCAATGATTCAAGTCATTTTTCCTTAATTAGCAAGCAAATAATAATTCAAAGGACAAGCTTATATTGCTTGTTCTACCAAGTAAAGTATTCAAGTGGATGCGCATACTATTTATATTATTAAAAGAATTATAAAGAAGGTTAATATCGAATGTAAATCAAATGCATAAAATAGAGGTAAAAGTAAGTAAAGTTAAAATCAAATAAAGAATTCACCAGCTATCTTAAAGTTTAGACCAGTTTAAATTGGATTCAATCGATTAAAAGGCGACTCTCGCATCAAGACAAATGGTTCGGGTTTCTAGTTCGTCTTATTTATCTTTAACTAACTGTAGAATTAATTAAATCTGGGAATTCGTCTTTAAAGTAGCAATTTAATTAGTCTTGGCATTATCAATTGTACTCAAAGGCAATTGTAAAACCAATTACCAGTGGTAATATTTTTGAGATTATTACAAGATACAAGAACATTATTGTAATTTATATGGCTTTTTTCTAATTAAAGACAGGTTGAGTCGAGGTAGGTGAGTTTAGTTGGTTGATTGTTGTAAATCAAGCGACATCGAAGATAAAAAAATGTAGGTTGACATGTCTAAAGAAACGTGACCTATCCTATAGGTCTAAGGGTGTGGTGCTATAACAGGCAAGCAGTCTTGGGAATGTGAAATGGATTGGGGAAACTGTTTGGAAGGAATTGGATTGAAATGGATTTGGGTGGGTGAAATCGAGTGAGTGGCTGGTTAAAAAGTTTACAGTAGGATAAAGGCTTATCATGTGTTTCAATCTCTCTTAGACCAGAGTGACTAGAACCACCACATCCGCGATGCCGAATTAATGCATTAATGATAGCTTTAGAAACGATATTAACAATTCAGAGTAAAATAAAACAATTTCAGGTTTTCAATGGCAGTAGCTTACATTTTTAGAACATATATATTCACACTCAAGTTGCCATTGGAAATATTTATCTACTCCTTTTGGTAATGTATTTTTAATGACAGTATTCTGCAATTATAATCGTTTATTGTTTGTCTTTATAGTTCCCCAATCCAATAATTAAATATGATTTATCAAAAAGATTAAATAAGATGAATTGTTTACTATTTACCTAGTTGTTTAATAAAACGTGGAGTATATGGGGTAACCTTTAATATTGATTTGACCATGACAGTGCGTTTTAAGGCTGAGTTACTGGTGATGTCACTATACGAATAAGAATAGCCACTGAACGTTGTTATACCAAGCTCTCTATTCTTTGTCGTATTAGTCTTCACGCAATATTCCTCAATTCTTTATAAATAATCCATGTAACTTTATAATTTTTTATTTATTTAACCAATTTCCACTTATTCCCTTTACTTTCTCCCTAAAACCCAAAAAATTTTAAGGACTCAGTCGGACTACAAACTTAGCGTTTTAGAGATATAATAATTAAACAAACTCAACAAATTGGAAATTTGTAGTATTTATGACGAAACAACTTGGGTGCACTAAGGACTCCCACAGTTGATGAACAATATCTTTATATCCTTCTCCATTAACAAGTCAGTATGAAGACAGAATGGTTGGTAACTAATTGGAATATTGTTTAAATAAAACATTTTCGTCATAGATTATTTCTCATGCAGACAGTTGTAATTTGTAACTTTTTCTATAATTTATTAATTATAAATTTAAGTCGTGTTCAAAGGTAACTTGAAATCAATGTTCAGCATTATCCCCATTAATTTCATTTTCCTTTCAACTCCTACTTTTCTAATTTAGAATTAATTCTTATTTTTTCAGTCTTGTCCAAAGTTTGTCAATTACCCCTAAAAACTTGACTTTAGTTTTTTTATTATGCTACTAATTATTAGGGGCATGAAAAAACTCCCTCAAATTATGCTAGGAGCTTGTTTGTCAAGTCTGCAGGTATCTAGTCTACGTGTATACATTTTTAAGTTCATTTCTATAGAAAAATTCTGACACGATTCCTCGGGGAAAGTCTAATTTTAGTCCGTCAGATGAAACATAACGGTCAGTCATTATTTAGTATAGTAATTCACTTTATTTCTCACTTTATTGCCACCATCTCCATAGTAAAAGGTTTTAATTGATGTTAATATTCCAAAAACGTTATACCATCCTTACAATAGGGTGATTAACAACCCTATCAAGAAACATTTATATTCATCGGATTAATAATAATACCACTTGTCATAGTAAAAACTAAGGAATAATACATTAGACTGTTGAAAAAGTCTCTAAATTTAGTGGATGACACGTTTATGCAGTAAGTTAGTAAGTTTGTGTACATTTTTTGAAATGAAAAAAAATTATTTTCTTTTAATTTGTGTATAACATTAAAAATATCTCACCCACCTCTCATGAATATCCCTTTAAAGAATGTTTTTGAATTCAATGACAACAAATATACTAATATACTATTTTATTTATTTTTTTGTAAATTTAAGAGACATAATGTAAGATTTGTAAAATTAGCAACAACGCTCTTCACTGCAACGAACTGATGAATGAGTTATCGTGGGGGTTCAACATGAAACAAGCGTCATGTGAATGTATTCGGATAAGCTGTAACGCAGTGGTGTGGCTAGCGGGCAGCAATCTTGTAGGTTTAGTAAAGTCCCTCGGTTAACCACAATGAACCTAACAATTGGACGAAGCTTGTTTAGACCCAAGATTATAGCTTAAGCCCTAATCAACCCGCTTCGCGGTTTTAACTTGGTTGAAATAATAAAATAAGTAGAAAAATAAGAAATGATTTTTCTGTAGTAAAACATAAGTAAAATCATGATACGAAGCGTGTGTGTTTTTTAAGTAAGTATTGTTTTGAAATAAAAAGTAAATTAGGAGAGATTTTTAGTAATTTTATTTATACATGAAAGTTTGTACTTTGGTCTACTTTTACACATGATTTTCGCCATTGTTAAGGCACTTGTCATATCGCCCAATTAGCTTTACATTTCCAAACTCTCCAGTACAGCCGTTTTGACATCGTCGTGGTGCACATCGCTCTAATAGGGGTCTAAAATTCTTTGTTAAACCGCTAGTCGCCATTTTGTTTTTGACACGTAATACTTTTACTCACGTAACGGAAGGTTCAATTAAGTTCATATTTGGTAGAACCTTATTCACACTAATTTCCATTTTCGGGGGGAAAATATTTTTTCTCGATGTGTATTATTAACAAATGGTGGCAATTTTAAACTTTTAAACTCATATATTTAAAAAACGGTAGATCTTATCAAAACTTTACTAATGGCAAAAAAGTTGACAAATAATACCATATAACTACTGATACCAAATTCTCAGTGATTGACTTAAAACTACGTACATAACCGCTGAGCGTAAGTATGTTTAATTTCCGCACATTCCCTTCATCTAAGGAAGTTTAATAAAAGCTCATTAGTAACAGTAGAAGGCCGGATTGAAAACTTTTTCATTTATATATTTTCCAATACACAATACCTTTATACATTACAGTGCACAGTATTATACAGTAAAATAAACAAAATATATTCCCAAATTTCAATCTTTAGCCCATTTTTGACCAACACGATGCCAGTCTCCCAGTCCCCAAGCAAGAGAACATCCGTATCCATCACCGTCATGAAAGTGCAAGGGCTGGTACCGCCCCCACGGGTTTAGACACCACCACGTATATCAACGGACCGTTGCCATAAAGATTCTTGAAGGTGGAACAACCTTGGCTCCGGAAAGAAGGGGTTTCGCATCAACATGATTCTTTCACGCCGGAACATCATTACTATTTGGTGAATCATTATTCCCTCTCTGCAACAACAATACACAACTTACTAAATGTATGTTCGCTTTATTTGCTAATGTATTCACAATTCAACAATAATAAATGAGTTTAGCAGGTTTTAGTGGACTACAGCTAATTTTTTTCATCTAAAATACATTTTTATGTCGTAGTTATAAAAAAGGATGGACAAAAGAAGTGAGAAGAAGTGGACAAAACTGTCCTTATGACTAATAAAACTAAATAATGACTAAAGTAAAACAGGCGTATAAAGTATGATCTGATTCAATTATTAAATAGCAAATATTATTAATTTCAAGCAAAGCATTACTTCTGATAAATTGCAGGCAACACATTATAAATAAACTGAGTTTTAAGAGAGTTTGTTTAGTCTGTATTCTTATTCAGCTAAATATAGGACAGTATAAAAAAGTGAGACCAAAAATTTTATTTAAAATACAAACTTAATTAGTACAAACCACCTGGATTAAAATTTCCTGTGGCTGTAGATATCGTCCCCTTGTCGAACCACCAATAATAAGTCGATAACAATATTAAAGTCAATAATGTAGTTCATCTAGTTCACTTGACTTGCACAGAGTTTGAAGATTAGTTCTCGTACTTATTTTATAGCACTACTTTAACTACACCCCTCTGATATTTTTCATCAAAATATTGGACTCGGAACATCCGACATTTTCATTATATGATGGTGCCAATCTAATACTTCTCACATCCCAATATCATTTTCTCTCAGTAATCTCCAATTTCCCTAGGTCACAACATTCAAGTCACCTATTCCCCTAACCCAACCCCTTCAGTTGAGGTTGTTGTCAGTTTACACTCACCCATGTCCCCTGATAGACAGCATCCATCAATTTGATTAGTTTTATCCTCATATTTTATATATTGTTAAACATTAAATCCAATATCATCTCCCTCTAAGTCTTCATATGGTAGTAGAACTTGTTTACGATCCAAGGAGACTATAGGCCAGGGCCAGGAGAGCCGCATCCCATAAGAGCAATGGTGTCACTTTCTGCGACATCCATGGATGTCGCCTACCGGCAAGTGTTGCCAACGCAACAGCAAACAACAATCGTTCTCGTTTGCGTTGGGAATTTTTTGTCTCAACAATTACTAAAATAAGGAATTTCAAAGCAAAATAGGGTAGAATTTATGGTTTTAGATTTACCTTGATTGATAATTTGTAATTTGGTCATTACCTAATGGTTTGTTATCAACTAATAATCCAAATTTAAAGTAGAGTAATATGGCGTCGTTACGATAAATATCGTACCCGTGGCAAGACTGTTTCATTCTCTTTCTTAATCAGCTGTGTAATGGTAAATATTATAACGTAACTTGACTTCCGTTTTAGTTTAGACGCTTCATATCCGGAACACAAAAAAAAAGCTATACGGCTGACCTTGGAAGAAGTTATGCTTCTTCCTTTACAGACCTTGTTTACGATCCACGGACCTTTAGGTTATGGGCCCAGCATGCTCCCAGACGAGGAAAGTGAAGTCTAGGATCTCATTGTGTCTTCCCGTAATCTTTCACTGGTGCTCTTGGCGACGGAGGGCCACGCGCCATTTAATTATTTGAGCCCTTCGACAACGGAGGAATCCCTCAGCATGGTCGAGAAGTCGATTATCTGTTTCACCGTGAGCTCCTCGATCGATGTATCGCACCGGGCTCTGAACGATTACTCGATTGTTTGCTTTCTATTACTCGATGATTCAGTATGATGCTTGACAGATCAGTAATGTGTTGGGTTAACCTAGAATTCTCCTCAAACAGTTTATCAATTTTGGTATTAATTTTGGATTGTCACATACGATTTCATTAACTTTTTTCAAGTAATTTAGTGACCACATAGTTGATATTCACTGGTTCAGTGGCATTGCTTCCGTTTACAAATATACTGTTTACCTTACCGGAGCATTCACTGCAGTACCAAAACACACAAGATAATTTGGTTATTTGAGAATATTCCTTGGTGCTTATTTCCACACATTTTATATGATACCACTTCTTGCAGAAAGCTTCACATTGAACACCCTTTACCGTTTCACGAACTATAGTAAGACATTTACCACATTTCTCAGTTTCTACACATGGTGTTACCGTGTCGACCGCCATTTGTAAAAAAAATGATCAAAATAAAAAATATATTTTGTTAAAAAGTAATCCGTTGATATTAGATGATCCAATATGCAAATTTTCACTACTTGACATAACTTATTAACCTAATGCCGCTAGAAACTTCCTATGCATTTTTTAACTTTCACAACAACAATACCACCGGTATCGGTGGTAGTGTAAAAGGTTCTACCTCATACCTCCTTCGTCTTTTACCCACGATGTGGGATTTTCAAGTAATTTAGTGACCACATTGTTGATATTCCCTGGTTCAGTGGCATTGCTTCCGTTTACAAATATACTGTTTACCTTACCGGAGCATTCACTGCAGTACCAAAACACACAAGATAATTTGGTTATTTGAGAATATTCCTTGGTGCTTATTTCCACACATTGTATATGATACCACTTCTTGCAGAAAGCTTCACATTGTGAACACCCTTTTCCGTTTCACGAACTATAGTAAGACATTTACCACATTTCTCAGCTTCTACACATGGTGTTACCGTGTCGACCACCATTTGTAAAAAAATAATCATAATAAAAGTATATTTTGTTGAAAAGTAATCCGTTTATATCACTACTTTTTTCACTGGTGCTCTTCGCGATGGAGTTCCACGCGCCATTTAATTATTCTAGCCCTTCGACAACGGAGGAATCCTTCAGCATGGTCGAGAAGTCGATAATCTGTTTCACCGTGAGCTCCTTCAGCAGTTGCGAGTACAATTGTGCTTCGTCGTTGTGGTACTTCCGGGGTGAAGTGTTTCAAAACTCTTTCTTTTATATTGTGAAGTTTTTAACATTGTTTTTCTTTTCAGATATTTGCTCTAGAGCACCACGGGGTTGAATTCGTTTTAGTTTTTGTGCTTGTAGGTTGAATGATATTTTCAATTCTATAAATTTCACACGGCAGAGGGAGAAATTTTTAAAATGGCGTTCTATAATATTCTCCAGAATCTTACAAAATTAATATTTTAACACTACTTAAAGAGGGGTTTTCCTAAGAAATTCTTTTAATTATTGAGTCCCCGATATTGACTTTGAAAAAGTTTGGAAGTATATATTATATCAAATTATATAATTATTCAATCAATTATAGTAAATAAATAGAGCAAAGAATGATTAAATAAAATTAAATAATACCTATGGGTAGGCCTATAGACTTATTATTTGAGGAAAATCTGTATAGAACTAGGTGGTTGGTTTCCAGACAACCCAAAACCATATTTAGTTCTATTTTGACCATCGCATTAAACGATTTCTAACTTTTCATCAACACTCATTTACGATTTTGATTGAAGTTGGCGTGGAGTGTTTTTTTTTTTTCATCCCAACATCCCATATTCTTTTGGTGTCGTCTTTCGCGACTGAAACCAATCTTCTCCCATTTCGCGTAAATTTGATTCTGTTTACATAACATCATACGAGAGGTCACTGTGGTTCTGGTTGTCTAGGTAATTCTGACTGTGACCAGGTCACAGTCAGAACTTCGACAGGTTGTGTTTGTCGAAGTTGCGGCATGTCCATCTCTGACCGGGTCATTGTGTCCTAACATGTCGCTCCACGGCAGGATGCAGCCGTCCTGCCCTGTCTTGGCCAGGCAGTGAGGAAGACTAGGCACTATTGGACGGCGTCTGGCTGGGGATGATAATTAAAAGTCTGTTATAAGTACAAACTACTAGCTACATACTTAGAAAATATAAATTATGTGTAATAAATGATAATGCCCCATATAACAACACACCAATGGAAAATGTCTCACAATAATAAGTCAGAATTATAATATAGTTAAGATACATAATAATTAATATATTTATTAAATCTATTACTAAGATCTTATTTTCCATATAAATGGTTAACTCCATTTACTTATAACATGCTTTTAAAAATTACCTTATTCCTCTAGAAATTTTATTTCATCGTTTAAAACGAATTTGATATTTGATGTTGTCATTACCCCTGATATATGACCCCTATATTGAAAATGTATTTGTCCGTGTAGCGCGTGTGATGAACATAAAACTTTGTCCATCGCAGTAGACGACTTCTTTTTTTTTTTCTTTTTTTTCTTCATACATTTTTATAAACCTTTTTAATGATATATTCATGATTTGGAATATATAATATGGCTATATCTTGAGGAACAGTGCCTCCAATGCTGTTGGTGATTTGAGCTTCAGCTCTTCTCTGACTTCTGGACAGGAGGACTTCCCTTGCATCATCATGAAGCACTCTGATGAGAGACACTACTTTCATTTATTTACGTTCTGGATTGCTTGTACTTTTCATTATTGTAGCTAGCCGTCGCTATAGTGCCTTATTCAGCACCTCCATATCTAATTCGCTTTTCAATTGGCCCCGCTTCAGGGCGTTGGCATGCCGAAGGGCTTCGGACCCTCGAAGTTAAAGAAGCCTGAAAGATTTAGAATTTTGTTTTTGGGCCCTGTGGTATGACACGGATAGTAAATAGCGTTGTTAGTCACTTCGACAAAAGAACATTTCCTGATCCCGAGCCAAGGACGAAAGAACTTTTGGTACGGCGGCTGCTTGGGACGACCATCAACATACGTATAGGTCTGGGTGAATGTATCGTAGCCCCACAAATTGTAACGGGCATCGCCAGGGTTACTTTTCACAATGTCCAGCCAAAGCGCGAGTGCTTTACGAATTTTATGGGCATTAGTGCCACAACGCACCAGAAAATTCCTAAACACAAACTGTGCTATACCACTAAGGAAAAGTACTGTAACTGCACACAGTTGAAACGGGTACGACATTTCACGGAAGTTGTGCCGCGTAAATAGATCATGATGATAGGTTGGCAGCGAACCCAAACTCCCGGGTATCTCTTCCAATTCGGCTTAAAAGTGGGCCACACCATTTATGCAAGACATATTCCTGTGTGAGCAAATGATGTGCAATCTGACATAACGTTACCTTTTACATTTCAAATCCTAACGTATAAATGAAAATTTAAAAAAAAAGTTTGGAAGTATAAATAATAAAAGTATAAAAAAGTCTATAAATGATTGAATAAAACTCAATAATACCTATGGGTAGGCCTAAATAAAAGATTAATTATTTTATTTGAGAATAGAATATATATATATGTAAATAACTAAATGGTAGGTTTCCAGACAACCCAAAACTCTTTTTAGTATAGTTTTGTTAATCGCATTAAACGCCTTCAAACTTTTTCAATTTTGATGAAAGTTGACGTGGAGTATTTTCATATCCACATCCCATTATCTTCTTTTGGTATCATCTTTTGCCATCTTCTCCCATTTCGCATAAACTTGATTCCGTTAAAAATCATGCTGGGGGTCAATGTAGTTCTGGTTATCGAGGTGATTCAGGCTGTGACCAGGTTGTGATTGTCGAAGTTGTGGCATGTCCATTCCACACACACCCCATCTCGTTCTATTACATTCCACGCTGCGTATTCTATAACTACTATGGGCATTGAGGGGTTTGGTTTTGCTTTCTGCACCCTGAGTAATTCCATGTTCTGAGCCATCCTTCTCGTTCTATTACATTCCACGCTGCGTATTCTATAACTACTATGGACATTGAGGGGTTTGGTTTTGCTTTCTGCACCCTGAGTAATTCCATGTTCTGAGCCATCCTTCTCGTTCTATTACATTCCACGCTGCGTATTCTATAACTACTATGGGCTTGAGGGCTTTGGTTTTGCTTTCTGCACCCTGAGTGATTCCATGTTCTGAGCCACCCATCTCGTTCTATTACATTCCACGCTGCGTATTCTATAACTACTATGGGCATTGAGGGGTTTGGTTTTGCTTTCTGCACCCTGAGTGATTCCATGTTCTGAGCCACCCATCTCGTTCTATTACATTCCACGCTGCGTATTCTATAACTACTATGGGCATTGAGGGGTTTGGTTTTTGCTTTCTGCACCCTAAGTAATTCCATGTTCTGAGCCATCCTTCTCGTTCTATTACATTCCACGCTGCGTATTCTATAACTACTATGTGCATTGAGGGGTTTGGTTTTGCTTTCTGCACCCTGAGTAATTCCATATTCTGACCCATCCATGTTCCATGTTGACTAAGTGAGTCATCGGCCACTCCAGGTTGGGTCATTGTGTCCTAAAATGTCGCTCCACGGCCGGATGCAGCCGTCCTGCCCTGTCTTGGCCATTCAGTGATGATGAATAGGCACTATTGGACAGCGTCTGGCTGGGAATGGTAATTTAATCTGATATAAGTCCAAACTAGTAGCTACTTACTTAGAAAATATACATTATGTGTAATAAACGATAATGCCACATATAACAACACACCAATGGTAATGTCTCACAATAATAAGTAAGAAATTTAATAGAAATAAATAAAATACATAACAATGATTTGATCTGTTACTAAGATCTTATCTTCCATATTAATGGTTTATACTATATATTTATGACATGCTCTTAAAAATCATCTGTTGTCGGAATCATCTTTGTCGTTTGTGTGACGACATACTGATAAATGGTATTAGAGAATACCCAGGTTCTTAATGATATTCTTATTCTTCTCTTTACTATGTATGGATATAGTTGATCCTTGACGTTTCTTCGACAATGTAAGATGGAATTGTTCTTAAAGATTATTCTTTTAATAAAATTTGAAGAGTCTATTGAACATCTCTTTGACTTTGCGCTCTCTCTCTCTCTCTCTCTCTCTCTCTCTCTCTCTCTCTCTCTCTCTCTCTCTCTCTCTCTCTCTCTCTCTCTCTCTCTCTCTCTCTCTCTCTCTCTCTCTCTCTCTCTCTCTCCCTCTCTCTCCATGATTGATGTAGGAGCAGAATTCTTTAGACAGTTGAAACACGTAACTGGCGTTGTCTTTATTCTAATCTTTACTCCCTTGTATTCGGTGACAATTCTATTTTTGTACCCGTAGATCTTCTTACTATCTTTGGTGGAGCCGGGGCGGGCGAGGCGCTGTAGTTGCCGCAGACGTTCGAAGGGCCGTTCTTAGGGTCGTTCTAGACGCAGGGTGGTCTCGACGGTATTGACCCAGAATCCCAAGTACGAGAGTTGGCGCTGTGGGCCGAGTAGCGACTTTTGTGCATTGATGGTCACACTTAGGCGACGGATGAGGGCCGATGCGTCCCAGAGGAACGCGTAGCGGGAGTGGTGCTGAAGCTGAAGCCTGTCATCCAGTTAGTCGATGAATCCGTCGCCGGGAGACGTGGCGGAGCGCACTGGAACACTCCTGGAGCCAAGCCATTGCCCATGGGCAACCTGGTAAGGGCGAGCTTTCCCCCCTGTAAAGGGCGAGCTTTCCCCCCTGTAAAGAATACCGTTGTAGCTGTGATGTGTAGGGTTGATCGTTAGTTGGTGGAAGCCGGAACAAAGATCAACCTTGACTAAGAACTCGCCGAAGGGAATTTCCCGGAGGGTCTTTACAGCCTTGAGCAGAGAGAAGCGCGGCATTTCGATGTATATTTTCCAGGATGAGAAGTCTCTAGGTGTCCAGGGTGACCGCTTTTCGTTGGCTTATTTTAATCCATGGTTTTACTTGACTATTGGCCCACATCCGATCTAAATTTTTTACATTATGAGTATTTTTACTGTTGATTAATATGCTTTTAACAGAAAATAGTAATAATAACTTGCAACAATATCCTGCTGGAATGGTAAAAAACTGAATAACTTATTATATGAATGAATTTATTATTAAATAGAATGAAGAAGGAAGAAAGACGAAAGAGATAGAAGAAAGAAGAGTTAAGGTAAACTATGGAAAAAATTGGTGAAATAAAATTTGGCAATGAAATGTTTAAATTGTGAAACACAGAAAAGGACTTGCGTAAATTCCCTAAACTATGTACATTCCCATACAATGTTAAATATTGTCAGCGGAATAAATGTTATTATTATTATATAAAAACGGTTTTTTGTTTTTTTTTTAATACTCATGCTTTAAATTAATTGTCAAATTAATCAGTACATGCAGGAATTCTAAAGAAGTACATCTTTGCATGTAGACTTATATAATTATACGCTCGGGACATACAATTAATAGGGGGGTAAGCAAACAGGTGTGTTCTAGATTTGCGGGGGGGGGGGGATATAGAGCGGCAAATGGGAATTTCGTCGAGGCAGATTGAATTGGGAAAAATACGGGGACGTACTGCGTAGCCGAGTTTAGGTACTCGTACCATAATCCTACAAGTTGCCTGTTCATAACCAAAACTTGTTCACCAGTTAACAGCCTTGAAAATATTGCCGATCAAAACATAAAAAATGCATGTGGCGTATAAATAAACAATTTAACTGGCAATGACCCTTACCCAACCAGAAAATGCTTTTGACTTAGTATATCATGCTATTTTGTAAAAAAAAATAAAATAAATTGAGTAAGAGGAGTTGCTTTAGAATGGTTTAACAGTTTTTGTCTGATAGAGTGCAACAAACAAAGATTCTTGGTAAAATAAGTTCACCTTCACATGTCAGGGTAGGAGTTCCGCAATGATCGGTGAGCTCTGTAACCCTATTCTTAATATCAATGATCTCCTTGAACTTACATTAGATGGAAAAATCTGTGCCTTCGCCTATGACGTAGTATTTTTTTACAACAATCGGCGTGTAGCAAATAACATGCAAGTAAATGGTGATAAAACACAATATATAAATTTTAGTTTAGTAAACAATTTTAATTTTCATGACGATCTCATTTATCACACTTATGGTTGTAATTTTATTGCATGCAATTGTAAAAATTTTAAACAGGTAAAATCTTTTCGATATCTTGGGGTGATTCACAATGATAATTTAAATTGGGAAAACCATGTTTCAACCCTCCATTCCAAGGTTAATGTTACAATTAAAACGTTTTACATCTTAAAAAAGTCTGCTACTCAGAAATATCTATTTTGCCCTCATTCACTCCAGACTACAGTTTGCCATTCAATGCTGGGAAGGAACTTTTAAATGTCCATGAGAAAAATTCAAATTCTCTGAAAATCATTTAGTAAGAATAATAAAAAATAGCTGCAAGAAAAAAATCCCTTTTCCTTTATTTTTAAAAATTTCACCAGTTCAGCATTTGTATGTTTTCAAAGTTTCAAGAATATTTTATGCTCGAAGTGGAACTACTAATCTTTTATACAATACAAGAAGTAATAATCAAGGAGTATTTAGATTGTCCAAAGTAAACAAGTCATTGTTCCGTCAATCTTTTTAATATAATGGGCCCAAATATTTTAACCAGTTTCCGGTAGATATTTGGAATTGTAAAACCTTTAAATCTTTCTATGACAAATTAAAAGAATGGCTTTTGAGAACCCCAAATATTGATTTGTAAATAATATCCTTTCTTAAAAAGTACACTTTTTTCTAATTTAACTTAAAATTATGTAAATTGTATATTTATGTATATAAAGGTGTAATAAATGCTCTTGAATACATTATGGACAGGGTTGATCCGCAGCTGGTAGAACCCATAGCGGAGGTCTATCTTGATAACACAGTCCCCGGAGGCGATTTCTCGGTGGGAATTCACGGTGGACAGGAGCGAGAATCGGGGCGTGTCGATGTAGAAGGTCCACGGTGAATCACCAATGAAAGATTGTTAATTTTCTGTCTTATCCATAGGTAGTCTTAAGGGACTCTCTGGAATCGTTCTATATGAATACTGCACCGAGAAAGGAATTTAGTATAGAAATTTAAAATAGCAGTTTATCGGAACTTTAGATCGCAAATGTAGTCAACAGAAAGTGCTTGACCATAAATTCCTGTTGTTTTACAGTGAACTGGCTGAAATGAAATATTGCCTTCCCTAATCCTACTACTTAAAATAAAATAGTGCCGAATTCGAGTACGTGATGTTCGAAATCGAGCGATTTATTTTCATACAATACAATAATTTTACATTTAGTCCTAAATCTGTGACATCCGACCAATCCAATATTTTGAACATCAGTAAGCAATCACCAAAATGCTCAACCCAATCCCGATGTTATTCTAATGGGAAATTTTCAAATTTAATTTGTGGATAGAGCCCTTATTTTAGGTCTGATTCTCACCAATTTTTGACGGAAACAACTACAGACCAAGCCCTTTCCAGCTACAACAAAAACTTGAAAATCGGTTAAAAACTGTAGAAAGACTTTTCAACACAAAAAGCCTTAGCATATTAAATAATTTGTATTTACAAGTTAGTTATCACAGAATTTTAACCGCTACCTTTATTGTAAGTGTGTAATTTATAAAAAAAGTGAAGCTTATTTTATCAGAAAAATATAAATTTTTCATCCTCGTAGGAAAACAATTTACTAGAGATACTCACATCACATCGCGCATCATGTGTAGCGTTATGACTACTCGACCAACTCACCATGTTAGAAGATTAGTTCTCGTACTTATTTTAATGTACAATTCTAACTAAACCCCGGTAAAAACAGTATCAGTATTGATAACCCTCCTAGTAACTAGTGAACATACTAGAAGTTCTTGTACTGCTGTGTTGAAATTGAATATTTATTTGCAACCTTGTTTTAGTAATTATTTGAATATTATTAGTCATACTTCACAATCTTACAATTGATTAACAAAAGAGCTAACTTTAATTTCAGCCGATTGTAATGGTATTGAAACAGGAAAATTTTGTCGTAGCAGATTTAGTCCCAATAGCTTCAGCGCCTTTCTAAAAATTTCCATAGTCGCCGTCGTACTCTCTGCTGGGATCTTCACGAAACACTCAAGGAGTCATCTGGCGATCTGAGAGCATAACCCCATTAGCATTCCGGGGGAGGCGTTTAATGTTAAGTTTCCTGGTCTTCATAAGTAATTCTTGTGATCTTAGAGTTGACTCTTTCAATGTCTGATTTGGCCCAGTCTAACGCATTTTTCAATCCATGGTCATCGTATGTTTTGTATGCTAAACTAACCTATAAATCAATATATATATATATATATATATATATATATATATATATATATGTGTGTGTGTGAGTGTGTGCGTGTGTGTGTGTGTGTGTTTACTGTGAAAATATACTTTTTGAGTCCTAATTCAAATATCTAGCTAGGCACTGTTTGAATACCGACAGGCAGTGTGTCTTCTTATTTTAACATTTTCAATGTCTCCTCTTCAAATCAATAGTCATATATTAGCGTGGGCTCTCCCCCTTTGTTATTGTTTTCTTTGCTAGGCTCCAGTGGGATGATTCACAAATATTATAAATAGGGTTGCCATGTCATTAGGAGGGTAGACACATTTCAGTCCTTACTACACTTTCAAAGAACGTTTGGTGCATCATTAGAAAAGTCTCAGGGCTTAGACACTAATTCCATTTCGTGGAGTCTTGGGTTGCCTGAAGCATCCTCCTGTGGGCAGTGCCTGCTGCTGTTAAATTGTCAATGATTATAGGCTTTTTTATCTTTACCCTAGATGGCGATACTCGATTTAGGGACAGTCTTTTTTAGTCATAGATGCATATGCTCAATAATCTTTATAAATATTCTCTTTATCATGTTAAGAGAGGCTATTCCTCTTCTGTTGAACTTGGCTCTTTCACCCTCCTTAATATTAGCACAAATCTCGTATACTACTAAACACATTTTCTTTCATTCTTCTATGATGTTGTTTTTGCTTTGCTTTTTTGCTGTGGTTCTTATTTGTTGCCTTCATATGAAAAATTGCTTGGTTTGATCATCAGGCCAACATTATAAACAACTGTAGGCCTACTTAAAGGTCATAACCAACCCTTTTTATGCGTGTCGCAACACCCCCGGACAATGTTACTGTACGATTACATTTTCATGTAATGATTTAAATTATCTGGAAAATATTCAATTATCTTAACTGCCTATGTTTAACTAAATAAATTTTTTTCGTGAGACAAATAATACTAAAATTGTATTTACAGTAGTCTTTTCCATCGCATTTTCTAATGTATAGTTTCATTTGATAAATTCGTTTTTCTCTTTGAACTGCGATTTACAGTGTTCTGCTTCTAATTTATATTTTGTGATTGCTGTATTTATTTGATATAGCCAAAACTCAAACGCTTTTGAGATTGCATCTAAGATTGTTTTACAAGTATAACTCAGCAGAATCTTTAAAAAAAAGGCATGGCACAGATATCGTTTGAATTTAAAAAAGTGCAGTATATAATTGCTAAAACAACAGCATTCAGCTGGAGGACCAATTGATAATACTAAATTTATTATTATTATTTTCAAATTTCAGTGGTACACAGGCCCATCCTGGTCTGAGGGGACAGGGACAGTATCCCCTTGCGCCCTTATCTTAGGTATAAAATTCCCCAGTCAGCACAAAACGTGAAAATCTCTATCTCTGCTCATTTATTTTCTAGAGAGCTGTTAAATTTGAATAAAACTCATTTTTTCATGTCTGAGGTTTTCACAGTAATGTGCCATTGATTATGAAAAGAAAGCATAACTTTTTTATTTGCTAACCAAATCAAAGTTGACGTGGAGTTTTTTTATCACAACAATCCCTTATCTTCTTTTGTTATCATCTTGCTTCTAGTTTGAAAAGTGCTGTTTCAAACAAGAGGAAAGTGTTCGTCTAGGGTATCTTTTTTATCGCGCCATCCCACGATCTCTTATTGTTGGCCTTGGCGACTGTCCACCCATTACTTCAGTCTTTTACATTTAAAAATTTTGATTTATATAATTTTATAAACTTATCTTTTATAAACTTTCACTTATAAACTTTTTTTCTTATATATTCGTGATTTAAAATATATAATATGGCTATATCTTGAGGGGCATTGTCTCCAATGCGGTTGGTGGTTTCAGCTTCAGCTCTTCTCTGACTTCTGGAGAGGAGAACTTCCTATACATCAGCATGAACCACTCTCTGAGAGACAATTGTCCCGTTTAGTTACGTTTCTGGATTGTTTGTACTCTTCGTTGTTGTAGCTAGATGTCGCTTGTGTGACTTATTCAACACCTCCATATCTAATTCGCTCTTCAATTTTCCCCGCTTCAGGTCGTTGGCATCCCAAAGTTACTTCGTATGACTCCTTGGCTTCGCGCTTTTTGCCTTGGCCATGACGAACAGTTGAACCTTGTTCTGCCTATCACTTTCTTCCTCGATGTCTGCATCAACCTTGACTACGCGCTGCCGAGCTACTTCAACACTAGCTTCCTGTTTATTGAGAAGGTCCACTTCCGGTGATGTAACGGATGGTTGTGGTCTAAATAATAGACTAATTATATTATTTGAGAAAAGCCTATATACAGGGTTTCAGAACTCCCTACCATTATTTTAAGGCACTGTTCCTGGTTTATAAACATATTTAAATATCATATTTAAATTGTCCGGAAGTCTTTAGTTACTCACACAGCCGCCATTTCGTTTTTTTCACATAGCAATTTTTATTTAAGTAACGAGTAGTGGGGAATGGGGGCTTTTGGGCCAGTTCAAGGTCACCCGAGCGATGACGTCATCGATGACGTCATCGAGGTCAATGACCTCATTGATGACGTCATCGATTGCATCATCGATGACGTCATCACCAATGACGTCACACCCATGACGTCACAGAAATGACGTGCTAATGACGTCATCACCCCTTACGTCACCAAGATGACGTCATCGATGTCACAAAAGGTCAAGGTCACGCTGAAACCTAAAATTTTTCGGCACTTTTGCTGTTTCTCGCACTACGCTCCGAGTTTCAGTCACAGGTACCATGACCTTGACGACTTGGAGCGAATTTTCGATGAGAAACAGCAAAAGTGCCGAGGAAATTTGAAGTTTGCAACGTTACTCTGCCTAAACCGTCATGTGACACCGCTCGGGTGACCTCGAACTGGCCCAGAAGCCCCCATTCGACCATTACTGCAACCGCGATGCGCACCCTACGACAGACACCGAGCGACTGACTGTCCGGCCCCGCGCACTTACACTAAGTTAAAAGACCTAAGTTAATATATATTTCTAAGTTAAACGTGTGTTCACCTAAATTTGTTAAGAAACCCTGATGAGAAACAGCAAAAGTGCCGAGGAAATTTGAAGTTTGCAACGTTACTCTGCCTAAACCGTCATGTGACACCGCTCGGGTGACCTCGAACTGGCCCAGAAGCCCCCATTCGACCATTACTGCAACCGCGATGCGCACCCTACGACAGACACCGAGCGACTGACTGTCCGGCCCCGCGCACTCTAGGTATATGGGAAGTGGTGGGGGAAATTGTGATGACCTTGGGAAACTTGAAAATGTCAAGCCGGGTAGCACCGTTTCGGTGCTACCTTAAAGTTACATGCTAAAGTGTGATGACCTTGAGTTAAAACATAGAAATACTACAAGTTGATACCGTCCCAGAGTTAAAGTGTGATGACCTTGAAGTTGTAGAAGTGTGGTGACTTTGAACTACCCCAAATTGTCAGGAATTGGAGTAGCAACCGCGATGTGCACCCTACGACGGACACCGAGCGACTGACTGTCCAGCCCTGCGCACTCTAGGTATATGGGAAGTGGTGGGGGAAATCTCAAGGTCATCCAAATTGGGTTTTAAAAAAATAAGAAACTCTAAACCTCATGCTCCTCTTCTTCCCTTTCCACCTCATTTGTAGTATATATGGTTGACGATGGTAAATTTGACAAATACTCCAGTGATTGTTGATCGTCTTGCTGCAGTATAACTTCAGACCAATCATAATCTAAAGTGACCTTGAGCTTTATTCCCGGGTTGTCGAGGAGAATAGACTTCATCCAATCGCAGATGGTTTCTAAATAATGCACGTTGTCGATTGTCAATTTCCAATTCGTATTGGGTACATCTTCGGTGGAAGACATGGCATTGCAAGCAGGAGTGTCCGCCATGGTTGTTGGAGGAGGAATGATGCTTGGTGCAGCGAGCAATGCTGGTATTACAGAGTAGTGGGGGAAATTTCAAGGTCATCCAAATGGAGTTTTTTAAAAAAAGGAAACTTTTTCTATTTACTTATAACATAACCACTTAAAACTAAAAGGATTGGGATCAACAGTACGTTTAATCATCATATTCGTTATATTCTTCCTGTTTCTCAGTTTTCACCTCCGCCCGGATAGTACCTCCACTCTTCAGCTCCTTTTCGGCTTCTTCTAGTTGCTGGGTAATCGCCATCTGACATTGAAGTTCAAAATCATCACGCGGCACAGATCCGCAAATATCCATCTGAGCCAACCAGAGCTGCCTGAGGTTCTTTTCCTTTTCCTCGACAGCTTCGACGGCTGCATGTAATTCCTTTTCTGTAATAGAGGAGTCCCACAATTGTTGATCATCGGTTTTGTTGACAACCTCCTTTTCAGACTCCTTGTACAAATTGTTCAGCTCCTGCTGAGTCTTAATGGTTACCTCCTCGTAACTAGCACAACTTACATTGAGAGACATCTTGATGTTGTACGGTTGACCGTTGGAGTTGAAATGAGGCTGAGGCACAGCGCTTGGGGGTACTATGAAAAAGTGGTGGGGGAAGTTTCAAGGTCATCCAAATTGTGTTTTAAAAAATCCTATCTTGTTACTGAGCACATATGTCAGTAACAAGATAGGTGTTTTTTTTTCTCTTTTACATCTTTAATATAACAAATAAATAAACATATTCTACAATGGTAAGAAGAAGGAAGACAACTGCTAGTCAGCTGAAATAATCCAAAGTCTGGCTCGCTTCAGTCTTCATGGACGCCGGTGATGAAGTCGCTGGAGAAGAGTAATGTTCAGACTCTTCTTTTGGGTGTCGGAGATTGCGTATATTGCAAGCGTAGACTTGCACATTTATACGGTAGCCTCGCGCCACCATCAGCTGCAACTCCTTGTACAAGTCGTTCAGCTCCTGCTGAGTCTTAATGGTTACCTCCTCGTAACTAGCACAACTTACATTGAGAGACATCTTGATGTTGTACGGTTGACCGTCGGAGTTGAAATGAAGCTGAGGCACAGCGCTTGGGGGTACTATAAAAAGTGGTGGGGGTGTTTGCATCGAAGCAGGTTTAACCTTTAGCTTGGTGGGGGTAACTGTGAAATGCAAAGGTCAAAGGTCAAGGTCACCCGCGAAGTTTAAAAAAAAATGCAACATATCAATATGTGACAAACTTCACATATTGATATGTTGCATTTTTTGTCTTTTATGGTTTATTTATTTATAAAACATTACAATAACATATGTACAACAGTAAAATTAAAATCTAACACTGCTGCTTGTCGGCGATGTGGATGGTCAACTCGGTGGAATTGCTACCCGTGCAACCGTGGGAAACCAGGTAGAGACAGCCGGGTTGGATGGAGCGCAGATCCTCGTTCTGGAGGAGATGGACGAACCGTTTCGGCAGGTAGACTTGGAACTTGGGCTCATCCCCCGGAGTGAACGGTGCCTCGCTAAGACTGCAGCAAATGGTCTCTCCAACTGAAGTCTCCATCTTCTTCATGGCGTGGATAATGTAGTGCTTCTCGTCTTTAAGTTCGGAACACTTCTTGACGGGTAGTATGGTAGATTTGGAGTGAGCATTGAACTGCTCAACCAAAGTTTGCAGGAACTGGTGAGATGCCATGGTTGAGTTAAAGATTGTCTTCTTCTTCGTCTTCTTGCTGGGAGATGTTGTCGTCTCGGAATCTCGAGTAATACTCATGCCAGGTCCCGGTCTGCTCCTCACTTATATAACCCCCGTCACCCCCACCACTCCCCACTTCCCCACTTTGAAGGTAAGATGCGAGTTTATAGGCGTTTTTTAAAGCGCAATGTCTATCTTTTTCATGTTCTGGACTTTTAGTACAAATACAAACATTTTCCATCGTATACTTGTAGTTTTTATCCAAGTCCACATCATTAACCGGAACATGAGTAAATTCTTCGATCCATCTCTTCTTTTCTAGTCCTTTTGTATAAATATTGGTAAACCTGTTTGAAAACTGATGCATGATGTTATATAAGTCCGTGTAACTTGCAAAACCATCATACCAATCGATATGATGGAAATATTTTGAAATCCACCTGTTGGTAGTAGCGGCTTTGCTAGTTAATGATGAATAAGAACATGGTGGTTTGAACAAAAATGTATATGGAACACTTGTATTGATATCGAAAAACACAAGTTCTTTTATGATAAATCTATCATCATTACCCCGAAACGCTTGGAACTCAATTATACCAGGTTTGGACTTTACTTGTTCTTCTTCCTTGTCCATTGCGAAGATCACTCGTCTGCTCATGACGAAGTCCAAAGGTCAACTGATTTCCACACCACGGTAGGTACGACTTTTATACCTGGCCGTACAGTTGTTGGCGCGTTGGTGTATATTTAACGTGGGCACCGTCCCCGGTAGGCCTAACCCCACAAAGTGTTTGATATTGTTTTAAAAACCAACCATTGTCATCTAAGTTTCCATCTTTACATTCTCCTTGTTTTCATTTTCATCACTAACACTTGATTCTTCTCCTCCTTCTTCCTCTTCTTCCTGTTTTACTGATTTCTTATGTAGTTGAGCGTATTTTTCCAACTGTCTCCACATTTGTACTTCATGAGGAACCCTATTAAATATAGAAGTATCCACAGGTCCGTACAATATAGGTGCGTCCGGTTGTTTGTCCAAAGTGTCTTCCAAATAATCTTTAATAATAGAACTTGAAAACACTAGTTGTCTCAAGTATCTTGTTATTGGTTCAGTTGCACAGGTTAGAATAAAAAACTCTTCTCGATTAAGTTGAATCTTGTTATCATGTCTTGTTGTGTCTCTAAACCGCAATTGATGGTCACCACGATTCTTTATAATATCAATTTCCACATTTGAATCCAAAAGTCCTACTCTTGTCTTTCTTCCATACATGTTACTAGTTAAATAGCATTCTAGCAGATGCAAGTGCTTCATAAAAGATTCCCAAGCACTATCGGTGAACAAAATCATTTTGGGTCCATGAGTCAAAATTACAGTAGGTGAATAATCCGTCGATTTCATAACACCGATTAAAACACTTTTGTCCAAACTGGATGAGATTGGATAAAATATTCGCAAGAATACCTCACTCAATATGTTAGGAGAAATATTATCTTCAGTATCCCTTTTCTTCTTCTGTGCATTCTTTCTTCTTTTACCTTTTTCCTCAACATTATTACTGCCGTGGAGTTGTCCGCAAGCGTTGTGTTCATCTCCCTCCGGTTGACCTTGAAGATCTAAAAAGTCGGATATCTCCTTCTCAATATCTACTACATTTTCTTGTGTACCACTAGGAGAAGCCATATTGAATAAGATGCTACCCATACAAGAACAGGCAACAAACTGATGAGGAGCGACCTGAACACTCTGCTTTTATACTCGCGGAATGCATTGGAATGTAACAAAACCGGTTTTTTACAATACATTTTTAACAATTCCAGTTAAAGGTGTGTATGTTACGATTTTATCATGTAGAATTAAACAGTATGCAGTTGTATTAGCCGATATAGGCGCGTTGAATTCCATTTCTATTTTTATATCTACACTTGATGATTTTACCGATTCATTTTGTTTAGAACAATCGATTACAACTATAGGGTAACCATCTAAGTATTTTTCCGGTGATAGTAAAGGTGCATTCGTTTTACCATAATATGAACTTTGGAATCTTGCATACATATCGTACAATATGCTGTACTTTTTATTAGCGAATGACACATTTAAATTATCGTATGGAAAAAATTGTGAATTTAAATAAACTTTAATATTTTTCAAGTTGCAATGATCAAATTGGCCTGCATGTTTGGTGATGGTGTCTCTTCTGCCTGTTTGTAAACCAAATATAATATACCTGGCTCGTTCCACATAATTAGATGTTTTAACTGTCCAAGTGTGTCGATCCGTAGTTGGCAAGCTGGGATGTTCATGAAATTCCCAACTTCTAAAAGGAATTACAATATCACGATCAGCCTTTAACTTTCTTAATAGTAGCATTCTATGCTCGTCAGCTAATTTTACATGTGGAACTCTCCATACAATTTTGTCTAATGTTAATTTCCATTCTAAAGTTGCATCTGTTGTACCGTCTGGAGCTTTAATAATATCTTTATCGTTTGAAGATCTCAACAAAACTAATTCTTGTTTAACGTTTAATATTATTTTCCTATAATCTTCAGCAAAACCAAGCAACAAACGTAACGGAATATGAAAATCAAAATTTCCATTTGTATCTGGAGTGATTGTGTCTTTTGCAGGTAAAACCCATCCTGCAGGTTGTATTAAATTGGTTTCATTAGGTGATATAGATGTTAATCCCTTTAAAGTTGTTGCAATACCTACTTTTTTAGTAGAATCAACTGTTACACCTGATATTTCATATCTAATTTCATCAAACAGGAAAGCCATGGGATTATTTATAAATGGAACTGTTGTACCAGTAGTAGTACCATCCTTTTTAGTAACTTTTCCTTCAATATACAAGTAACTTTCACATGGTAGTGTGTAAATGTCTTGATTTTGTATGGGAATACGAATTTCATCGTTATTGTTTAATTTTGATGAAGTGTAAGGGTTGTGGGTGTGATATTCTTTTTCCCATAGGGTTTCGTCGAATGTTGGACCCTGAGCTATATCCAGTATATCCATTATCGGTTACTTTTAATCCAATTCTCTCTAAGAAACGAATGTTCTCGCGTGTTAACTCCTCCACAGCTGAAGAGCTACTAATGCGTATTCCCGTAGGTTGTTCGCTTTTAAATGTTAATCCCATGATTTTGTATTAAAGTGTTGATTTTAAATGTAATCTAACCGTAATAGGCTCTTCTCGGAAATCTATCAAGTTACCGTCTTGATCCAATACGTTCAACACGATGTCTGAAATGAAAGTGGTGTTCAAAGGTAGATATACCAGGTTTTGCGGCTTTTCAACAATTTTAAATCCAGGTGGTACACTGGGGTAAAAAGTATGTATTATATGAGTATTTGCTCCATCTCTGTAAGCTCCTTGTATAATATTACAAGTTATGTCTATACTATTGACTTTTAATATTGTTACAGTTTGTTTACCGGAATGTGTTTTATTTGGTTCTAAAATCGCTCCATCTTTGGGGAATCCTAATAAATCACCAATTGAGTCTGACTTACTGAAATCTATATAATATTTTGAAGTAAGCTCAGCTTTCATTGTATTGTTATTACCTTTTAGCGTTATATTGTCTTTTCCCATTTTATTTTGCAAAAATTCATTAATATGATCAATTTCATAAGAACCTGTGGGTAGAGTGCAAACTTCCAAGTCTGTAAACTTCCCACTGGCATCTTTTCCTTTATAATAATGTAATAAGTTATTTTTACCTTCCGTAACATTGGGAATAGAGTTGTAAGTTGTAAAATCCAACAGTGCTGCCTCCCAAAATCTTCCTTTTTGCAAGCGTAACGCTGGAAAAAGGATACTTCGTAAAGTGGACGATTTTCCTGTTAATGATACCGTATAGGAAGACATCTCAATAGTGACTGATACTTTTAGCTAGGAATTCCAAACATAAATGGCCGCATATTGAAGTATTATCAGGTTGTTCTCTTTTATAGTTGTAATATATGTTTTTAGCAGATTTAAAGTAATGTTCAAGTTCTTTAGGTGGTGGCAAATTTCCAAAACTATCAAAATAATATACATTACTATTTAGTTTCTTATAACACACCCAATGGGTGCCGGACCCTTCAGTATTATCCAAATTTACGATTCCAGTCTCATTTTTCCATATTTTCTTTGGTAAACTGTCTTTCATAAATACTCCGCGGAAAAATGGTATTTTTAAACAGGAAATATATTTAAATAATTCAACATTAGTCAACGCTTTATGTGGTATAACCAATTGATTTCTTTTATTTAATATGCACGATACGGTCTTAGGTATAGACCAGCCCCGTTTTTTACTATTGACCATATTGTCGGTTTTTTATTATTTTTCCTCGGAGAACGTCTTTTTAGTCTAATATTACCACCATGTTTTCTCTTGGTTGATCCTTTTTTATTCTTACCCCTCCTTTGTCCACCTCCTACCGCTGTTTTAGCCTTCATACCTGCTGTTACCGCTAAAGCTGCTGCTTTTTCCGCAATACTAGCGTCACTAGACTTTACTCGTTGCCAAGCTATATTCGCTAGCTTTTTATCAGCGATTGACCTATTTTTTGAATCGGTAAACGTGGAATATGCGATATCGTGTTCTTTACAAGCCTGATCTAACTTATTTATGCCTGGATCACCTCTTTCCAGTCGTTTTTTCAATTTAGTTCCTGGTCCGCAATACTGATAACCTCCCGGTATGTGAAATTCGTATGGTAAAGCGTCTATTGCTCTGTTTACGATAGATCCTACTGGAATACGATTTAAAGCTTTACTTAACAGAGAAACCGCTGTGGACGTGATACCGCCTCCTTTCCGTATAGTGTCTCGATATGGACTGGTGTAATGAAACGCCATGATTGTCTTTTATATTCGAAAAGCGTAACCCATGTGTTACCTCTATGACAGGTTGCACATAAATGATGTAATATATGGTGTTATTTAATTAAATATCAAAATCACCCCAATCTGATGATCTAAACTTTTGTGTGTTATGATTAAAAAAGTATTTATAAAGAATTTCTTGTTTAATCCATGTATTTCTCATTTTTTCGTCAATAGGTTTATGTTGTCCTGCTGCAATATAATTATGCATATCAAATAATAAATTACCTATTACTTTAACAAGAAAATTAACAGTTACAGCGTTATTGGCATAATCAGGGTCTGCAACATTTGTTAATCGTTTGTTATCACAATTCCACCATTTTTTTCCAGTTGGCTCTAATTGTATTATCTGTTCATAAGTAACAGCATCACCAGGCTTTTCACCAATACCTAAATTTGTCAATAACTTTCCTTTACCATCCCAAACATAATTGTTTTCTTCAAGCAAAGTAAACTTTTTATTTCCTTGTACAAATACATCTCCTTGACGTGTTACTACTTGGTTTTGTTTCACAAAACCGGAGGTTTCTTGTTTTAAAGTTTCCTTCATTTGACCCACCGTTGCACCATCTGATGGTGCAAAACCATCTTTTACATTCGCTAAACAATTACCAAGACAGTCAATAACTCCTACATCACGTGTAATACAATGATCTTTGATGTATTTTAAATTTACAGCATCATTTTCATTTTTTGGATAACCTATATCGTTAATAACAAATTTATAAAAAGAAAACCCATCTTTTGTCTTTTCAGGTATTATAGAATGTAAATAGCGTCTATTTATGCTGTCTTTTTCATCTACAGGGTCTGCTACGTTGGATATACGCCGATTTTCAGCATTATACGTTTTTCCATTAAATTTTAACGTATTCTTAAGTTCCGATGATAAATAACCTCTGTTTATTGCATCAGCGTTTTGATTTGGCTTACCAACGTTGGAAATTCTATGATTACCCGCGTTATATGTGTTTTTATCTAATTTCAGTGTTGGTACTATCTCTTTTTTTAATACTTTTAAATTTATTGCATCATTTTCATCTGTGGGATCATTAATGTTTTTTAACCGTTTATTACTAATATCATAATCTCCATCAGGTGTTTGTGGTAATCCAACACCTCTTTTTAAAGTATTAAAGTAATATAATCCATCTGATGAATACCGTCCGAACTTGTCAACACTCATGGTGCAACTGAATAACATTCTAGAGTGTAACCCATTTTTATAATATTAGTCCCGATTTCTAACCCATATCAGTTTTTATACAAATTCTTAGTCTTCATCAGTTACATTTGCATCATTCCCGGGACATTTAAAATATTTTAAATCTGCACTAATTAATGATCTGTCTGCTTCATTTCTAAATACATGATTTTTATGAATAAATTCCTCACCAGACAATTTTCTAAATCCGCTAAATGAATTTGGATCTGCAATTAATATATTTTGATAATCATTTACATCCATTAATTTAAATCTTTTGGTATTATAAATAAACTCTTGATTTGCACTATCATATTGTAATGTTTGTCCTACAGTTGCAGCATCCTTTGGATCTGTTCCTTGTGCCAAATTACCTATTTTCTTATTTTTCGCATTGAAAGTACTACCTTTTGGTTTGTCTAATATTAAAGATTGTTTTACTACAACACAATCGTAATCATCGATACCTGGAAATATGTCAATTATTCTTCTATTTGTACCCAACCAACTTCTATGATAATTGTTTGGATTAGTATGTAAAACTTGTGATAAAATCGGAACATCATGAGCATTTGTAGCTAATTGCGCATTTGATAATTTCATGTCTTTGCAATCCCAAACATTATTTTTTTGTTCAAGTAAAATAAACTTTTCATTTCCTTGTACAAACACATCACCCGACCGTGATACTACTTGATCCTGTTTTACAAATCCAGATGTTTCTTGCTTTAAAGTTTCCTTCATTTGACCCACTGTTGCACCATCTGATGGTGCCGAACCATCTTTAACATTCGCTAAACAATTACCTAGACAATCAATAACTCCTACATCACGTGTAATACAATGATCTTTTATATATTTTAAATTTACAGCATCATTTTCATTTTTCGGATAACCTATATCGTTAATAACAAATTTATAAAAAGAAAAACCATCTTTTGTCTTTTCAGGTATTAATGAATGTAAATAGCGTCTATTTACGCTGTCTTTTGCATCTTTAGGGTCATCTACGTTGGATATACGTTTATTTTCAGCAGTATACGTTTTTCCATTGAATTTTAACGTATTTTTTAATTCTGATGATAAATAACCTTTGTTTATTGCATCAGCGTTTTGATTTGGCTTACCAACATTGACAATTCTATGATTACCTGCGTCATATGTGTTTTTCTGTAGTCTTAATGTTGGTGATATCTTTTCTTTTAATACTTTTAAATTTATTGCATCGTTTTCATCTGTGGGATCTTTTATGTTTTTTAACCTTTTATTAGTTATATCATAATCCCCATCAGGTGTTTGTGGTAAACCAGCTCCTCTTTTTAAATTATTTGCGTAATATAACCCATCCGAGGAGTAACGTCCGAACTTGTCGACACTCATGGTGCAACTGAATAGTAATCTAGGGAGTAACGCATTTTTTATGAGATTACCCCACGGTTTCGGAGTTCATCCACTAAAGCCACCCATTCGTTTTCCAATCCAGTATGACACGCTTCTTTAGCTTCATGTATTAGTTTCATTCTATCCACCAATTTATTGATATTATTGTAATAAATCACATTTGTGTTATATAGTTTCTTCATTAAACCTGTACCTGTAACAGATTTGTTTCTTTTTCTTGGTTCTGGAGCACTTATATCCAAAGTGGATGACACAAACCTTCGTTTTACAGGTTTTCTTGGCATTATCGGCATTGGTTGTCTTCTCGTTGTTGGTATTAACTTGGATACAAATACTCTATATTTTAAAGACCTAGATCTAAAAACTGGTTGGTCAGCTAAATATTTTCTCCTGTATGCATTGGTGTGTTCCAAAATCTGTTTATATGCTTCCATGTCTTCTTCTTTAACTAATAATTCTAAAGGCTTTTTTTCAAATAATAATTCAAATAATCCTCTTGTGCCCTTATATCTTTGATTACCAACAATAATATTATCATCTTCATCAATGTTTACCGGGCTATTACCAACCATTAAACCTTCTTCTGTTAATCTTACTCCATAACTATGGTAGTTTTTATTAGGATTTATTCCAGCTAACATTTTTATCATGTATTTCCTTCCTAAAGGTCCTTTGTTATGAATGTTTTCACCCAACAAGCTTATGTTTGACGGACCTTCCCTTGCTTCTTCTTCTTTTTCCTCTTCACTAGCAGTTGATACATCTTCATGTCCTCTTTTAGCTTTTACTTCATATAATTCTCTTATACCACTATAGTCTGGTGATTCTAGCTCTCTTTCAGGTTCTCCGCCGGTAAAACCACTATATGTAGAGGATTCCAGGTCTTCATCACTAAAATCTTCTGATTTTACATTTTCTCTTTCAAACTTTGTAATAGGTGCAATTGCATCTCCTTCCAAAACGGGTTTAGCAAATTTTTTGTTTAATTGTTTCAAGGGTTCAGTAATAGGTTTAAAAGTAGATTCAAGAAATTTCTCCCTTTCGCTAATACCTAATTTTAATGCTCTGTTTTTATCTCGAATAGAATCACTAAGTGATTTTATTTCCTTTATTAACTTTTCTTGGTTAACCATGTTTGTAGCAAGACGTGTTGTACAACAATGAATGTTTTACATCATGATCAGTGTATTAGTATAAATTTATCAAATCCTATCCTGTATCGACCATTGTTTAGCGGTTGTTCCTTCATAATTGTTAAAAACCCATATTTTTCAGCCCAAGCCTTTCCACACAACTCTTTAAATCGTTCAAATGGCATATCCGCACTTACATGGTCATAATATATGTGTTTTAGGTTGGTTTCATCCTGTTTAAATACAATTAACATGTTTGCATTGTCTCTAATGAGCTGTTTCGGTATTTTGCTGTAAGTTTGACCAATATAAATGCTATCTATGTTGTTATGTCGACCCATGGCGAAGTAATTTCTTATTGTATTTTGATTTTCACAAGATACGTCGTCAAATATGAATACTGAGAATGGTTTAGCCTCTTGCGGTTGCATGACACTCTCGCTCGCGTTGAATTTAAAATATTTAACTTCAGGCACATTATTGAGTATTTGTTCCAATAACTGATATTTTGGTTGTTGTAGTGACTTTGAAAATACATATAAATTATTAAAACGTAATCCTTTAGGGTTTGTAATCAAATTGAATACTACATTTGTTTTTCCACAATTGGAAGGACCGGTAACCAGACAACGCACCGTGTTTGGTAACAAAACACCGTGTTTCCCAGTATTGAATTGAGAACCATCCACTGTGAGTTCATCTATATTATTAATAGTAAAATTGTCTTTTTGCGGTATTATCTCCATCCTTTGTAATGGTTCAACCCAAAATGATGCTCTATCATTATATTAGATCCTTTTTAGGTATCCAAGAATCTTCCGTTTTATTAAATCCTAACCATCGTACTTTAACCTTATCCTTTTTTCGTTGCAACACCTTTTCAACTAAATATACATCACCTACTGTTGATTTTAACATTTCATGTCCATAAAACCCTCCTTCAAGCAATTGTCCTTTATTATCTTTTAAAATGTAAGTTTCTGGTACTGTAGGTTGCACCTTAAATACGGTAAATACCTCATTTGTCCAGTTCGGAAGATATCTTTTACTGAATACACCTTTGTATTTGCTTATTCGCACTTTATCGCCAACATTAAACCTTTTAGGCTTTAGTTTTTCAACTTTTGGTTTAGTATTCATTTTTATACGTTTTAATACAAGTTTTTCATTTTTATTAGTCACCTGGCTTGGTTTCATACCGATAGTTCTATGAAACTTGTTATTGTAATCGCTTATAAGTTTTGGTAACACATCAATCCATACGTGTGATCCTCTGTTGGAAAACATCTTATACAATTATTGATGCTTTTACCTCTGAATTGGTTGAGTAATGGTTAATGTTGTGTTTTTTCATTAAATTTGCAAATTCCTTATTAAAATATTCTTTTCCATCATCAGTTTGTAAATGTTTTATAGTATGTTTGTCTCTTTGTATAGCTGTTTCCATTGCTTTTGTAACACTTTTGCCGCTTTTATCTTTTAGTGGTAAAGCATCTGCCATTTTTGAAAAACAATTAATAATAGTCAATATGTATTTAAATCCTCTATTTTGTTTACTATAAGGAATCATTTCGATTAAATCCGCTTGATATAAATCATTTATTCCTTTTATCACTGTATTTCTTCGTGGAAACTTTCTTCTTGCAGGTTTATGAAGCTCGTTGACAATTTCTTGCTTCGAGTTCTTCATATTGCAGGTTTGAATGTTTCATGTATCACATGTATAATCACAATGAATGTTGTCTTAAATATTCACATAATTTATATAGGTCAAGGTCATCCAAACTTGTGTAAAAAAATGGGGAACACGGCGTTGGACTTGCCGTGTTCCCCATTTTTTTACGGAAGGAGAAAGGAATAAGGTCGAAGTTGTAGAAGGACGAAGAATAGGTTACTGGTTGATAGGGTTTAGAGAGTAGTGGCCGAAAGGAAGAGTATGAATCTTATCCGGCATAATATGCCTTTTATCATCTTGAGCTGATAGTGCTCTTTTAACTTCAGTGACACTGTAGACCTCATGTTTAAAGCTTCTGATAGTGTTGAACGTTGCAGACATTGTAGAATCTTCAAACAAGCAGGTCTTGTAATGGTCAAATGTCACGCGTTTCTTCAAGTACGATGTTTTGACTCCTTTAGCTTTCTTCACTGTCGGTATGTCGTTTTCCATATACATCTTGAAGGAATATAATTTGGACATCAGCGCAACTATTTCCTCCAAAGGTATTCCATTTGCTTCATCTTTAAATTTTCCAATTACTTTTTTATTCTTTTCATTGTAATTCGGATGGTTCTTCGGATAGTCAGAGAAGTCAAAGTCGTCTTTGTATGGGAAACTCCTTAGATCTTCATACATGTCCAAAGTCTTTATCCAGTAGATAAACGCGTCGGTATCCATGTATGCAACTCCAATGTTGTCTCTTCCATAGTGTTTAACCATTTTGTTGTAATGGAAATCATACATCAGAGTTTTACTTATATCCAAAATCGACATTCCAATGTATAACGGACGATCCATCACTATTGTTGTTTTATTCATACTGACAGCAACTAGATTTTCGTTTATAATCATTGATGTTCCGAAATTTGGTTTTTGCACTAATTTTTCCAATTTCCTAGGATCACTTACTAATTTTACAATTTTGTGTTTTCTCTTGTTCTCCAAGGTCTTCCCAAAGATGGCGTTGTTCATTAATTTGTAGAAGTCCTTTTCAAATGCTGTTGTCGCTGCAGCTCTTCTTGTAGTGTTGGAATCGATATATGGTTTCAACCAACAAGACTGGGTGAATTCAATTGCTCTGTGAATTTTCACTATACGTAGGCCCAATTCAAGTGCTTGTTGAACTACCCAGTAGTGTGCCACATATCGACTCTTATTCTCCAAGGTCATCATCAGCTTGGGCCATCTTCCTGTCGGTGAAACTTCAGTCTTGGCTAGGAGAGGTAGGTCGTAATGATGGTCGTGAAGGTGTTCCGGATATTCAAAATCACAGTCCAAAATATAGCCTGTTTGGCCATCTTTTGGAATCCGTGATATGTCACCAATGGTGGTCGGGTCAATCCACTTGAAGTCTGCGTAGGGAAGTGGATTTGACATCGCCCAACCATAGAGGTTGTTCGCATCAAAATATCCAAGGTAGAGTGATGGTTGTTGCTCGTCGAAGTTGGGGATATACTTGTTGTTGGCCTTAACATGTCTTGTCACAGCTTGAGTCAAACCACCTCGTACACCTGATTCGATCATGAGGACCATATCAATGTCTGTGAGAAGCTCCAATCGGCAGTTAGTTGACTTGAGCATAGCTTGCCATGCTAATCCAGGGGATGTATACGAGTGTAAAGGATCCAATCCGTATGCTGAGAAACAGGTGTTCCGAAATTCTTCCATCACATCGCACAGCAGAGTTACATCCAATTTTATATAAAAATCAGAATATTCCCCTAAAGTTTGAATTTTTAGTTGGTTCCAAACATTACACGCATGATTGTAGTCTTCAACGGAGATTTCACTTTCATTTAATTTGCTATTGAAGGCTTCAATCGGTGGTAGACTTGTTTCTTCAAACTTTTCTGTGGAAGTTATATAATCATAGGGGAAAACTCCTTTTCGTAATACTAAGTCCAATTTATCTTCAGGTACAATTTTGCTGGTTTCTTTTAGATCTTCTCTTCTTAGGTTCTCAGACAATTTGCTCAAACTAGATGACATAAATCTATAAGAGTCTACGAAGCGAAGTTTAATTTTACCAACTGTTTTTGAAAAACTGATGTACTTCTCCAATGTTTCAGCTAATACTTCGATTTTTCCATCATCTCGTCCTAACTCTGGGATAATGAAGTGGGAGTCATAGCCGCTAAGATTGTGTAACACGACAGGAATAAATTGAGGCAGTTTGTAATTTATATTGCATGAATTACAAGCAGGTCCTCTGTATAACCCTGTGAGGTGATCATGATCTCTTACTTTTTGATTTTCTTCACTGAAGCTCTTCTTGCATAGATAACATCTTGTTGCCGAAATGTATTCTTCTTGTTGATTTTGGTTCAAAGGTTTCATGGGTAAAACATTACCGTATAAGCGTTCCGCCTTTTCAGCAATGTTATACAACTGGTCTACAAAATACTTAGCAGCTCCTTCCCCACGGTAGAGTATCGGAGTGGATGTTAAGCCGTAGTCTTGCAATTGTTCTTCAGGTAAAGTAGATTTCACTAATAAGCAAAAACTGTTAGGTTGATGCAATTGATATTTGGTTCTTCTAGTTACTTCACCATCCGAAAGTTCCTGCGGCACTAACGTGGATTCAAAGTCAGCGTAGATAACTAGTGGAATCCGGTATTGGTGAACTGTTTTATTGAACTGGACAAATGCTCTAGATGGTGGTGGCAGACTAATCTTCACTTCATAGTTGTCATTACAAAGCCGCTGGTGTTCCGACAACCACTCCGATCCTCCACGTCTCAAGTCTTTATTTGTGAAACAAAAGCATCTCTTACACACTGTTACTCTAATTTTCTTTTTAGTCACTTGTCGTCCAACCAAAGTTTCAAAGTTCTTGATGTAAACATAATGTGATATTTCACCTTTGGTCAATAGCAGCAAATCTGTATGATTTTGACGTTCAGTCTTTGTAACTCGTAACGGGTATACGTTATTTGATTCGTCTAAACCAAACACATTAACTGAAACTCCTGGGTTTTTTCTTTCAAATTTAGCAACATCATTAAGACTAACAGGATACGACATACCTTGGAAGTTATAGCGGTGTTGAACAGCTTCGTATGCTATGCTAGGTCTACAGGAATGGTCTTCCACATATTTTGCTAACATTGCATACCGGAAACATTCATTATCCTCATTTTTCACATTGATACATGATCTTGTATCTCGGATCACCTTTGGTAGAGGGATAAAGCTGCTTCCTCTCATACCATATCCATGCTTGTGAACCCTCACATCCATACCTTCAATTGATGATAGCGTCCAGCCGGATCCTCTTCCTTCATGTTCTTGAAGTTTCACTAGCAGTTCAACCAAACATTCTTCTAAAATTTCGTTGATATCAGATGTGGTTGTAAGGGTTCGGTTTTTAGCAATGAATGCTCTCGGTGAATTTTCACCATCGGTATTAGTAAACATAGCCTCCAACACCAATCCAAATTTAATAAAGTTCAATCTTGCCAATTCTTCCGTCAATGTTTTTACAACTAGTTTTTTAGCTTGAGTTATAAAATTTTCCAATTCTAATTGCACATTATTAATTTTGAAATGAATTACAACTGGTCCTGGCAAGGCTGTAGTGCGCAGTTGTCTTATATCTTCCATATCCTCTTCTTGGGTACGCAGTTGTCTTACATCTTCCACTTCTTCCGTATCTTCTTCTTCCATTTTCTCTTCTTGAATAAATCCTCCAGCTGTAGATGGTCCAGCTCCGGCAAATTGAATAACACTTGGTCTTCTTCTTTGCATTAACTGTAAATAGCTAGCCCAGTCCTTCTGCTTATGGGGTTTTTCCAAAAACCGATCAATCGCATCCAAGTCTTCTTCACTTACTACAATCTCTTCTTTTCTGTCCTCTTCACGATGCAATTCTCGGTGTAACTGTAGATAGCTATCACAGTCGTCCATCTGCTTCTGGCAGTTTTCCAATAACCGATCAAACGCATCCAAGTCTTCTTCACTTACAACAATCTCTTCTTTTCTGTTCTCTTCATGATGCGATTCTCGGTGTAAAACAAAGATATCTTCATCTTGGAAAAACTCACCACAAATATCGCAAAGAGCCATTTTTTTACAGTTTGGCTTTGAGTGTGCACTCGGTGAATGTCCACGCAATAATGAGCAGCGCGCTTAACCGGGTCCCTTTATACCCGAGGTTGAAGGGTGGGGGAAGGTGACGTCATATATATCCAGTTTATCAATCATGTAGCAGATTTGGCTTTTAAACACCCATTTTCAATTTATTCTTCAACAGGTTTGATAAAACCAATATAATCTTTGGTCTAAATCCACTACTTTGTACAAATTTTTTTTTGTTTGGGCACTTCTCGTCCGGAGCAAAAAACTTTTTGGTCAAGGTCAAAATTTTTTCTCAAAAAAAAGTTCTGGGGGAAGGGGGGGGGGGGGTCATTACTGTATTTAGGTCAAGGTCACGAAAAAACTTTAAAAAAATTAAGCCCCACCTGGGGCACTTGGGTTGTCATCGCTGTAGCCTCCGAAGAGACCCAACTATGACAACAGGGCAACATCCAATGTCGTGTACCCTTCGCCACGCGAGACTTGTAAACATTTACTGCATTGTCTTTTCAAATAGCTAACAAAGATTCATTTACATAATTTTGAGTTTCCAGGAGGAAACAAACTGAGGACACCCTAATGGCTTACGTCCTCGGTCCGAGTGCAGAGGCCGCCGCAACCTTTTGCATGCCAGCGTACAAACGGACATGCTCCCAAATGCCATCCGCAACCTTTTGCATGCCTGGCAGGAGCCTACCGATAATTAAAATAGGCTTTACACGAGGGCCTACTCCCGTAACCTATCTTTAATATTTTAAATTTAGCAATGCATTCAATTTTTACAAGTCTTTGTGGGTCAAGGCCACACGGACATTAAAAAATTTCGGCCCCCGTACATCCATGGCGAACCACGAATGTTCGGGGGCCTTGGGGACAAAAAAACACAAATAGCTAACAAAGTTTCATTTACATAATTTTGAGTTTCCGGAAGGGAAACTAACTGAGGACACCCTAGTGGCTTACGTCCTCGGTCCGAGTGCAGAGGCCATCGGCTCATTACCCCCATATAGGCGTACAAACGGACCAACTCCTATTTCTCAGCCGCATTGAAGCATGCATGAGAGTTCTCAGCCGCATTGAAGCATGCATGAGAGGAGCCTAACAATTATACAAAAGTAACTTTACACGGGGGGCCTACTCCCGTTCCCTGTCTTTACGATTTACTTTGAGCATTGCAAAAGCTCAAGGGGGAAATGCTACAACAAGCGTATACACTTTAGAAAAATATAACACACTTACAACACACAATTGAGCTCAACGTAGTCAATGCTGGAACAAGCACATACACATTAAACACATATGACAAACAAGACACAAAGGATAAAAGACACACACAGGAGACATAGGGTACAAGTAAAACACTCTAATATAGAACAATTCGCAATACCCAAACGCAAGCGCAATATCTTACAACTAATACAAGTCTTAAAGTTAGAGTAGACTTCGCTAAACACTGAAGGCGCCATTCAATGTTTAGTGATGCCTATGGCGGTCCGTCCCGATCGTTCACGTTCAACGCGCGGGAGCGGACTGCGAGCCGGCTCTGGCTGGGCCCCCTTATATCCCCACCGGGGCTGCCACGCCCAGGATATCAGGGGGTGGGGGAGGGGGTGGGGGTGGGGGTGGGGGTGGGGGTGGGGGTGGGGGTGGGGGTGGGGGTGGGGGTGGGGGGGGGTGGGGGTGGGGGTGGGGGTGGGGGTGGGTGGGGGGGGGGTGGGGGGGGGGGGGTCACTTCTCGTCCGGAGCAAAAAACTTTTTGGTCAAGGTCAAAAATTTTTCCGAAAAAAAAGGTTCGGGGGGGGGGGGTGGGGGTGGGGGTGGGGGGGGGGGGGTCACTTCTCGTCCGGAGCAAAAAACTTTTTGGTCAAGGTCAAAAATTTTTCCGAAAAAAAAGTTCGGGGGGGGGGGGGGGCTCGCACTTTTTGTCGGGGGGGGGGGGGGGCTCGCACTTTTTGTCGGGTGGGGGGGGGGTGGGGGGGGTGGTGGGGGTGGGGGTGGGGGGGGTGGGGGGGGTGGGGGTGGGGGTGGGGGTGGGGGTGGGGGGGGGGGTGTCGAGGTAAGTTAAGTGGGTCAAGGTCACCCGCAACACTTGTACTCTAAAAGTCGGCTATACCCCCACCACAACTGGGTCCCTAGGCTGCACAACACCGCTTCGCCAGTATGTCTCCGGCTTCCATGCGGTGCGTCTCGCTGTTCTCTAGCTCTCTATATGTAAGTAATTTTACAAGTTCTGAATGTAGGTCACTACACTTTAACTCTGGGATGGTATCAACTTGTAGTATTTCTATGTTTTGACTCAAGGTCATCACACTTTAACTCTGGGGCAATATCGACTTGTAGTACTTCAGTATTTTAGCTCAAGGTCACCACACTTTAACTCTGAGACTGCATCAACTTGTATTATTTCTGTGTTTTGACTCAAGGTCATCACACTTTAACTCTGGGACGGTATCAACTTGTAGTATTTCTATGTTTTAACTCAAGGTCATCACACTTTAGCATGTAACTTTAAGGTAGCACCGAAACGGTGCTACCCGGCTTGACATTTTCAAGTTTCCCAAGGTCATCACAATTTCCCCCACCACTTCCCATATACCTAGAGTGCGCGGGGCCGGACAGTCAGTCGCTCGGTGTCTGTCGTAGGGTGCGCATCGCGGTTGCAGTAATGGTCGAATGGGGGCTTCTGGGCCAGTTCGAGGTCACCCGAGCGGTGTCACATGACGGTTTAGGCAGAGTAACGTTGCAAACTTCAAATTTCCTCGGCACTTTTGCTGTTTCTCATCGAAAATTCGCTCCAAGTCGTCAAGGTCATGGTACCTGTGACTGAAACTCGGAGCGTAGTGCGAGAAACAGCAAAAGTGCCGAAAAATTTTAGGTTTCAGCGTGACCTTGACCTTTTGTGACATCGATGACGTCATCTTGGTGACGTAAGGGGTGATGACGTCATTAGCACGTCATTTCTGTGACGTCATGGGTGTGACGTCATGGATGTGACGTCATTGGTGATGACGTCATCGATGATGCAATCGATGACGTCATCAATGAGGTCATTGACCTCGATGACGTCATCGATGACGTCATCGCTCGGGTGACCTTGAACTGGCCCAAAAGCCCCCATTCCCCACTACTGTAACGGATGGTTGTATTCAGTTCATATTTGGTATGAAACTTCATCATATCAATGAGCATTTCCAGAAAAAAAATTGTTCCACTGTATATTTTTAAAATGGCAGTCATTTTAAATTTTCAAACGCAAATATCTCAAAATCGAAAAATTGTATAAAACTTTTACTAGACACAAAAAAGTTGACAAATTAAATTCCCTAACCAATGGTACCGAGATTGTAAGAATATGACAGCAAATAACGGAGTTATTGCGATTTTTCGCTATGAAAATATTGATTTGCATTAAAATCAATGCAGATTAAGGCCATTTAAATATGCAACTCCCGTAGACTGCTACACTATTCAAGGGGGAGGAGGTAAGCGCTGAAGGAGAAAATATGTAAGAAGTAAATTTTCAACCTAAAACTGCCAGATGACAATATTTTGTGTCTGGATTGTATATAGAATCTAATATAGTCATCGGGTTTTTTGAAATAACAATCGATTCGATCGAAAAGATCTGTTGAGCTTAGGTATGTTTAATTTTCGTATATCCGCTTTATCTGAGGAAGTTTTTAAAATATCATTTTCATCACACTGTACGGGAAACAGCTATATTCATCACCAGCTGAGAGTGTAGAAAAACAGTTTTCCCTCTCTAGAGAGGGAAAATCAGCTGTTTGCGAAGTGGAGGTTAGGTAAGTGAAATCAGCTGTTCTCAATAATGTAATCAGCTGTGTAAAACAGAATCACTGTTTTCATTGTACTGCGGAAATCAATTGAGCATCCATAGGTGGTTTCTTAAACTTGCATTATTTAATTAATTACTATTATTAATTATCTACAGTATGATGAAAAATATCGTTCATAACTCGAGTAGAAAGTGTTATTCCGTGCCTTGATCGAAATTCCGCGCTCGGCTAAAACCTCGCGCGTAAACTCGATCTCGGCCCGGAAAAGACACTTTCCACTCTTGTTATGAAATATACTATTGTTCTTCTAATAACAGTGAAAAGCCGGTTTTTAAAATCCGTTATTGACTTTCTTGGGTTTATTTTACTATAAAATATTGAATATCGCCTGACTGGTCATGGTGGAGACAAAAACGTATTAGAAATGGTAATTTTTTGTTTAACATCGTCGCTAAAACCTATTGTAGGAAATATATTGAAATTTGATAAAATAACAAAAAATGACCAACAATAATTTTTCTGTTAATTTCTAGATAGCGCTCTTATTTTACGTCCGATTCTTATAAATGTTTTATGAGAACTACAGACCAAAGCCCTATCCAACGACACCAAAAACTTGAAAATCCATTAAGAGTAGTGTAAAATTGCGGCCGCTGGCCCAGTTCAAGGTCACCTGAGGGATGACGTCATCGAGGTCAATGACCTCACCGATGACGTCATCGATGACGCAATCGATGACGTCATCACTAATGATGTCATTTCGATGACGTCACACCCATGACGTCACAGAAACGACGTGCTGATGACGTCATCACCCCTTACGTCATCAAAATGACGTCACCGACGCCACTAAGGTCAAGGTCATGCCGAAACTCAAAATTTTTTGGCACTTTTGCCGTTTCTCGCACTACGCTCCGAGTTTCAGTCAGAGTCCTCGTGACCTTGACCACTTGGAGCGAATTTTCGACGAGAAACGGCAAAAGTGCCAAGTTAAACTCGAGTTTCTGACATGACTCTGCCTAAATGGGCAATCGGTTATCCCTCAGGTGACCTTGAACCAGTACAACGCCCGCAATTTCATATTACTGTGACCTTGAAAACTTAACAACGGAGCGCCGACACCGATGCGCACCCCACGACAGCCACCGAGTGACTGACTGTCAGGCTCTGTGTACTCTAGGTATATGGGGAAGTGGAGGGGGAAATCTCAAGGTCATCCAAATGGAGTTTTAAAAAAGTTGAAGAGTAGAAAGACTACTCTTGTGCTTCCTGGGCAACTTCATCAATTTCCAACGGATCTGTAAACCAATCCGATCTGTAGCGGCAGGAGTCCAGAAAACAGGTGCACCGCCCATCAGGTTGTCCGTAGCACTTCCGACAATTGGTAAGATTGGAGAAGTGAAACTTAACACACCGCTGCGGACAACAAGTGTAAAAGTACTGGGACTTGTAAATCTTGAAAGTCTGTAGTACCGGTGGTGGCAGCTGTTGGTTCTTGCATCTACACCTGCAACAGCCGAAGCATTCACATTGCCGGCAGGCCAGCCCATCCACTTGCCACCTTGGCAAGAGGAAACACTTGTCTTTGCAGCAATAGGTTGTCCCAGTCTCTTCCTCCCAACGCTTCTTTGCACAATAAGTGACGCCTGGCACTTCCAAACACTTATGCTCGCTACAAGAGATGCGCTTACTTTCCATAGTGGATGCTGCTTTGGTGAGGGAGCACGATGAAGTGATGCCGTGGTCAGTGGGAATGGGGCTTATATAAACTAAGGCGAGTGGAGGGGGAAAGGTCAAGGTCATTCAAATGGAGTTTAAAAAAAAGACAAAGAGTAGAAAGACTACTCTTGTGTGTCTATAGCGATTTCATTGATAGTAAGTGCTTCTGTATGCCAAGTTGATCTGTACTGACAGGCTCCTAAATAATGTTTGCAAAAACCTGCAAAACGATTGTTGCACAATTTGCAGCCAGTTAGCTGTTTTAGTGTGAATTCAATGCAACGTTCAGGGCAACAAGTGTACTTATGCCCTCTCATCTGGTACACATGGAATGTCTTCAACTCTGGTTTCGGCTTCTTCCAAGACTTGCACTTACACATGCATTGACCAAAAGCTTCACACTTTCTACACGCCAGGCCATCCACCACATCAATGTCATTTGGCCATGAAAAACATTTCTGTTCGCAACAGTAGTTGAGTTGACTCTCCATGTTGCTGTGGTGAAGGTGCGCGATGAAATGACGCTGCAACCAGTGAGAGTGCACCTTAAATAAACTCAGTGGAGGGGGAAAGGTCAAGGCCATCCAAACGGAGTTTTAAAAAAGATAACTAGTCGTCCTCCTCCTCCTCGTCCGTTGTACTTGGAGAGCTGTCAGACGAAGAGCCCCTCGCAGGTGCTCCCCAGATGAAAAACAAATCAATTTTAAAACGAAGACCAGGATCTTGCATCATCAATTCCTTTAATTTGTCACATACTAAGTCGACCTTGTGTAAAGTGTCAACAACAAGCTTCCAATTTGTTTGCACAATATAACTTGTAGTTGAGTCCGCCTCGCTGATAACCACATCCTCCGGCCGTATTGGAGTGTAAAGATGTGTAAAGTTCTTTGGCTGAAGCTGAGGTTCAGGCTGGCTGGAAGTGGAAGGTTGAGTGTGGACCCCTGTCGCATCGAAATCCATAGTCATTCTACATTCAATGTTGGGGTTTTCGTTTAATACATACACCAATTTCTCATGCAACATATCCACTTCTGCCGAGTCTTGCAGATGAACATTCCAGGAAAATGGCCATTCTTCATCCGTAGTGGAAGCAACTCGAGAAAGAGTGCTGTCCGCCATGATAGCTAAGCAAGGAATGATGTGAGCCACAGACTGTGGTAACAGTATTGAAAAGTAGAGGGGGTATTTTCACGGTCATTCAATTTGGGTTTTAAAAAAAGGAAATAGTGGAGGGGGAATTCTCAAGGTCATCCAATTTGGGTTTTAAAAAAAAGGAATTACTCCTCTTCAGCCTCGTTGTCCCCCACATCCTCATTAGCCTCATCTTCATCAACGTCAGACTCACCGTAAGGGTAGATTGGTGACATCGGCGAATATTGTGGAGATTGTTGACCGTTGTTATCGTCCCCTTGCATTCTAACTTGGGACCAATCATAATTTAAATGCATTTGTATTATGATCCCAGGGTTGTCCCGCAGTATTTCCTTCATCCGTTCGCAAACCGTTTCCAAATAGTGTACACTATCAATCGACAGTGTCCAACCAGTACTTGTACCGACATCAGTTGTGGAGTCAGCTTGGCTGATGGTGTTGTCTGCCATGGTTGCTTGTCGGACAAGGAATGACGGTTGATGTGATGCTCATGCAGGAATATGGTGAAGTGGTGGGGGGCGTGGTGGAGTAGTGGGGGAATTTTCAAGGTCATCCAAACGGAGTTTTAAAAAAAAAGGAAAACCTACAAAGTAACATTGAAACTTTCCAATTGATGGTGGCGAGCGTTTTCTTCTGCAACCTTGCCAACACATGTGACTATGCCATACAGTATGAAAAGTACAACCATAATAAGGCCGAACAATAAAAGATAGCCGTTGACTATCATTATATTTTCTGAGTGGATCTGCTTTCTTCGTATCGCCCTCTCCTGCATCCTCTTCTCCAACTCGTGGACGAAGTCACAGCAAACGTGAGGACATGTTTTATCTGTTGGTAGGTTTGCCATTGTTGATGTTGTCGGTTTGGCTGTTGAAGATGGAATGAGGTTTCCAATTGTGATGTGCCATGTACATCAATAGTCAAATGGTGGGGGTAGCAAAGCAGTGGGGGGGGGAAGTTTCAAGGCCATCCAAATTGTGTTTTAAAAAAACCTATCTTGTTACTGAGCTCATATGTCAGTAACAAGATAGGTGTTTTTGCTCTTTTACTTCTTTAATATAATGAAAAAATATACATATTCTATTATTGTAAGAACAAGGAAGACAACTGCTAGTCAGCTGAAGTAGTCCAAGTTGTCTGGCTCGGTTTTCATCAACGCCGGTGAGGAAGCCGTCGAGGAGTGTCCAGGCTCTTCTTTTGACTGCCGGGTGTTCCGTATGTTGCAAGCGTAAACTTGCACGTTTATACGGTAGCCTCGTGCCACCATGAGCTGCAACTCCTTGTACAAATCGTTTAGCTCCTGCTGAGTCTTGATGCTCACCTCCTCGTAACTTGCGCAACTGACGTTCAGGGACATCCTGATGTTGCTAGGTTGGCTGCTGGAGTAGAAATGAAGCCGAGGCACAGCGTTTGGAGGTACATGAAAAAGTGGTGGGGGTAATGGTGGTGGGGGTATGGAAGATCCAATTAAACACTTCTAAACTTTTTCCATCTATACAGTGGGATGGAACAAATAGCACAGGTGTCCTTGTAGTTTTCAAATCTAAACATCGGTGCTAGAAATCCGAACTGTTTTCTACCACCTTCCTGTACGAACCGTCGAAGGTCTCTGACGGCAGCATCGCCACAAGGCCTACAAAACTTTTCCCCATCTTGGAACCTATACCAGGAGTATCCCGAATACCCTCTATTATCTTTCTTGTACTCTTCGATATCCTGCTTTACTGTTATAGGGATATTATCTTGTAAAGCCGTCTGGAATAAAGATGCGTCAGTTATAACTCGTTGTAAGCAAAGCTCGTACAAGGTGCTCATCGTGTGCTAGTTGGCAACAGACTGACCGTTTTTCGCATCCAAGCAGGTTTGAATCCTAGTGCGGTAGTGGGGGTAATTGTGAAATGCAAAGGTCAAAGGTCAAGGTCACCCGCGAAGTTTAAAAAAAAATGCAACATATCAATACGTGAAGTTTGTCACATATTGATATGTTGCATTTTTTTTGTTTTTTTTTTATTTTTTTTTTGTCTTTTATGATTCGTTTATTTATAAAACATTACAACAACAACATATGTACAACATTAAAACTTAAATCTAACACTGCTGCTTGTCAGCGATGTGGATGGTCAACTCTGTAGAATTGCTACCCGTGCAGCCGTGGGACACCAGGTATAGACACCCGGGTTGAATAGAGCGAAGATCCTCGTTTTGTAGAAGATGGACGAATCTCTTGGGCAGGTACACCTGGAACTTTGGTTCATCCCCCGGAGTAAACGGTGCCTCGCTGAGACTGCAGCAGATGGCCTCCCCAACTGTAGTCTCCATCTTCTTCATAGCATGGATTATGTAGTGCTTCTCGTCTTTTAGTTCCGAGCACTTCTTTACAGGTAATATTGTTGACTTGGAGTGAGCATTGAACTGCTCGACCAAAGTCTGAAGGAACTGGTGAGATGCCATGGTCAGGTTACAGATCGTCTTCTTGCTCGGAGATGTTGTCGTCTCGGAATCTCGAGTAATACTCATGCCAGGTCCCTGTCTGCTCCCCACTTATATACACTCCGTTACCCCCACCACTCCCCACTTCCCCACTTTGAAGGTAAGAGGCGAGTTTATAGGCATTTTTCAAAGCGCAATGTCTATCTTTATCATGTTCTGGGCTTTTTGTACAAATACATATGGTTTCCAGCATGTATTGATAATTCTTATCCAATTCCACATCATTAACCGGAACATGAGTAAATCCTTCGATCCATCTTTTCTTTTCCAGCCCCTTTGTGTAAATATTGGTAAACTTGTCTGAAAAGTGATGCATAATGTGATACAAGTCCGTGTAACTTGTAAAACCATCATACCAATCGATATGATGGAAGTGTTTTGAAATCCATCTGTTGGTAGTAGCGGCTTTACTAGTTAAAGACGAATAAGAATATGGTGGTTTAAATAAAAACGAATAAGGAACACTTGTATTCATGTCCAAAAACACAAGTTCTTTTATAATGAATCTATCATCATTACCACGAAACGCTTGAAACTCAATAATACCAGGCTTGGACTTTACTTGTTCTTCTTCTCCCTTGTCCATTTTGAAGGTCACACGTCTGCTCATTACGAAGTCAGGAGGTCAACTGATTTCCACACCACGGTAGATACTACTTTTATACCAGGTCGTACAGTTGTTTTCGCGTTGGTGTATATTTAACGTGGGCACCGTCCCCAATAGGCCTAACCCCACAAAATGTTGGTTATTGTTTTAAAAACTAACCATTGTCATTTAAGTTTCCATCTTTATATTTTCCTTGTTTTCATTTTCATCACTAACACTTGATTCTTCTCCTCCATCTTCCTCTTCTTCCTGTTTTACTGATTTCTTATGTAGTTGAGCGTACTTTTCCAATTGTCTCCACATCTGTACTTCATGAGGAACTCTATTAAATATAGAAGTATCCACAGGTCCATATAATATAGGTGCGTCCGCTTGTTTGTCCAAAGTGTCTTCCAGATAATCTTTAATAATCGAACTTGAAAACACCAGTTGTCTCAAATATCTTGTTATTGGTTCAGTAGCACAAGTTAAAATGAAAAACTCCTCTCGATTAAGTTGAATTTTGTTATCATGTCTTGTTGTGTCTCTAAACCGCAGCTGATGATCACCACGATGCTTAATAATATCGATTTCCACATTTGAATCCAAAAGTCCTACTCTTGTCTTTCTTCCAAACATGTTACTACTTAAATAGCATTCTAGCAGATGCAAGTGTTTCATAAACGATTCCCAAGCACTGTCCGTAAACAAAATCATTTTGTGTCCATGAGTTAAAATTACAGTAGGGGAATAATCTGTCGATTTCATAACACCGATTAAAACACTTTTGTCCAAACTGGAAGAGATTGGGTAAAATATTCGCAAAAATACCTCACTCAATATGTTTGGAGAAATATTATCTTCAATATCCCTTTTTCTCTTTTGTATATTCTTTCTTCTTTTACCTTTTTCTTCAACATTATTACTGGCGTGAAGTTGTCCGCAAACGTTTTGTTCACCTCCTTCCTGGTGACCTTGAGGATCTAAAAACTCAGATATCTCCTTCTCAATATCTACCACATTTTCAGGTGTACCACTAGGAGAAGCCATATTGAATACGATGCTACCCATACAACAGTAGGAAACAAACTGATGAGGAGCGGCCTGTACGCTCTGCTTTTATACTCGCGGAATGAAACAAAACCGGTTTTTACAGTACATTCTTAACAATTCCAGTTAAAGGTGTGTATGTTACAATTTTATCATGTAGAATTAAACAGTATGCAGTTGTATTTGCAGGTATAGTTGCAGTAAACTCCATTTCAATCTTTATGTCAACACTTGATGATTTTACTGATTCATTTTGTTTAGAACAATCAACTACAACTATTGTGTAACCATCTAAGTATTCTTCTGGTGATAGTAAAGGTGTATTTGTTTTACCGTAATATGAATTTTGGAATCTCGCATACATATCGTATAATATACTGTACTTTTTATTAGCGAATGACACATTCAAATTGTCATAGGGGAAAAATTGTGAATTCAAATAAACTTTAATATTTTTTAAGTTGCAATGATCAAACTTGCCTGCATGTTTTGTGATGCTGTCCCTCCTACCTGTTTGTAAACCAAATATAATATACCTGGCTCGTTCTACGTAATTAGATGTTTTAACAGTCCAAGTGTGACGATCCGTAGCTGGCAAGCTTGGATGTTCATGGAATTCCCAACTTCTAAAAGGAATTACAATATCACGATCAGCCTTTAACTTCCTTAATAGTAGCATTCTATGCTCGTCAGCTAATTTAACATGTGGAACTCTCCATACAATTTTGTCTAATGTTAATTTCCATTCTAAGTTTGCATCTGTTGTACCATCTGGAGCTTTAATAATGTCTTTATCGTTAGAAGATCTCAATAAAACTAATTCTTGTTTAACATTTAATATTATTTTTCTATAGTCTTCAGCAAATCCAAGCAACAAACGTAATGGGATATGAAAATCAAAATATCCATTTGTATTTGGAGTGATTGTATCATGTTCAGGTAAAACCCATCCGGCAGGTTGAAGTAAATTGGTTTCATTAGGTGATATAGATGTTATCCCTTTTAAAGTTGTTGTAATACCTACTTTTTTAGTAGAATCAACTGTCACACCTGATATTTCATATCTAATTTCATCAAAAAGGATTATTTATAAATGGAACTGTTGTACCAGTAGTAGTACCGTCCTTTTTAGTAACTTTTCCTTCAATATACAAGTAACTTTCACATGGTAGTGTGTAAATGTCTTGATGTTGTATGGGAATACGAATTTCATCGTTATTGTTTAATTTCGATGAAGTGTAAGGGTTGTGGGTGTGATATTCTTTTTCCCATAGGGTTTCGTCGAATGTTGGACCCTGCGCTATATCCAGTATATCCATAATCGGTTAATTTTAATCCAACTCTCTCTAAGAAACGAATGTTCTCGTGTGTTAACTCCTCCACAGCTGAAGAGCTACTAATGCGGTTTCCCGTAGGTTGTTCGCTTTTAAATGTTAAACCCATGGTTTTGTATTAAAGTGTCGATTTTAAATGTAATCTAATCGTAATAGGCTCTTCTCTGAAGTCTACCAAGTTACCGTCTTGATCCAATACGCTCAACACGATGTCTGAAATGAAAGTGGTGTTCAACGGTAGATATACCAGGTTTTGTGGCTTTTCAACAATTTTAAATCCAGGTGGTACACTTGGGTAAAATGTATGTATGATATGGGTGTTAGCCCCATCCCTGTAAGCTCCTTGTATAATGTTGCAAGTTATGTCTATACTATTGACTTTTAATATTGTTACTGTTTTCTTACCGGAATGTGTTACATCTGGTTCTAAAACAGGCTCATCGTTGGAAAATCCTAATAAATCACCAATTGAGTTTGGTTGAGTAAAATCTATATAATATTTGGAAGTAATTTCAGCTTTCATCGTATTATTATTACCTTTTAATGTTATATTGTCTTTTCCCATTTTAGTTTGCAAAAATTCATTTATATGATCAATTTCATAAGAACCTGTGGGTAACCTGCACTCTTGTAAGTCTGTAAATTTTCCACTGGCATCTTTTCCCTTATAATAATGCATTACGTTATTTTTACCTTCCGTAACATTGGGAATAGAGTTGTAAGTTGTAAAATCCAATAGTGCCGCCTCCCAAAACCTTCCTTTTTGCAAGCGTAACGCTGGAAAAAGGATACTTCGTAAAGTGGACGATTTTCCTGTTAATGATACCGTATAGGAAGACATCTCAATAGTGACTGATACTTTTAGCTAGAAATTCCAAACATAAATGGCCGCATATTGAAGTATTATCAGGTTGTTCTCTTTTATAGTTATAATATATGTTTTTAGCAGATTTAAAGTAATTTTGAAGTTCTTTTGGTGGTGGCAAATTACCGAAACTATCAAAATAATATACATTGTTATTTAGTTTCTTATAACAAACCCAATGGGTGCCAGGCCCTTCAGTATTATCCAAATTTACAATTCCAGTCTCATTTTGCCACATTTTCTTTGGTAAACTGTCTTTCATAAACACACCGCGGAAAAATGGTATTTTTAAACAGGAAATATATTTAAATAATTCAATATTGGTTAATGCTTTATGTGGTATGACCAATTGATTTCTTTCATTTAATATGCACGATAAGGTCTTAGGTAAAGACCTGCCCCGTTTTTTACCATTGACCACACGGTGGGCTTCTTCCTGCCTTTTCTTGTAGATCGTCGTCTTCTTTTTATATTTCCTCCATGTTTTCTTGTGGTTGACCTCCTTTTTACTCTCCTTCTCCTCCTTCTTCCACCTCCTACTGCTGTTTTAGCCTTCATACCTGCTGTTACTGCTAAAGCTGCTGCTTTTTCTGCTATGCTAGCGTCACTTGATTTTACTCGTTGCCAAGCTATGTCCGCAAGCTTTTTGTCAGCTATTGATCTATTTTTTGAATCGGCAAACGTGGAATATGCGATATCGTGTTCTTTACAAGCCTGATCTAACTTGTTTATGCCAGGATCGCCTCTTTCCAGTCGTTTTTTCAATTTAGTTCCTGGTCCGCAATACTGATAACCTCCTGGTAAATGAAATTCTTATGGTAATGCGTCTATTGCTCTATTTACTATGGATCCTACTGGAATTTGTTTTAAAGCTTTACTTAACAGAGAAACCGCTGTGGACGTGATCCCACCTCCTTTTCTTGCAGTGTCTCGATATGGACTGATGTACTTGAACGTCATTATTGTCCTTTTATAATGGCAATGTGCAACTCATGTGTTAACTCTATGACAGGTTGCACATAAATGAAGTCATTAATTGAGTTATTTACTTAAATATCAATATCACCCCAATCTGATGATCTAAACTGTTTCGTTTTAGGGTTAATAAAGTATTTATTATAAATTTCTCGTTTAATATACTCACCTCTCATGGATTCATCATAAGTATTATGACCTGATTTTCCTTAAAGAATATCTGGTGTAAAATGATTGTGTAAATCAAATATCGCATTACCTAAAACTTTTACAAGAAAATTAACAGTGACAGCATTATCTACATGTTCAGGGTCTTTAAGGTTTGTTATACGTTTATTATTACAATTATACACTTTACTATCCTTTAATGATGTTGTAATGGTCTGTCCTACAGTTGCAGCATCATTTGCTTCTCTTCCTTGTGCCAAGTCTCTTATCACTCTATTATTACATGTAAACCATCTAAAATATCGATCTGGATCTAGATGTACGGTTTGTGATAAAGCAGCTGCATCATGTTTTTCATAACCCCATCCCATATTTGATAACTTTTTATCCATGCAATCCCAAGCATTATTTTTGTATGTTAATAAATTAAATTTTTCATTACCTTGAACAAATTCATCCCCTTGCTTCGATACTACTTGATCTTGTTTTACAAAAGAGGTTGTTTCTTGTTTTAAGGTTTCCATCATTTGACCCACTGTTGCACCATCTGATGGCGCCGAACCATCTTTAACATTTGCTAAACAATTATCTAACATATATACTCCCGCAAGTGTAACTCACTGATGTATATAAAAGTTCGGACGGAACCGTTCAAGGTAGAGACTTGAAATTTGGCATTCCCTTAGCTTACATGACTTACATCAAGAAAAAATTCTAAAAAGTAGCAATTTTTTATTTTAAATCAATAAAAAAGGTAAAAAATCTAGTTTTGTCGGTAACGTAGTACATCCCATGTTAGAGCATAACATCGTGTCGGCAATGTAGATTACTTACCAGGTTTAGTTCTCGCTCGTTTTTAAATAATTTCTTTCAACTATACCCGTGTTTGATAACTATAACTTTACAAGACGTGTTGTGATTTGTGAATATGTAATTTACTTTTGAATAATTCCTTTATGGGAATTTTAGGATCACCCAGTCCTCTTAGAGAGAAACGTGAACTTATTATGATTTACCACTATAGCTCCAATAACAGTTAGTGCTATAGAGTATCTGAGACATAGCGAATATTTCATTTTACTACAACTTTGTTTGAGATATACTGAAGCCGATATAAAGAGCTCGAAGAAGGGAACTTTACCTAATTTCTAGGGTTTTTATTGACACACTGCGAAACATTTCATATAGTTTAGCTGCATGTAGCTGAATTTTGCATTATGCTTCCCGATAAGCTTGAAGTTTTCTAATAACTTAGCTTAAGTATTAAAATTAAATTTATTGTATGAAAAAGTGTAACGCCCTAAAAAAATTGAACTTAAAATTTCATAATTAATGCCAGCTAATATTATGTGTTATTTTTAACGTCTTGTTGGTCCTTTACCCTGCAGTCAGTTTTAAGTTAACTTATTTATTTATGTGGGTGGTTTACCATATGTAGACATTTTTTATAACGACTGTAATTTTATTTATTTTCTTCAATATTGCACATGCACATATCTTGTACGGCGCCGATATCAATAAAAGTACCAAACATAAAATATAATTGTGATGAATGCCAATATTATGTATTTTTTATTTTGCCTGTTAGGCGGAACGGGTTGTTTTTCAATTGATTGTTAGGCAACTGATTGTTTTGAATTGTTTGTTCCTTAGCGATGTTTTCATTGTTTCTTACTTACTGACCTAAAACTTGGGCCTCCAACTACTTGAGGTAAATTTGCAATTATTAACTAATATTTGAAATACTTTTGTCAGTAATTATAGTAATATTGTATTAAGAAAGTTGAAGTTTTGTATTAACTTAGCTTGACAGTGATATTAAAGGAAATTCACTAGGTTTAGAACTTTAAGAATTTAAAAATATTGAACTAAAAAAAATATAATTAATGCCTGGTAATACTCGTATTATGTGTTTTTCTTTAACCTGTTCAATATGAATGAATTACTCTGTTACATAGAATATTGCGAATGAGGAACATAAATCTAACTTATAAACATTTGACTTTTTGTCGTATCTCAAATTGTTATTTTATGACCGTTTTGCAACTTTTATTATTACTAAATTTGATATTCTGTAACTTGTTACTAGGCCTAATTACAGTTAATTTGTGTTTGAAGTTCGAATTTTTAATTCACTGAACTTATACAATATCCTTGTAACTTCAACAGGATTCATGAGCAGTAACTAGAATAATTATTATAAAATTATTATTTCATAATATACATTTTTATTTTGTAATGAACAGTATTTTTGTGAATAGTCGTTGGCGGGTTCCAAACCGTTTGTTCATATTTTTCTATTTTTGGTTTTTCTGAAATTATTTATATTTTTATTGATCTGAAAAATAGTTTATTTAGCTTAGTCATTCTACATTTTCATTTATTTTACATCCCCTGACGATTAGTTTCTTACAGTATAGTTGCTTTTATAATCCATATTAATAATACTCAGATATAGTACATAGTAACCACACATTAACCTACTACACTCATAACCTGATAAGTACAGTTAGAGTATCAAACAAAATTAACAATATTAAATTAAAATATTATGGGAAGATTTTGAATGTTTGAGACTTGCTAAGCTACAAACTAATTCGGCCAACACAACGAGGGGTATGGGGGTGGAGGCCTCTCAACTAGCCTGTTCAGTGCTCGAGACTTTTACAGCAATTAAAGAAAAGGGGCGACTAATTAATGGTATTGGGGGTCCATCCACTATAATACCTATAATATTTGCTTAGTTGATTATTATTTCAAAATTTTCTATTGTTTTACGAACTAACGAGAACTAGGAAGTTGTTTTAAAACGAGCTACAGGCGATCTTCGTATTAGCCGGTTTTCTTACTGTCTGCGGAGCAGTTCTTCGGTGGACTTAACCTGCTACAACTCTACTTTTCAATAATTTACGAATTTAGGACAACCCCTAAGGGGAAATGGGGGCGGAGCCCTGCGTCCAGCATACTACCTAGAATATTTACGTAGGTAATTATAATTTCACAACTCTTAATTTCTATACTAAAATAGGATAACTACGAAGGGGTTTAAAAAATAGCTAAAGGAAAATTCAAAGCTTTTTATTATTATTGATTTGAGTAGTGTGTATTAGCCTGTCTCGGCTGTCCAGTTCTTCCGTGGAACTATCCTATTTCATACTTGACTTTTTATTAATTTAATAATTTAGACAACCACTTATTCGGGTCAACCCCTAAGGGGGCTTGGGGGCGGAGCCCCCATCGAGCCGTAGGCGAGTTACAACAATCTATAACCCCTACATCACGTATGATGCAATGATCTTTAATATATTTTAGATTTACAGCATCGTTTTCAGTTTTTGGATAACCTATATCATTAATAACAAATTTATAAAAAGAAAATCCATCTTTTGTCTTTTCAGGTATTAAAGAATGTAAATAGCGTCTATTTACGCTGTCTTTTGCATCTTTAGGGTCATCTACGTTGGATATACGTTTATTGTTGGCACTATACGTTTTCCCATTGAATTTTAACGTATTTTTTAATTCAGATGACAAATAACCTTTGTTTATCGCATCACCGTTTTGATTTGGTTTACCAACGTTGATAATTCTATGATCTTCTGCGTCATATGTGTTATTTTGTAGTTTTAATGTTGGCGATATCTTTTCCTTTAATATTTTTAAGTTTATTGCATCGTTTTCATCCGAAGGATCTTTTATGTTTTTTAACCTTTTATTACTCATATCATAATCTCCATCAGGTGTTTGTGGTAAACCAGCACTTCTTTTTAAACTATTCGCATAATATAACCCATCCGAGGAGTAACGTCCGAACTTGTCAACACTCATGGTGCAACTGAATAGTACTCTAAGGAGTAACGCATTTTTAAAAGATTACCCCACGGTTTCGGAGTTCATCCACTAAAGCCACCCATTCGTTTTCCAATCCTGTATGACCCGCTTCTTTAGCTTCATGTATTAGTTTCATTCTATCCACCGATTTATTGATATTATTGTAATAAATCACATTTGTGTTATATAGTTTCTTCATTAAACCTGTACCTGTAACAGACTTACTTCTTTTTCTTCGTTCCTGAGCACTTACATCCAAAGTGGATGCCATAAATCTTCGTTTTACAGGTTTTCTTTGTGTTAACGGCATTGTTTGTCTTCTAGTTGGTATTAACTTGGATACAAATTCTCTATATTTTAAAGACTTAGATCTAAAAGGAAGCTGGTCAGGTAAATACTTTCTCCTATATGCATTTGTCTGTTCCAAAATCTTTTTATATGCTTCCATGTCTTTTTCCTTTACTAACGATACTGAAGGCTTATTTTCAAATAATAATTCAAATAATCCTTTTGTGCCCTTATATCTTTGATCACCAACAACAATATTATCATGTTCGTCAACGTTTAACGGGCTATTACCTATCATTAAACCATCTTCTGTTAATCTCGCTCCATAACTATGGTAATTCTTATTAGGAATTGTTCCGAGTAACATTTTTACCATGTATTTCCTTCCTAAAGGTCCTTTGTTATGAATGTTTTCACCCAACAAGCTTATGTTTGACGGTCCTTCTCTTGCCTCTTCTCTTTTTTCCTCTTCACTAGCAGTTGGTGCTTCTTCAGGTCCCCTTTCACTATATCCTGGTGATTCTAGCTCTCTTTCAGATTCTGCTCCGGTAAAGCCACTATATGTAGAGGATTCCGGGTCTTCATCACTAAAACCTTCATATTTTACACTTTCTCTTTCAAACTTTGTGATAGGTGCAATCGCATCTCCTTCCAATACAGGTTTAGCGAATTTTTTGTTTAATTGTTTTAAAGGTTCAGTAATAGGTTTAAAAGTAGATTCAAGGAATTTCTCCCTCTCGCTAATACCTAGTTTTAACGCTCTGTTTTTAGCCCGAATAGAATCACTAAGTGATTTTATTTCTTTTACTAATTTTTCTTGGTTAACCATGTTTGTAGCAAGACGTGTTGTACAACAATGAATGTTTTATACCATGTTCAATGTATTAATATAAATTTATCAAATCCTATCCTGTATCGACCATTGTTTAGCGGTTGTTCCTTCATAATTGTTAGGAACCCATACTTTTCAGCCCAAGCCTTTCCACATAACTCTTTAAATCGTTCAAATGTCATATCCGCATTTACATGATCAAAATATATATGTTTTAGGTTGGTTTCGTCCTGTTTAAATACAATTAACATGTTTGCATTGTCTCTAATGAGTTGTTTTGGTATTTTGCTGTAAGTTTGACCAATATAAATGCTATCTATGTTGTTATGTCGACCCATAGCGAAGTAATTTCTTATTGTGTTTTGGTTTTCACAAGATACATCGTCGAATATGAACACGGAGAATGGTTTAGCTTCTTGTGGTTGCATGACACTCTCGCTTGCATTAAACTTTAAATATTTAACTTCAGGCACATTAGTCAGTATCTTTTCCAATAATTGATACTTTGGTTGTTGTAGTGATTTTGAAAATACATATAGATTGTTAAAACGTAATCCTTTAGGGTTTGTAATCAAATTGAATACTACATTAGTTTTTCCACAGTTGGAAGGTCCGGTAACCAGACAACGAACGGTGTTTGGTAACAAATTGCCATGTTTCCCACTATTGAATTCTGAATTATCCACTGTGAGTTCATCTATATTATTAATAGTAAAACTCTCTTTTTGTGGTACTATCTCCATCCTTTGTAATGGTTCAACCTAAAATGATTCTCTATCGTTATATCAAATCCTTTTTAGGTATCCAAGAATCTTCCGTCTTATTAAATCCTAACCATCGTACTTTGACCTTATCTTTTTTCCGTTGCAACACCTTTTCAACTAAATATACATCGCCTACTGTTGATTTTAACATTTCATGTCCATAAAACCCTCCTTCAAGCAATTGTCCTTTATTATCTTTTAAAATATATGTCTCAGGTACTGTAGGTTGTACTTTGAATACAGTAAAAACCTCATTGGTCCAATTTGGCAGATATCTTTTACTGAATACACCTTTATATTTACTTATTCGCACTTTATCATTCACATTAAATTTTTTAGGCTTTAGTTTTTCAACTTTTGGTTTAGTATTCGTTTTTATACGTTTTAATACAAGGTTTTCATTTTTACTAGTTACTTGGTTTGGTTTCATCCCGATAGTCCTATGAAATTTGTTATTGTAATCGTTTATAAGTTTTGGTAACATATCAATCCATATGTGCGATCCTCTGTTGGAAAACATTTTATACATTGCACTTTTTAAAGTTCTGTTGAATCTTTCGATTATTGAGGCTTTTACTTCTGAATTGGTTGAGTAATGGTTTATATTGTGTTTTTTCATTAAATTTGCAAATTCCTTATTAAAATATTCTTTTCCATCATCTGTTTGTAAATGTTTAATAGTATGTTTGTCTCTTTGTATAGCTGTTTCCATTGCTTTTGTAACACTTTTGCCACTTTTATCTTTTAGTGGTAAAGCATCTGCCATTTTTGAAAAACAGTTAATAACAGTCAATATGTATTTATATCCTTTATTTTGTTTGCTATAAGGAATCATTTCGATTAAATCCGCTTGATATAAATCATTAATTCCTTTTATCACCGTATTTCTTCGTGGAAACTTTCTTCTTGCAGGTTTATGAAGTTCGTTGACAATTTGTTGCTTCAAGTCCTTCATATTGCAGGTTTCAATGTTTGTTGTATCACATGTATAATCACAATGAATGTTGTTTTAAATATTCACATCATTTATATGGGTCAAGGTCATCCAAACTTGTGTAAAAAATGGGGAACACGGCGTTGGACTTGCCGTGTTCCCCATTTTTTTACGGAAGGAGAAAGGAATAAGGTCGAAGTTGTAGAAGGACGAAGAATAGGTTACTAGTTGATAGGGTTTAGGGAGTAATGGCCGAAAGGAAGAGTATGGATTTTGTCGGGCAAAATATGTCTTTTATCATCCCGAGCTGACAGTGCTTTTTTAATTTCGGTGACACTGTAGACTTGATGCTTGAAGCTTCGGATATTGTTGAATGTTGCTGATATTGCAGTATCTTCAAACAAACAAGTCTTGTAGTGGTCAAATGTTACGTGTTTTTTCAAATAAGATGTCTTCACTCCTTTTGCTTTCTTGACTGTCGGTGTGTTGTTCTCATGGTACATCTTAAATGAATACAATTTCGCCATCAGCGCCACTATTTCTTCTAAAGGCATTCCATTTGCTTCATCTTTGAATTTTCCAATTACTTTTTTATTTCTTTCATTAAAATTTGGATGGTTCTTCGGATAGTCAGAAAAGTCGAAATCTTCTTTGTATGGAAAAGTCCTTAGGTCTTCATACATGTCCAAAGTCTTTATCCAGTAGATAAACGCGTCCGTATCCATGTATGCGACTCCAATGTTTTCCCTTCCGTAGTGTTTAACCATTTTGTTATAATGGAAATCATACATCAGGGTTTTACTGATGTCCAAAATCTACATACCTATGTATAACGGACGGTCCATGACTATTGTTGTTTTCTTCATACTGACAGCGACTAGATTTTCGTTTATAATCATGGATGTTCCGAAATTTGGTTTTTGCACTAATTTTTCCAATTTTCTAGGATCACTCACTAATTTTACATTTTTATGTTTTCTTTTGTTCTCCAAGGTCTTCCCAAAGATGGCATTGTTCATTAATTTATAAAAGTCCTTTTCAAATGCTGTTGTCGCTGCAGCTCTTCTTGTAGTGTTGGAATCAATGTATGGTTTCAACCAACAAGACTGGGTGAATTCAATTGCTCTATGAATTCTCACTATACGTAGACCCAATTCAAGAGCCTGTTGAACTACCCAGTAGTGAGCCACATACCGATCTTTATTCTCCAAGGTCATCATCAATTTTGGCCATCTTCCTGTCGGTGAAACTTCAGTCTTGGCTAGGAGAGGCAAGTCGTAGTGATGGTCATGAAGGTGCTCCGGGTATTCAAAATCACAGTCCAAAATATAGCCTTTTGGACCATCCTTTGGAATCTGTGAGATGTCTCCGATGGTGGCCGGGTCGATCCATTTGAAGTCAGCGTAGGGAAGCGGATTTGACATTGCCCAACCATAAAGGTTGTTTGCGTCAAAGTAGCCAAGGTAGACCGATGGTTGTTGCTCCTCGAAGCCGGGGATATACTTGTTGTTGGCTTTGACATGACGTGTTACAGCTTGTGTCAAACCGCCCCGTACACCAGATTCCATCATGAGCACCATATCAATATCCGTTAGAAGTTCCAGTCGACAGTTGGTTGACTTTATTATAGCTTGCCATGCTAATCCTGGAGATGTGTACGAGTGTAGAGGGTCCAGTCCATAGGCGGAGAAGCAGGTGTTTCGAAATTCTTCCATCACATCGCACAGCAGAGTTACGTCCAATTTTATATAAAAGTCAGAATATTCCCCTAAGGTTTGAATGTTTAGTTGGTTCCAAACATTACAAGCATGATTGTAGTCTTCAACGGAGATTTCACTTTCGTTTAATTTGCTGTTGAAGGCTTCAATCGGTGGTAGACTGGTTTCTTCAAATTTTTCTGTAGATGTTATGTAATCGTAGGGGAACACTCCTTTACGTAATACTAAGTCCAATTTATCTTCAGTTACAATCTTGCTGGTTTCTTTTAGGTCTTCTCTTCGTAGATTCTCAGACAATCTGCTCAAACTAGATGCCATAAATCTATAAGAGTCTACAAAGCGAAGTTTAATTTTACCTACGGTTTTTGAGAAACTGATGTACTTTTCCAATGTTGTAGCAAGAACATCAATTTTACCATCATCTCTTCCTAACTCTGGAATAATGAAGTGGGAGTCGTAGCCGCTAAGATTGTGTAACACGACAGGGATAAAGTGGGGCAGTTTGTAATTTATATTGCATGAATTACAAGCAGCTCCTCTGTATAAACCTGTCAGGTGATCGTGATCTCTTACTTTTGGATTTTCTTCACTGAAGCTCTTCTCGCATAGATAACATCTTGATGCCATATTGTATTCTTCTTGTTGATTCTCATTCAAAGGTTCCATAGGTACGACATTACCATACAAGCGTTGTACCTTTTCAGCAATGTCATACAACTGGTCTACGAAATACTTAGCGGCTTCTTCACCACGGTAGAGTATTGGAGTGGATGTTAAACCATAGTCTTGCAATTGGTTTTCAGACAAGGTTGATTTCACTATTAGACAAAAACTGTTGGGTTGATGCAACTGATATTTTGTTCTTCTAGTCACTTCACCGTCCGGCAGCTCCTGTGGTACTAACGTAGATTCAAAATCTGCGTAGATGACTACTGGAATCCGATATTGGTGAACTGTTTTGTTAAATTGGATACACGCTCGAGATGGTGGTGGCAGACTAATCTTCACTTCATAATTTTCATTACAAAGTCTTTTGTGTTCTATCAACCACTCTAATCCTCCTTGTCTTATTTCTTTATATGTGAAACAAAAACATCTTTTACACACTGTTAACCTACGCCTCTGTTTTGATAATTGATTTCGAATCAAGGATGCAAAGTCCTTTATCCACACATAATGTGAAATTTCACCCTTAGTGATCAGTAGCAAATCCGTGTGGTTTCTTTGCTCAACTTTTACTACCCGCAAAGGATAAACGTTGTTCGAATCATCCAGACCAAAAACATTCACTGAAACGCCAGGATTTTTCTTTTAAAATTTGTCTATGTCTTTCAATGTAACTGGGTAGGTGAGGCCTTGAAAGTTGTAGCGGTGTTCATTTTCGTAATATTCTCTACCAACTCTTTCAGGATGATCTTTAACATACTTGGTTAACATTGCATACTTAAAACATTCATTACCTTCATTTTGCACATTCCTACACGATTTAGTGTTTTGGATTTTCTTTGGTAAAGGGATAAAACTACTACCCCTTAAACCATATCCATGCTTGTGAACCCTTACATCCATACCTTCAATTGATGACAAAGTCCATCCAGATCCTCTTCCTTCATGTTCTTGAAGTTTTGTTATAAGTTCTTCCAAGCATTCTTCAATAATATCATCGATGTTGGAGGTGAAGGTAAGGGTTCGGTTTTTGGTAATGAACGCTCTCAATGCTGTTTCACCATCAGTATTGTTAAACATAGCCTCTAACACCATTCCAAATTTAATAAAATTTAATCTTTGTAGTTCTTCCCTCAAGGTTTGACCAACAAGTTCCTTAGCCTGGGTTATAAATGTTTCCAATTCCAATTGAACATTATTAATTTTGAAATGTGTTACAACTCGTCCTGGCAAGGCCGTGGTGCGCAGTTGTTTCACATCTTCCAGTTCTTCTTCAGTGTCCTCTTCTTCAGTGTCCTCTTTTTCAGTGTCTTCTTCTTCTTGCATATAATTTTCTTCTTCAAAAGGTCTTCTAGCAGTAGATGGTCCAGCACCAGCAAATTGGATCACACTAGGTCTTGTTCTTTGCATTTGCTGTAGATAGCTGTCCCAGTAGTCCGTCTGCTTCTGGTGCTCTTCCAAAAACCGGTCAATTGAGTCTAAGTCTATTTCATCCATGGTAATATCTTCTTTTCTATCTTCGTCTTCATGTAATTCTCTGTGTAGGGTGAAAAGATCTTCGTCTTGGAAGAATTCCCCACAAATGTCGCAAAGAGCCATTTGAACAAGTTTGGCTTTGAATGTACACTGTGTGAATGTCCACGCAATAATGAGCAGCGCGCTCAACCGGGTCCCTTTATATCTGAGGCAGATAGGTGGGTAAAGTGACGTCATATAGAAACAGGTTATCAATCATGTGCTAAATTTAGCCTTTACACAACTATTTGTAATACATTTATCAGCAGGCTTCATAAATCAATGGTATTTGGTCTAGATTCAATAATTTGTACGAGTTTTTCAAAGATATCTGTTCCAACAAGTTTATATGGGTCAAGGTCGTTTGGAATTATTATTTTGAGCGGGGGATAGAGCACTAAGCAGCATCATTTACTACAAAGTGCTCTGTCCCCCGCTCACATTCTTTTGTTTACTTTTTGTTTAATCTTTTTACAAAGGTGAAACATCACCATCAGAGTCGGAATCATTCTCATCACGAAATAGGTAGCGATGACAATACATAATTCTTCTGGCTACCAACACCCTATCCATTGGACGATGAGGAGTGTCTTGTTCTTCTTCAATTTCCGACTCAGATGATGACTCTAATGTTTCGTAGGCGTGCAAGTCCACTTCATTGTCCATTAAACCAGCTTCGTCAGAGTCCCAACCAGCTTCATCAGAGTCCGTTTCAATATCCATTATTTCTTCCTCCTCCTCTTCCTGGTCAACCGCGGGTAGTTGGTCCTCTGCTTCTATAACTTCTACAGGTATTACCTCCAGAATTGAAAGGATTCTGTCGCGATGGAACACGGTGTTGTCAAGCGGAGCCATAGTATGAAAGTGGTGTATCTATCCAATTGGTTTGCCCTTTTTATACCCCCACCAACTATACATTTTATGTGGGTCAAGGTCACGTAAAGATACCCTTTGAGCGGGGATAGACCACTAAGCAGCATGCTAGTCCATTGCCGCAAAGTGATCTATCCCCCGCTCTGTTTTACAAAACCTCAATCAAGTCCAAGTTCGAGTCCTGTTTAACACATTTTATTCGAATTCCATATCCAATTTAAAAATTTCAATTTCACAAGGTTTACATTCCTGATGTATCAAACACTCCAGGTCCCTAAATATATCGTCCAGTTCGTTTAAATTATGTTGTCCTACTTTTAACACATGGAGATGGTTCATGCTTTGCATTGTAGCATGACCATCAACAAACAAGTTTCTTTTCCACGCTAACATAAATTCGCAGTTTTCTTGAAAGATCCTTCTCACCAAACACTCATACACAGCCGTCAACATGTCTCTACAATCTTCATAGTGCACCATCACAGAATACCTGTCCAAGTTAGCACCAAGCAGCGATCCACTCATTGTTTCTAGCGTTCCACTGGAAGGTCCAAAAGCAGAATGAAGTCGAGATGTACAGACCCCCTCTTTTATACCAGTTAACCGGTTGTCCTTGCTTTAAAGTGGGTCAAGGTCATCCAATGCTACCCTTTGAGCGGGGGATAGACCACTAAGCAGCATGTTACTCCATTGCCGCAAAGTAGTCTATCCCCCGCTCTGTATTCTACACACACACACACACACACACACACACACACATGTCCCTGTCCAAGTCTTTCATTACATACCCAATATATATTCAGTTCCTTCATCATCACTATCACTCATCACTGCTTCCACAAACTTCACCGGATTAAAGTTAAATTGTTTCAATTGTTCTTTTAAGTTTTCAATTTGTTGGTCCTTTACTTCTAAAACACTGTGAAGGTGTGATATGTAGTCCGCTGCCTCGTTGATGCTTGCTACTCTGGGATCGCCTAACTTCAAGCTGGGAACTACACCCTGCAGCCTGAAGTATGCCATACGCCTTTCTTGCTCCTGCCGTTGACCAGGACTGAGCAAGCCTTGCCCGTCTTGGCTTACCTCCAGCAAGGTCCGTAGCATCGGAGCTTTGCAGGCGTTTGCCCAAGCAACAGTTATGCTGTGGAATGGTCGAGCAGGTCCACGAGTAGCAGGCAGGACGTTGGCAGCACGCCTTCTTGAAGACGAGGAAGCCTGAGAATGCTTGGGGTTTGAAGCCATCTTAAGATGTGGTATTCAGCTAAGCGGTACAAAGCAGAATAACCAAACAGCACATCAATACCCGTATATATGCCCTTTTCAGTGGTGGGGGTACTAGCTAACCTTGGTAAAGTGGGTCAAGGTCATCCAGGAACATTACCAGAACGGGGGATAGATCACTAAGTGGCATGTTAGTCCATTGCCACAGAGTGATCTATCCCCGCTCTGTATTCCGCATTCACACACACATTCATACAAACACACAAGTCCCAGTCCGAGTCTTTACCCACACACCTATCCACTCTCATCCTCACTAGCATCACTGTCCACTAAAAGATCTTGACACTTCATGATTAGTCTGTCGTATTTCCTCAGGATTGAATTTGCCTCACGGATCACACTCTCTAACACCCTGTCCTTTTGCTCTATAATTTCGTTGTACCTTTCGATTAGGTTTGGTGATGTCTGGGTAGATGCGTCTGATGTGGTAGGTTGAGAGGCTCCACTGCTCCGCAACTCCTTCCTGACAGGGCCAAAGCCGGAGAACCGGACACGACTTCTTGACGAAGGCCCCGATCGGATCGGCCCAACACCTGAGCCGGAGTTAGAGGCAGAAGCTGAAGCGTTGCCAGACATGGTGCGAAGCGTTCGGCTTAACAGTGTAAAGCAGAATGAGAGGACAGTGGATTACCACTCCTATATATACCCATTTTTGTGGTGGGGGTTGCTCAAGGTCAACCTTCCCTGGTATCAAACCTGGTTATTATAAGTTTGGCCTCAATCTTATTCTCTTCAATAAACTTGCTTACTTCAAACACCCAGGAGAACAGTTCGTCTATATTTTTGTATTCAATTTTAGTGTAGTGTGTAATGTTTAAGGTTTGTCTGTTTATAACACATAAAGTAAACATAGCCCTATCAAGTCTTATCCAAAACTCAACATCCCTTCTCAAACCGCTTAAAAGTTCCCATGCAGTGTGTTCATCTAAGTTGTATTTACCACCTTTGTAGGAGAACGGTGCCATGTTTAGTATCAAGCGCAGAAATAGACTGAAGCAAAATGAACAGCTCATACAAGCTAAGCAAAACGTTAGAGTGGGGGTATCACATGATACACAACCTTGGTTGCAAGGTTAGCTCTTTACTTTTCAGAATAGTTAATATAGGTCAAGGCCATTCAAAATTTGAAAAATTTTTACCTCCAAACACTTGTGGCTTACCACAAGTGTTTGGAGGTTTTTGTTAAAGATTAACACTTAGTCTTTACCCTCAAGGACACGGTTTGAGATTGTCCCAGTGACTTTACATCACCGCCAGGTTAAAGTATTATACAAGTCAACTATTTTTTTTTTTTTTATTAGTTGACTTGTATAATACCCCTCTCCCTTACTTTAAGAGGGTTAGGACTAAATTTGGAAAAATAATTTGGAAAAAGAATTTTTGTTTAAATATTGTCCAACACAACCTAACACTTTAGAATTTTTTGGTGGGCCTACATCCTAATCCATTTCCCACACAGATTGGCATCCTTCCCTTCGTATTAGATAGCCTTTTTTGTGGATGAAAAATTGTCTTTGTACCATCCGAATGGGTACTTTCATTGTATGAAGGCGGCCATCACCTTTTACAATGATTTCTACATCGGCATCAAAAGCTCCATAAGTTTGAGCAATAAAATAATATTTTTCATCCACTTTAAGTCTTCTAATATCAAGCGGTTGCGGACTATGGGGATGTCTGGGTTGGGATGTTTTAGGCCTAATGTTATTAAGACTGTAGGGTTTTACTCTCGGAAGATTGATATTTTTGTTCAAGTGCGTTTGGCAACGATCTTTATCTAAAACAGCAAACTTCTGACAGCAAAGAACCCCAAAGTCTTTTGACAACCACACGTAATCGCATTTATTACCCTTGCCAGCAGGGACTTTAACACGCTTACGTTTTTGTGTTGGACGCTTTACTGGAGTGTTTTGGAGCTTGTCCGGTTTAGGCTGGCTAGAAGGAATAGGGGTAGAACGCTTTACGCGGTGAAGAGGAAGGGAGCAAACAATTTTGGGTGGGGTAGGAGAACGTGTTAGGTCGATGGTTGGTAAGGTAAATTTGGATGTCATATTAATAGTAGGATAGGGAGCGTCAGGAGAAAAGATAGATCGACGGGGTGGTTTAACAGGTGTTGGTGGGATAGGGGATAGAGGTAGAGGACATTGGGATTTGGTGTATGAAAGGATTTTTTGTGAACGGGAGTATGGGGTGTACTTCGGCTTTGAAGTCTTCTTCTTCTTCTTGTCGTCCTCCTCCGTCTGGAAAACGGCAGCATCCGAGTTGGAGTCCGAGGAAAGGGAGACAGCTAGAGAACAAATCAATCCTCGGCTGGTCCCAGCGGCAGTTGTATTGGTTAGCGCTGGCATCGATGGCAGAAGGCTGGTCACAGTCGTGATTACAGCCAGCGCTTGCCGCAGGACCGAGTACTGCATCGTAGTGGTCCCAGACGAAGAAGGCGGAGTAGACTGGACAGCCGAAGTGGGGTTAGCAGAAGAAGCAGAAGCTGGAGGGTAATTCTTCAATTTCAAACCCTTCAAACCCATTTTAAAAGTGAAGAAGTGAAGTGAAAATATGTAATATAAAGATGCAATATAAAGATGCAAAGAGCAGGAGCACCGGTCAACACGAGTGTTGGTGGTCCAATGAGAGGTGCATGCAACCCGGCCGCCTTATATCCCCACCGACCATGGGTGAGCCCCACCCTAGGGTATAGAGGTAGGGGTAGGGGTAGGGGTAGGGGCGGGGGTGGGGGGGGTAGGGGTAGGGGGGGTGGAGGTGTGGGGTGGAGGTGTGGGATGGAGGTGTGGGGTGGAGGTGTGGGGTGGAGGTGTGGGGTGGAGGTGTGGGGTGGAGGTTGGGGGGGGGGGAATGCTGGAGCAGTCTTTCCTATAATTAGGTCAAGGTCACAAAATAACTTTAAAAAATAAAGCCCCACCTGGGGCATTTAGGTTGCCATCGCTGTAGCCTCCAAAGAGACCCAACTATGGACAACAGCAGACTTGTATGTTAGTAATACCTAACCATTAAGGATTTAGAAAACTACTGTATTTAGGTCAAGGTCACGGAAAAATTTTAAAAAAATAAAGCCCCACCTGGGGCATTTAGGTTGCCATCGCTGTAGCCTCCAAAGAGACTCAACTATGGACAACAGCAAACATTCCAATGTTGTCTGTCCTTCACCACGCAAGACTTTTACACATTTACTGCATTGCTAACAAATAACTTTTTCAAAAGCTAACAAAGGTCATTTACATAATTTTGAGAGAGGTTGAGGACAACCCTAGTGGCTTACGTCCTCGGTCCGAGTGCAGAGGCCGCCGCAAATTGGCCACAGCTGTGGTCTGCATGCCAGCGTACAAACGGACCGGTTCCCAACCCAGCCGCAATATTGCCTGCCTGAGAGGACCCATGCTAACATTGGTATAAAATGATTTTACACGGGGGCCTACTCCCGTTCCCTATCTTTAATATTTAAGTTTAGCAATGCATTAAATTTGTATAAGTCGTTACTAGGTCAAGGCCATACAAACATTAAAAAATTTCGGCCCCCGTACATCCATGGCGAACCACGAATGTTCGGGGGCCTTGGGGACAAAAAACACAAATAGCTAACAAAGTTTCATTTACGTAATTTTGAGAGAGGTTGAGGACAGCCCTAGTGGCTTACGCCCTCGGTCCGAGTGCAGAGGCCGCCGCAAATTGGCCACAGCTGTGGTCTGCATGCCAGCGTACAAACGGACCGGTTCCCAACCCAGCCGCAATATTGCATGCCTGAGAGGACCCATGCTAACGTTGGTAAAAAATGATTTTACACGGGGGCCTACTCCCGTCCCTATCATTACAATTTACTTTGAGCTGTGAAAAAGGCTCAAGGGGGAGTGCTAAAACAAGCGTATACACTTTAGATAGATATAACACACACTTACAAAATAGGTTGAGCTCAACATGGTAAGTGCTGGAACAAGCATATACACATTAAACACATATGACATAAAAGACAAAACAAGACACACAGGATACACAAACAAGACACATAGGAGACATGGGGTACAAGTAAAACACTCACATATAAAACAATTCCTAATACCCAAACGCAAGCGCAATGTCTTAAAAATAATACAAGTCTTAAAGTTAGAGTAGACTTCGCTAAACAGTGAAGGCGCCTTTCAGTGTTTAGTGAGGCCTATGGCGGTCCGTCCCGATCGTTCACGTTCAACGCTCGGGAGCGGACTGCGAGCCGGCTGTGGCCGGGCCGCCTTATATCCCCACCGGTCTCCCCCGAAGGGGCGGCATGGGGTGGAGGGGAGGGGGGGTCACCCAAAAAATGGAGACCGGGGGGGGGAGGTCCACCCCTCAGGGGTGGTTCAAGGTCACCGACTACACTTCTACTCTAAGTCTGGTTCAAGGTCACCCACTACACTTCTACTCTAAGTGTTGGCAATACCCCCACCATATTCGAGTCCCTAAGCTACGCGACGGCGCTCAACCAGTATGTCTCAGGCTTGCATGCGGTAAGCATCGCTACTTTTCTACTCTGTTCCTGTAAGTGTTTTACAGATTTTTGCCTCAAGGTCATTACATTTGGACTCTGGACAAACTTGGTTTGGATTTTTTCTCTGATTTTCCCCAAGGTCACTGCACTTTAACTCTGGGACGATATCGACTTGTAGTATTTCTGTGTTTTGACTCAAGGTCATCACACTTTAACTGCGGCGTCGAATTATCGTACTAGAGGTGCTCTGGGACGATATCGACTTGTAGTATTTCAGTGTTTTGACTCAAGGTCATCGCACTTTAACTCCGGCGTCGAATTATCGTACCAGAGGTCCTCACTAACCTAACTTGTAATGTTTGGGGTGGCGTTTTCACGCCACGTAGTATTACCATGAGTGTCCAGTCCAGATTTTAAGTTAGATTAGTTCTACTGTGATCTTTTCCATTTCCAATTCGTTTTGCCAAAGAGTGAGGTGTCGCTTTATAAAGTAGTATTTCTCTAAAGTTATTGGGGATTGCAGGGATACAATTAGTTTATTTAGAAGACTCTTTATCTTGGAGTTAAACAAAACTTCCACTTTGACTTTACTTCCTCGCCCCTCACAGCCTAAGCTGTACAGGAATGTTTCTTCTAGTGCCAACTCGGGCCAAGAGAACAGTGTGTTGACTGTAGGACAGCTCATGGTGAAGTGATGCGATACTCCAGCGTACAACCTCACCTTCCCCCACCACTGTGACCTTCCCCCACTCCTGCTGTTTCCCCCACCTCTTTTCCCTTCACTCATGCGCTACAAGCAGTCTCTCAGTATTGCGCGGACTTTTGTGAGGGGAAGCCATGTCGCGGGACGCTTTAGGTAAGAAACTTAGCCGTGTTAAGACTTTATTAGTTGCTCACAGTCCACCAGTCAAAGTTAAAAGGGTTTCGACTTTAGCTAAGTGGCGCAAACTGTTGCGCGGACACCCTAAGTTTTATACCAAACAGACTAATGTAAGTTTTACTGATGAAGATTTGTTTAGAATATTGGATGAAATGACTTTTCCTTGCAAAGTTCAGTTAGTTACTCCCATTCCTGACAGTTTAGAGTCTTAGTCTCTCAAGCCCATATACCTAGAGTACACAGAGCCTGACAGTCAGTCACTCGGTGGCTGTCGTGGGGTGCGCATCGGTGTCGGCGCTCCGTTGTTAAGTTTTCAAGGTCACAGTAATATGAAATTGCGGGCGTTGTACTGGTTCAAGGTCACCTGAGGGATAACCGATTGCCCATTTAGGCAGAGTCATGTCAGAAACTCGAGTTTAACTTGGCACTTTTGCCGTTTCTCGTCGAAAATTCGCTCCAAGTGGTCAAGGTCACGAGGACTCTGACTGAAACTCGGAGCGTAGTGCGAGAAACGGCAAAAGTGCCAAAAAATTTTGAGTTTCGGTATGACCTTGACCTTAGTGGCGTCGGTGACGTCATTTTGATGACGTAAGGGGTGATGACGTCATCAGCACGTCGTTTCTGTGACGTCATGGGTGTGACGTCATCGAAATGACGTCATAGATGACGTCATCGGTGAGGTCATTGACCTCGATGACGTCATCCCTCAGGTGACCTTGAACTGGGCCAGCGGCCGCAATTTTACACTACTATTAAGAATTGTTGGAGGAGTTCTCTAAAAAAATAAATAAATAAATAGCGTATAAAATAAGTATAGATATGTTTATAAGAATTTTTTGTTCATTTGGGCTTGCTGAATTACCTGGCAAAGTTTGAAAAGGTTGAAGCTAAGCACCCTGTACATTAGATACCTGTTCAAAAGATATGATTACTACGATAAATGATTTAATGCGTTTCTAACTATTATAATTACAGCAAATAAATCAAGGTTTCAAAAGACCACCATCGTTTAAATTAGCTGATTTAAAACTTAACTGAAGAGTCATGAATGAGCGTTCAAAATCAAGAGAACTGCGGATTAAGTTACGAATAGCAATCAGCTTTACATTTACTTTGTTGGTGTTCTTGGAATATAAATTACAGCGAACTCCTGCTTCCAGACTTAAGGCAGTAGTGTTCTAAAAATTGCCTTGTGCTTACTTTAACTTGTTACATGTTTCCAGCTACCTTCAGTTGATCATCAAAAATCAAAATATAATTATTTTAGACCTGTTAAAATTACATACAGGGTGGTTGGTTATAAAGTCCCTTCCCCCCTAAGATTTTTCTACAATTTATATTAAAATTGATTTTCAATGACGGGATTCATTGTATAGGTACATACTCTAACTTTTGTAGTAATTTAAAATTTTGGGAGTTACCTGAGGTCTAAGATGTAGGAGTCAACTTCAAAATTCCTTATGAGAAGATAGTCATGTGACATGTCAAATAACACTGCCTTTTCCCCCTGAAAACAGTGGTGCAATCTAAATTCAAAAGGGTTATACCGTTTTCAAGATATCTGTAGGTCTAAGATGTAGGAGTCGACTTAAAATTTTAACTAGAAGCTAGTCATGTGACATGTCAAATAACACTGCCTTTTCCCCCTGAAAACAGTGGTGCAATCTAAATTCAAAAGGGCTATACCGTTTTCAAGATATGTGTAAGTCTAAGATGTAGGAGTCGACTTAAAAGTTTTAACTAGAAGCTAGTCATGCCACATGTCAAATAACACTGCCTTTTCCCCCTGAAAACAGTGGTGCAATCTAAATTCAAAAGGATTATACCGTTTTCAAGATATCTGTAGGTCTAAGATGTAGGAGTCATGTCACATGTCGCATGACTAGCTTCTAGTTAACATTATTAAGTCGACTCCTACACCTTTGACCTACAGATATCTTAAAAACGGTATGAAACTTTTGAATTTAGATTGAACCTCTGTTTTCAGGGGGGAAAGGAAGTGTTATTTGACACGTGGCATAACTAGCTTCTAGTTAAAATTTTTAAGTCGACTCCTACATCTTAGACCTACAGATTTCTTGAAAACGGTATAACCCTTTTGAATTTAGATTGCACCACTGTTTTCAGGGGGAAAAGGCAGTGCTATTTGACGTGTCACATGACTAGCTTCTAGTTAAAATTTTAAGTCGACTACTACATCTTAGACCTACAGATATCTTGAAAACGGTATAACCCTTTTGAATTTAGATTGCACCACAGTTTTCAGGAGGAAAAGGCAGTGTTATTTAACATGTCGCATGACTAGCTTCTCATAAGGAATTTTGAAGTTGACTCCTACATCTTAGACCTAAGGAAACTCCCAAAATTTTTAATTACTACAAAAGTTAGAGTATGTACATATATTCAATGAATCCCTACATTAAAAATCACTTTTAATATAAATTGTAGAAAAATCCTAGGGGGAAGGGACTTTATAACCACCCTGTATAATGGTTAGGGTCAGTTATAAATATTGGTTTTTAAAACTGATAAATATAACAGGGCCTTTCTTTAGTGATAGTAACCTCACTTGCAATACTCCAGAAAAGTGACAGTTCAGACGCTAAGCAGTTAGATATTGTAGAGAAGGCAAAACTACAATCAACGGAGAGTATCAAATGGTTGTTTCCTTAGGCTTACGTAAATTTCTTACATTAATTGTTAATATCACTTTAATTTTAGTTTAAATAATATTCTTAATTTAGTTACAGTCAGGCAGGAAATTTCTTGTTTAATTATACGTTATATTTAAATTTTAATGAAACATAAAAATGTCATATTCACTGTTAATAAAGTTTAATTTTTAGAACAAACAGAAATAAAACATTAGGGCCTAATTTTAACATGCATTGCTTCAAACACTTAAGCAGACATTGTGTTTGAAATTATCATCACTTATAAAATTGTCAATTGTAGTGATGAAAAACAAAATGTGCTTGGCTGTAATTGATCCTTAGGGAGGTGAATTTAACAACTTGTACATGTTATTTTAAATTAGTTCCAAATCAAGGATGAGCAGGAAACTGAACAAAACGCCGGTCTTTTGTTCAGTTTTGACCCTTCCTCGGTGAACTCTCCCTAAAATGACGAAATTCCAACTTGTATGTTGTTGCATATTTGATATATTCTCATAAACTCTTCATACCAAATAGTATAAGAATAAGAATATAATAAGAAAATGTTTATTTCAAAAATGTACATAAACATGGCCTCGCCAAGTTATAGAAAACTTGTCGGCGAGGTCCATAAATTTATCTAAATACAATTTTTACTTTTTTCAGATTATTTCAATTTGAAAATAATGTCAATCCTATTTACAATATACAAGTCAATACAATTTATCAATCCTATTCACAATATAGAAGAATGAATAATCATAAAAAGGATATAAATAATATGTAGAATAAACTGATTCAAAATATAGGCCAGTGAAGTAATATATAATTTGAATTTATTTTCAAGTAATTAGTCCAAAGATTTTTCTACATAATACAAGCAGGAATGTTTTCGTCTTTAAAAATAATTGTTGATTAGATAAAATGGTTAAGTTATTTCTCTCATATTTATATATCTTATCTATATATATAATTCTGTAAGCGATATTTCTTGAGCAAAATTGTGAGCGTCATACAGATCGCAGAAAGATGGGAGTGGTCTTGAATTAAAGGTCTCGGTCCCATGCACGAGGGAAAACTATCGGCGTGACCACAATGTTAACAGGAAATGAGAAATCACGTAAAACGTCCTCCATAAGAATAGCATGGGAATTTAAAAAACGTCTGCTTTGTATACATTAAAACATGTGTTATGGTTTAATTTTAAAATGAGACACAGATGATAACATTGAGTGAAGATAACAAAATAATTCACACCAAGAGAAGCAATCTATATAATAATTCTGTAAACGAACTTTCTAGGGCAAAATTGTGAGCGTTTTACAAATCGCAGGAAGATGGTAGGAGTCTCAAATTAAAGATTTCGGTCCCATAAAGCGTACCCATAAAGTTACAAGGAAATGAGAAATATAGTAAAACGTCCTCCTTAAGAATAGCATGGGGGTTCGAAAAATGTCTTCTTTGTGTACATTCAAACATATGTTTTGGTTTTATTTTAAAAAGAGAGACAGATTATAAAATTGAGTAAAGAACTACTCATAGCCAAATGACAAAAATTAACCCTAGAGTCGTAATACTATAATAAGAGGTTTTGTTGCTTTGAGCTACTAAAAATTCTACTAGGAAAGTTAACCTTACATACTATTACAAATTGATTGCTGATTTTACTGTTGTTACTATAATTTAAATTGTAAAAAAATGAGCGTGTATGCAAATCATAAAATACTTTCTGATCGTTAATAGAGATGCAATGGCGATGAATTGTGGTTTGAGAAACACCTACATTATTTCCATTGTTTTGGTTTTATTTTAAGACGAAAAGTGTCAAATGATTATATTGAATGACGATGGCACATCAGTCGACGATGAAAGTGTATCAGTCAGTGAAGTTTTGGTATTCTGTTAGCTGAATTTTCCGAGAAACCTTGCAGTCATTTCATAGATTGTAGGATTACAGGAGACGAGTTAAAATCTGAGGGTTTTCCTACATACTAGAGGAAAATGCAGCAGGTAAAAAACTTTAGAACAAAATGGGAAATATATAAGAATGATTACTTTCTGAAAGGTTCTCCTTAAAGATTCTCCATGTAGTACGATTAAAAAAAATCTGCTTTGTTTACACAAAATTAAGAGTTTTGATTAGGAGGGATGAATATTAACAGCAAATGAAGATGCTAACGAGTAACATAATAGTACAGGATTGATAAGAGTACTTGGGGGTGAATAGTCTGTTCAAACAGTATTGTTAAAATATTAGGCATTTATAAACCTCAAATTAAAATTGAATTTTCTGGAAACCTTCGATGTGGAAGAAATGTTAATACGTTATGGTTCATGCTATTTTAATTTTATGATTAGGGGCTTTTGCCCCTATGCGCCACTAGTATTCATATATTTCACTAATTTGACAAAGTTCTAACTACGTCCAATTCAACTTCGTACTTATTGTGACAAGGTTCTAACTGCAGCTGCATCAGCTGTTACACCTTTTGCCTGTTTCTATTAGCTGTTACGTTAGAACAAATGTTCAAAGCCAACCGCCCCAGCCTTAGAGAGGAAACCTAGGCCTAAAAATAATACCCTCATCGTAGCAGATCTGCGTACTCATTGAATTTTCAAAGGAATTTGAGATTTTGTATTTTCCCTACATACACTGTAGGAATAGTTATGTAGGTTTATTGCCATAGGATGCTGTAAAAAATGTTAGTTGTTAGGAAATGTAACAACATGTTGGCATTTTTGGTAAGGTAAAAATCAAATTGTGTAAATGTTCAGCACTTTTTAATATTCCCCATAAACCCCATGGGGATGAGTTTGTAGGTTTGCCGTCACACGGGCTTTGTTAACAAATATCAGTTAAACTCTCCCTATTTAATGTAAATACTACATTTTAACAATAAGTTATTCAATAAATAAGCGAGATGCAGGGTTTTACCGATTTCCCATCAGGTTAACATGAAAACCTATTTTTTTATCTTTTTCCCCGAATCTGTTAAGCCAAGTTAAAAATTCAAATACTAAACTGATTGTTTTTTAATCTCTTCAAAATAGTTTCAGCTAAAAATATTAAATTTGAAAAATTGAACTCATTTTTACTCTATTGAAACCACATAAAACCCCGTTCCCATTACCCGACAATGCAGGTTCGCGAACTCATGAAAATAGATCTGGTGTTACATTTTCATACCAAATTTCATCAAAACCGGAGGTCCCCTTTGAAAGTTATCATAAAAATGATGTTTTTTGGCTTCTTGGGACCTCTAAATGATAAGTAAAGTGTTCCCGACTTAGGTCTTACCATGACTACTACCGTAATAGCGTATTCCCTATAGGGAAATAAAAAAAATCCCGAATTAAGACCTGGCCGGGGCTCACGGTGTTCAACGTAAACCCCCAGTCTTGAAGAAATAAAATAAATTCTTTTCAGTTTTGAAGAAAAAAGATATCCAAGCTGCATTTTCCTTCATGCCCTTGTAGGACATTTAATACTATAAGGTAATTCTCAAGCTGTAAATGAAAGGGTGTACATACAATGCTCAGTTGTTCATACTTAATTTACAATGCAATAATGTCAGTTTTGTGTTATTTTCGCAATAAATGATATGATTTTATTTTGAATTTGCAAGTTATAACCTTTATTTCAAACCGCTCCCTAAAATAATTCCAGCAAAGTTACTTTGAAAGGGTTCCAAGTGTGCAGTTAGAACCTTGTCAGTCCCAGCATACACTATGTTGTCTATGACAAAGTTCTAACTGCAAAAGTGCACTAACATTAATTAACCCAACTGCTAATATTTTATTCATTTAACATAATTTACTTAAAATATAAAATTAGTTAAGATAATCTTACCAACTAACATCAATTTAAATTTTAGTTTTAAAAAGTTGTAGGCTATTGAAACTTTGACGTTGAATATCTCAAAACTTGTGTCAAAACAGTTAGCACCATGTCAAACCAAGGGCTTGATCTGCCGATAGTAGTAAGTAAATAATCTAATTATAATCTAATAGGTACTTCTCATTATTTATAGCCGACCACGAATGAGTGGATAGTGGATTAATTTTGTAATGATATTCGAACTACATATTCAAAATAATTATAAATCCGGAAAAAAGGTAAAAAAACCTTGTTGGACACAGTATTGATTAAGTGTGATCGGGTAAATGCTTGAAGCCGTGACAAGGCAGAATATGTGAGGATCGAGAGCGGACAGAAATGGAAACATCACAGCCATTGCGGTGGAGTCAGCTTGATGTTTAAAGTTGTTATAGCACATTTTGTGAATTTATACATGAGCCGATAAAGTTAAATATAAATATTTTTTATTCATCAACATTTTATTTATGTAACATTAATGATAATAGTTTATGTTTTTATGATGTATGCAATCATGTGCAGATTAATCTTTGTTCAAATAAATCGTGATATAATAATCATATAATAAAAAATAGTATGATCGTTGTTCTAAGGGGCCTGTCCTTTATATTCAGTATTTTAACTTTAACCAATCATGTGTTATTACTTTTGTAATATAGTATATATCAAATAATGAGTGACACACAAATAAGTAAATTGGTCAATGTGCTGAAATGAATACTTAAAATAACAATTTAATTACTTACGTACTATTTTCATAAGAGTTTTGTAATTTTAAACAAAATAGTACTTTAATAGGGTATTAAAATAAAAACAAATTTATTGACTTTGATTAAATCTTTAAGTTAAGTTTACGTACCGAATAGTTTCTTGTTAAACCCAATTTGATAATCAACTCTATCGATTGAGACCGACTGCATTGTAGGAAGATTTATTGTCTTAATCAAACACAGGACAATCAGGTCAGCGACTAAAGCAGTCTGGGACACAGAAGGGCTTTGCATCTCCACGCTTTGCCTTTATGAACAATTAAGTGACAAAGTTTTGAACGTAAAGATGTTACTGCAAAGTAACTGAAAACTTGCCTAGAGAATATCAAGTATTCTCACAATGCGTTTTACCATTGAACATACAATTGTGTGAAGGAGTATAAATTTATGTAATTTTGTGTGTCATGTTTTTGTTTTATATAAATAGATATAACATTATTATTTGATCATTTATATTTTACAAAATATTGTGTGTGCTTTATACATAGTTTCCAGCAAAAAATGTTGCATTGGCAATAAATTTCACTAATTTAATATATTTAAATTAATATTCGTCAAACTTCTTCATAGACGCCTGTTACTCAGCTAATTGAAAATTTACAATGTAAGCAAGGGAATTTCGCTTAACAACCTTTTATTTGTTAATTGGACAAAAACTCAACTTGTACACTTTAGTAGAAAAAACGTAAACTGATATAATATTGGCAATGCATGTAAAACGGAATATTCCGAAGCTACTAAAGATACTTGAAATTAAAGCCTTGCTGATTTTTACAGATTTTAAAGTAAAAAAAAGAAAAAAACAATAAGAAAATCCTAAAAGAGGAAATATGGTAAAATCTGATGTAATCTCAATGATGTAGAAAATGATGTCAGATTGCACTACTGTTAACAATCGTTTAAAACCTGATATTCTCGATCCTTCTTAAAATTTATTTAAAATTCAATGTTTTGTAGGCCCTTTTAACACTCAATAGAAAATGATTTTCTAGTTATATCGTATAGTTATGTGTAGAATTTATCCCTACAACAAGACAAAAATAAGTTAAAGCAGTCGGAGGCTTAATTTTAAGTTTACGTTTCTTTGATTATTGTTAGGTTAGATCACGTAAGGTTTTGAAACCTTAATCATTTGTATTCCATCAATAATGGGTTTAATTTGTTTAGATAACGTACTAGTTTTACTCGTAACAACTTTTGAAAACACTTTTCGTGGCTTCTCTTGGACTCACCATTTGAGCTAAATGTCATTAACTTTTGGTTTTCAATTCACTATGTAAGCCCTGATATGAATGTTTAAAGATTCATTACTTTTTATACCATGTAGAAAAATGTGTGTAGTTGAAACTTAAAGAAGACATTATTTGAAATTATTAGACATTAATTGTGTCTAAAAGTACAATTTCTCTAAATGTAAATAGAAAATACAATAAAACCCTCATTTAATTATCCTTTAAATAAAAGTACTGTCACTTTTTATGTATCGTAAAAAAATAATGTTCATATTAAATTACGTTATGATATTTTTTACTAACTAACTTTTTTTTTGTACATCATTAGTGAAGGCACATTATATAGCATCATTTAATTATCATTATTACCCCTGAGTAGGTACTTAGTAACCCTCTGCCCTGTTGATAACAATTTTAATGCTTCAAGCTTTAGTAGCTTAATTTCGCACACAATAATTCCAACTATACTGTCAAAACTTAGTTTCCTACATGTATGTTTGTAGTTAACTACATTACAATATAGCCGTGTTTTAAGTTGAAGCTATGAATTTGATTAAATATATTATAAACTGTCATTACGTGGAATAGAAAACTGATTTCCATAATTTAAAATATCAATACGCTTTGAGCTAAACCATTATTTTTCGGCAATTCTTTTCATTACTAATGATGAAGACTCGTTAAACAAACACGTTTTGTAAGTCATTTCTGTATTTTTAAATATTTTTTTAAATTCTTTTTATAATATTGTATTTTACACCGATATTGTATGTGATAGAGATACCGTTTCATTAGAATAATCTGCCTTAGTCGATGTTCTTTGAACTTAAAACTTTTATAGACCCAGTTATTATACATTTAATCAATCACTACTATAATACCATTGAAAATCTTGAACACATTCATCTAAGGTGAAAAGTGTAAGAATAGACTCATTCTAAATAAATACAAAATGGAAACATCGTTGCTTTCAAAGATACTTATTAACCCTTTTGTACTTGTCTGTTTTTGGGACCACCCATTATTTTAAGGCTAAATAGGGAAAAACAATAAATACCACATATTATCATTAAGAACTGATCTCCATTAACATTTTTTGTACAAATTTGTAGGAAGGTATGCGTTAATTTAGGTAAATAGAATGTAAAAAAGATCATTTGTTTCACTCAATTTGATAAAATTTCTGTATTTAAAGGCAATGTCTTACCAACAGACTCAAATGATTTCCTAGAATTCGTAAACCTACAAAGCAAAAAACAACACAAGACAAACAGAATTCAGAGGCAGAGTAAATTGTTTTCACAGCTGAGAGATTCACAAACAAAAGATCCAATGGCTCTGCTGATAGAGCTTACAGCATCCACCGTGTTTCATAAAACATATTTCCGAGCGAGGTTAAAGTACACGCATACAGAATATTTATTTAAACTGCCAAACAAATATATGTTATCTTTAATTCTATTAAAATGTATCATACATTTTAAACTTCAAACATTGATCTTCTCTTTATAAATGAGTATGGTTTTATATTACAAATAATTTAAAAGATCGTTATTTTGACATGCCTATTATAATTGCTTCATCACTAGTAACTAATTATTTGATATGTATAAATTGGTAAGTATATTAACAAATATTTAATATCTAATTTCACAGGGTTTTTATCATTTATGTGAATGAGACTAAATCAACATCAATTAAAATTTCTCACTTGAAATTGATGACACTTGAGATGGATACGAACTGCTTCAAAACTAGAGAAGACTGATAAAAACGGTTGGCTAAGGTAGTGAATTTGAACCAATGGCATCAAACCCATCGACAAAAGTGTTCGTCAATCAACGACCTTATAGCACGTATAGTGTAGTATAAATCAAGCCAAAATATGGCTGGAAAATTAAAAGATTTTCGGACAACGAATTTTTGCTGAAATGTGTTCTATGCCTTCCCCTGACCTCCCTCAGAAAAGTCCCCTGAAATCCCGAGTGGGCAACATGCCTAAAATGATGGGATGGCCCATGTGGAGTGAGAAATAAATCTTTCGTCCACCAATGAGTTTAGGTAGATCAAATTAAAACTCTTAAGTAGTAGAATTTAATGCTGCAAACACCATCTAAAAAGGTTGCCTGAGTCGAAAACGGCAGCCTGTCAAACTTCGAATTAAAATCAAATTTTAACCTAAATGCTTAAAATTGTAATAATTTTCGAAATACTCGACTTTCGAGGTGTGGTTTGAAGCAAAACGCTTGCTTTTACTATTACCTTTGAAATTGCGAATAGCTTGTCATGTGCCTATTGTATTACCCCTGAACCATCCAAAACACATGAACGTCCCAAAGAGGAAGTTAAAAAGATTCTTAGTCCATAGCAATGCTATATATAATTTTAAAGGTCTTATTAAGGAGAGTACATAACCGAAAACCAGACCTCAAAAGATCAAATATGTCGGAAGTTATTGCATTTCAAAGTTTTGGTAATATTATTTTATTCTAAACTTTGAACGCCTGCCATTTTACTCCTGACAGTTATATTGAGGTCAGGTTTACGGCATTGTATTCTGCATTTGGATACCTTTAATTTGATATATATAAACCTTCTGGCTTGTATTTAAATGTAGTATGCTTAATATAAAATTTTAATGTAACTCCTTATGGGCCAACCCCTAATTTTTTAGCGTGATCCCCATATGGGATTTCTGGGGACTTTTCGGAGGAAGGTCAGGGAATGCCATAGAACACATTTCATAATAAATTGGCTTTCCAAAAATTATTTCATTTCTCCCGAATAATTTTACTACACTAGTATAGCTGTTTAATTGACCTTAAATAAAATTTTAAAACCAACATTGGTCTTTAAGCACTATGTATCCAAGACTTAAATAGATCTAAATGGAAACAAAACAGCAATGTCTAAGATGCCAAAATCGAAATACATAAACATCTGAAACTTTTGTTTCTACTAGTTTATCCCCGAATGAAGTTACCTAACATGGTGACTGAAGTGGCAAGTCCGGGTACGAAGCCTGCAGGTTACTAGTTTACATTTATATTTGTCTGGTTTGGCCTAGTTCACTAATCAATGTAGGATAGCTACACGAGTTTTTTTATAAGGATAATTAACCCTCAATTACTGTCGCCCTCAAACTTTTATTTAATATTGTAAAAAGTTTTATTAAAATTGTTTACATTACAATAAATTCATAACCGAGAAAATTCGCGTATAACTCGATCAAACAGAAAAATGTTGTTAATTCGAGGATTTTTATCATTATTTAGAAAAGATAAACGGATATTCAGTCGGATGTTTATTTAAGTGTAAAATTTAATCAGGCAATCCCAACAATATAACAGATTTAAAAAATAATTTGAGATACATGTGTTTTAAATACATTAGCAGAACACGGACTTGTACTCGGTAAAGTTGTTAAGCTTCGCATCACTTTCTCAAACAAAGCTTGTTTGCTACGCTCACTCTTCCTCTTCGTTCTTAAGAAGAGTGTAACTAATTGAGTGATCCGTGGGTAAGGTTGGGCGCAGCAAGCGACCAACATGGGACTGCAAAACCCTCATTCCTAAGGGTCACTACACCACTGTATTGTTAACAAAAATTAAACCTATACAAAACTATCCTAAAATTTGACAATTGATTAAATAATATTTAACAAGGGAATAACTAACACAATGAAAAATGAATAAAGAAAAACCCAGTTAAATAACAATACATACGATCAAGGCAGTTGGAGTGCTTGAGTGAGGGATATTCAAAACACATTTTACACTTATACACTGCAATGAAAAAACATACATTATTTTCATCACAAAATAATGTAATAAGGTTAACTTTTAACCGTTCATTCAAGACATTTGATTCCTGATATATTTAAACAGAATACCAAAAAAACTTTACCAATTAGGATACATATAACGTATTTATATTATAAATAGAAAGATGAAACAATAAAAGCTACAGAGGTATTCCTTTAAACCTGCTATCTGCCAAAGGCACGTATAGTAAAAAGCGAATGTTCTTTTAGCCGCGTATCGGTGGAATAAAAACGTTTCATTTAAGCGGTTCTTTGTTAAAGCAATTTCGCTCTTCTCACCTTATCTAAAGAACATTTAAATTCTGAATATTATATTTTTATAATATAAATACTATAAATGTGGAAGTTTGAATCCTGTTTTATGAGCGACTCGAACACACTAATTAGTCAGTTAATTTACATAACAATTTGCAATACTGTGTTTATATCTCAAAATAAAAATGTTCCCTGTTATAATCTTCCCTCTATTACCGAAAAAGTGTTTAACAGAATGATTTTGGAAATTTCAGCAAATTTTGATGTCATTCTTTTAGAAAATTGCTTAGTAAGACGAAGTTACACACTTTTCCTGATGGATATATTGAATTGGAAAAAGTGAACATCCACAAACACAATTACATAAATTAATTCTTTTAAACAGTTACTATTGCTTCTATCTTCTGAATTGGAACACTTTAGGCAGAATACAGGCAGATAATTAGTAAATAATTCAGAGTAAAGTTTATTAAATTTAGGATGCCTAACGTACGCAGCTTATCAGAAAAAAAACCAATGTACCATATTGACTGGACAGTTTCAGTTATAATCAGTTGTATATCTTTAACTCTGTCTATATGAAATTGCTCGTAAAATGATGTATATTTTGATAGCTCGATTTTTGTCAAAGCAGTAACATTTTCAGACAGTTGTTATTGTTGAAACTCTCGTATTCCAGTCCCAATCGTTCTCAGTTTAATCAAGAGTCGAGAGTCCGTGCTCTTTTCACTTTAAATTTACACATAAGGTAAAATCTAAATGAAGTTTATTTTGTCATTTTTAAGTTAGGAAACTCCACTTCCACAGGATTCATGTATCCGTAATTAAACCTTCAGCTGGAATTGCCTACCGAAATTCTGTCATAGTAAATAATAGCTTTGTTAATAAGTCTTAAACATGTATTTTAAGTGAATTAGGGAGATAATTAAACAAATCAATTATAAAAGTGATTACCGGGGCGATGCCCAGCTCGTTAATCAAGTCACAGGCACGCCACCGTTTTTAAGTTTATAAATTTAAATTATATCGAGCGAATCTCAGCCCGCGAAGGTAACACAGGATCGCTTGGTTATTGTGTGATTAAAATCAAATTATTTTACTTGGATTAATAAGAATTTAGAAATTGGCGACTCCAAGCCTAGGTGCACCAGGACACAGGAGTGCTGAAAAATATTATTTTTCGTAATCACTGACAATTCATAAGTTAAACAGACGGATAATACCCGCACTAATTTTATTTATACCACAAGATAAAATCAACGAAACGGAACGATTGATGGAAAATTATATTATACTGAATTATGACAAAGGCAAATATATGACTTAAGTAGCGGTTTAGGTGAGTCCTGCATCCACGGAACGCACACACGAACTGAACTGGACATTTCGGGAAACCGGCGCGCGGCGACGTTGTCCGTGGAGGCTTATCTTTTAGAGTTAAGAGCGGAGATCTTATCTTTTAGAGATAAGAGCGGAGATCTCTACATAGTTGGTGTTCACATAGAGGTTCCAAACTCTCGGTGATGTTGTGAATCTCAAATTTAGGTTTAATCAAACTCACTGTATTGTCCAATCCTCGGCTGATTCGGCCGTCATGTGAGTACTTTCGCTAGACTGAGTTTACATTATAGACTGTACGAAGATAGCGGCACACTGCTGATACAGCCAGCAGCTGCTGAGGCGAAGGATATTCTCCAATGTCACGTTGCCTTTCTGGTGCCAGACACAACAGACCAGGTGCTGACTTTTCATTCATCTTCAATAGAATAGCATTGAATTGTTATTAATATTAGCTCTATACATATCAAAATCTTTGAAAAAATTATTTTAGAGCAGTGAAATTCTTTTATGGAAAAATACAATTTACTATCTGATGATGAATTTGGATTTCGAAAAAACATAAATACAATTAATGCAATCTACAAATTAGTATCTTCTGCTATAAAAGCCATCGATAAAAATTAAAATGCTTTAGCCATAGTTATAGATTTCCAAAAAACATTTGATATGGTATCACATCAATTGATATTAGATAGATTGCAAGCTATTGGGTATTAGTCATAAATGGTTTAAATCTTATTTGGAAAAACGCACACAAGCTGCACAGATTCCATATATTGATGGCAACGAATGTTTGCGATATGAAAGCTCTTAAGTAGTTAGAATGTATGGCATGAGTGCCACAAGGATCGCTTTTAGGCCCAAAAATTTTTTTTGTTATACATAAATAACATTAATGAATGCCCAAGAAATTCAGATGTTGTTCTCTTTGCTTTTTCATTTTGCTATTTCATTGCTAGGTCACCCCGCAAAGTTAACTTGCCCTAGATAGTCAATCGCCTTGTCATAATACATGATATTTATATTAAAAAGAGTTTTATAATGTTGTTTATACAATTTAAATTAAAAGGTATCGGGTGCTGGGGGTTATTCAAAATAATGCAGTTAAGGTATAAGGTGGTGTGAATTAACTTTATGAACAGCTCGAAGTTGAATGTCCTGAAGAGTTGACTAAGATTCAATATCAGATGCATTCATACATAGTTTATGTAGAGCCTTTATATATAATATAAGGAATTCAATGTATAAGCTACTAATTGTGCCATTTACATGTGTTTTGGTCAATAGAAAATTTTTTACATTTAATGGCTCTTAAAATTTTACTTACTTCAATATTGCTATGACTAAAAATAATTTACTTTAGTAATGAAGATTTTAGCGAATTTACCTATAGGGAATGCGCTATTACGGTATGAGCCATGGTAAGACCTAAGCCCGGGGCCATGTTACTTTTTCATTTTGAGGTTTCCAGAGGCCAAAAATACCGTTTGTTCATTTTCATACATATTTGTTATAATATTGAAATATTGTATATTTTTTATCAACAATAATAATGGACCAATTCTAAATTTTCAGTTGTTAAAATCAAATTTTCTGAAGAAATTTGTATAACATATAGTGGACTTATCTCAAAATTTTATGTTTAATCTACTTTATTTTTATCCTTTATAATTTTACATATGACTGTATTTTAATCACATGTAATAATATTTACTTTTTTATTTGTGTTATGGAGTGAGATCTGAAGATGACAACATGTGTGTCGAAAAGCCTCATCCACAAAAAATGAAATTATAAAAATATTGGCTAGTGAACAATAAACTTTATTTTCATTTGTATATACAGGGTGTCCAGCTTCCACCTTTACAAACTTTTCCAGGTTATTAAGCATGCCAAAACAAACAGAAAAATCATAAAAACATATGTCCGGAAATGCTTCGTTAAGCCGCTAGCCGCCATTTTGTTTTTTACACTTAAGAATTTTTATTTCCGTAACGGGTTGTTGTATGGAGTTCATATTTGGCATGTACCTTAATCACACCAATGCGCATTTTTAGAAAAAATATTATTTTTTTACGATCTATATTTTCAAAATGGCGGTCATTTTAAGTTTTTAAACTCAAATATCTCAAAAACCGTAAATTTTATAAAAATGTTACTAGACACAAAAAAGTTGACAAATTAAATTATCTAAACAGTGATACCAAGTTTGTAAGGATCCGGCAACAAATAAGCGAGTTATGGTGGTTTTCCTGTAGAAAAACACTGATTTTGCACTGAGGTTAATGCCAATTTAGGTTATTTTAAGGGAAAAATCTCAATAACTCCGTTATTTGTTGTCGAATCCTTACAAACTTGGTATCATTGTTTAGATAATTTAATTTGTCAACTTTTTTGTGTCTAGTAAAATTTTTATAAAATTTACGGTTTTTTAGATATTTGAGTTTAAAAATTTAAAATGGCCGCCATTTTGAAAATATAGATCGGCAAAAAATAATATTTTTTCTAAAAATGAGCATTGGTGTGATTAAGGTATATGCCAAATATGAACTCCGTACAACAACCCATTACGGAAATAAAAATTCTTAAGTGTAAAAAACAAAATGGCGGCTAGCGGCTTAACGAAGCATTTCCGGACATATGTTTATATGATTTTTCTGTTTGTTTTGGCATGCTTAATAACCTGAAAAAGTTTGTAAAGGTGGAAGCTGGACACCCTGTATATACAGGGTGAGTTTCTTAAAGTGATCCAATAGCTAACTTTTTTATTTTAAATTTGACAGTATACTTCTTATGGGGGACCCCCTTTACTTTTTTATTCTGGTTTCAGATATGTATTTCACTTTTCAAAAATTCCCGCCATTTTTCCAATATGGCGGCCAACTTTAAAATTTCTTATGGAACACCCTACATTTTATGGTGTTTTTAAAATTTTCATGTTATTTTAAGACTTTTTTATTCTTTGTCATTTTTCTCTAAACCTAACGGTTAGGAAGCTAGAGGCAATTAAAGTTCATTTTTAGTTCCATAAGAATAACATGGGGCAAACTTTATCTGCCCATATCTCCGAAACCATTGATAAAAATAAAAAATACTTGAGAGTAAAAATGTCTTACATTGATGTTTTAAGAACATTTCACTGATAAAAATGATAATTTACGCATAAATTAACTTCAATCCAATATGGCGGACAAAATATAGTGAAATGTATTAGTGAAATGTTCTTAAAACATCAATTTAAGACATTTTTATTCCTGAGTATTTTTTATTTTTATCAATGGTTTCGGAGATATGGGCAGATAAAGTTTGCCCCATGTTATTCTTATGGAACTAAAAATGAACTTCAATTGCCTCTAGCTCCCTAACCGTTAGGTTTAGAGAAAAATGACAAAGAATAAAAAAGTCTTAAAATAACATGAAAATTTTAAAAACACCATAAAATGTAGGGTGTTCCATAAGAAATTTTAAAGTTGGCCGCCATATTGGAAAAATGGCGGGAATTTTTGAAAAGTGAAATACATATCTGAAACCAGAATAAAAAAGTAAAGGGGGTCCCCCATAAGAAGTATACTGTCAAATTTAAAATAAAAAAGTTAGCTATTGGATCACTTTAAGAAACTCACCCTGTATATATGTGTGTCAGTGTACTGATAACGGATAGGTTTTCCATGTTATTCTTATGGGGAATCAACAAAACCCTGTATCTAACATATTCATTGACATAACTTAATCAAATTTGGTATGTACATTATCTAGATAGGGTTCAACTTATACTTGCTTACAAACCCCATTTGGTGGCAACCTACACTCAACCCCATGGGGTTTATGGGAAAAATAGAAAATTGCCAGATCTTTATAAAATTTTGTGTTTATCTTCATCAGTTATTGATTGACTTAGATTTTCTAACAAAACCCCATAGCAGGAAACCTACATACTTGATTCTATGGTGTTTTTATGGGGAAAGTACTCGTAAAACGTCTTAAATTCAATTGGAAACTCGCTGAGTACGCAGGTCTGGTGCGATGGAGGGCATTTTTGTTTATAAAAGTTTACAAATAATATAGTTATTTGCACACTAGAATGTTTAAGTGACAGATGCAATGCATTCTCAAGTTAATGGTCACAAAACTTTTAACATACAAGCTTTAAAATATCATACAACATTCAACCAGGAATCCTCTGATTCATAATATACGATGTTCATTTTGTTTTGTTTAAACATTTCTACAAGATTGAGAAAGCGACTCGTTTAAGGAGTATCACAAGTTATTTGGACAGTCCGGGCTCTAGACCGAGATTAAATGAGCAGAAGCAAAAGCTCAGTGGTCAGGATGATTACCGTCTATATTGTTGGGAGCCGGGCAGTGGCCGCAATTGGCTCTTGAACATGTGAGTGTAACAACTGAATCCTCTTAAATATAGTAGATCAATGATTAGGAACTTAATTGTTTTTCCTCCGAAATTCTTTAAGAAGTTTTAAAACTCAATTCACTGATTGTTTACGGTACGATTACATATTCGTGATAGTATTAAACATTATTCTTACTTTTTTTATTGGCTACACATCAATAGAAAAATAAAACAATATTTTTTTAATCTCAATATTTTGACTTTTTGCTAGAAGAACCCCAGAACTATCAATATAACGAAACGGGACAAAATATTTTATATTAAATGGTAAACAAACCGCATGATTATTTACATATCCTAAGTTAAAAAAGGTAGTTTTTATTTAATAATATATGAAGTGTTTTTGTTATTTACTTATATTTTGCGTATTTAATTATTTCTTTAATTTCCTCTCTTCATTACCGGTGTAGTATAAACTAAGCTTAAATGTTGAATATTGGTTGGAATATAGTTTTCGTTCGGATATATACAAGCGTGGTCTTAATAAATATACATAAATGTACCATCACGGACTGAAACTGTATTTACCAAGAGAGCTTAAACATTTTACCTGTGTTCATACAAGTAATAAGAAAAGGAAGATAAAGAAAGCCTTAAAAATCCTAATAAAATAAATAAGAACTAACACGTAACTCACTTTTAATAATATTAACTAAAAAACCTACTGTGTAAACTATAGAATATGTATATTATCCTGTGTTTTGTTTACCATCTTATTTAAAATCATTTTCATTTCCCAATTCTGTTTTGTTGATAATGCTGAGGATGACTGATAGAAAGTCAACGTACTGTATATAGAGACTTTTGAGAAAAAATCGAATGATGTGCATCCAATAAAAATAAATTAAGAATAACAGTTTATTGAACTCTACTTTAAATATTTTGCAAGTATAACATAACAATTGTGAAATGCAAAAAGCTTTGTTTATCTACGTCATTTATCTTTTAATAAAATGTTACTAAAAAATATAACAAATTAAATAATTATTATATTTAAAATGGAAATCCCCTAGTACACTGAAATAAAGTATCTAATCATAAAATATACACGAGTCAATTTTTTAACCTAGTTGAAATGAATACATTTCACCACTCGATTTTGAATCTTATTACTTTCAGTCGAAAATTGCTCTATGATTTCAGATACATATCTTCACAGAGGCACATATGAGGTCTCGTTATTTCGTCGTTACAGGTTTGGAAAGAAATATCTCTCACGAGAACTCGTCGATCTCTAATATGTATGTAAGTACCTCTGGAACCTCGATACCGCCGAGTGTGTGAGTCAATAATGACATTTTAATGTCATGCATCATTTCTTTTATCGTCATGATATTTTGCATTGAAAAATATTCAAAACAATGAAATATTCTACTACAAAATACTTTTTTCTATTTATTACACAAAATTGTCAAGAAGAGTATACCTTATCACAAAATTTATAACTAAAACAACTCAAGGGATTAGTAGAATTAAGTATTATTAAGCAATTTGGGTTCAGAAATTTACATATGCGAATCGGGTAACAATACCTCTTATTAGTTCATATTTCGCATTAAGAAAAATAGTACTCATCGTAGTTTTTGTGAAATCAACTCGTATAACAAGCATCAGCCGAAGCCAGGTTACTAATCACTCTATCGCGATGCCGTGAGAAATTTTGAATTAATCTGGGTTCATAAATTACACAATCTATCATATAATCTATTGGATAACTGATTTTAGTATCTGTTGAGTAGATAAATTTTTTTGGCGAATTTTCCTGAGGGCATACGCTGTTAAGTCAATAGTCATGGGTAAGACCTTGGCCCAGGACCACTTTACTTTTTGTCTTAATATCCGCAGAAACCAAAAACACCTTCTGTTGAAATTCACGTTTATGTATATACTATATACATATGTGTATATGTCCGGGAATGCGATAACTTTTAAACGAAATGTCTGATTTTGATTAAATTTTGTACACGTGTGTATACCAGCATCTACTTGAATGAGTTCGCGAACCAGAATTATCAGATGAGAACAGATTTTTATGGAGTTTCAAAAATATAAAAAAAATTTATGGCCTTTGTATCAATTTTTTCAATTTTAACTAAAACCATACAGAAGAGCAAAAAAACAAACGATCTAGTATTAAAAATTTTAACATAGCTTAAATTGTTATGGAGAAAATCCTAACCTTCGTTTCTCATGTTTTTTTACGTTTTTTAACAAAATTAGCAGCGCGTCAGAGAAAATTTCTAGGAAGCTTAATGAAAATGTACTTTTTGACGACTGTGAGAGCTTGTTGCGTCAATCATTCAATGGCGTCACCCTATTAGTTATTTAATTTAACTAAATATGTTTGTATTAACTAATTGAGAATGATGTAAACCAGTTGTAAATTTAACGACAGTTTGCTCTTTGTTATTTATATGAATGGCATGAGAATTTGTATAAATAGGTTGCATGCAAGACTATATTTTTTCTTTATTCAAGCTGAAAAATATAGTACTTTACAAACAGTTTATATTTTTAATTAGTTGAAATCTAATCATAAAATCTTAAACCCCTTTCAAGGGTGAGAACAAATTGTGGTCACAATTAGCCCAGTTACAAACAAAATGGTCAGTAACTATCCTGACCTCAAAGCTCTGGCTCAGGTTCTGGCTTAGGTTCTAGATGTTTGGTCCTCAAAATCCTTTGTAGAAAATCCTTAAAAGCTGAATGCATTTAAACTTTATTATAGGCCTACTATTAAAATTGGTTTATAGTATTCGTAAATTGCCTCCTCTTAATAACCAAACATACAGTTTATAATATACACGGTAAGGTATAACGGCTTTCATTTCGCATGGAAACTTATATACCCCAACCTCTTTTAACCTGTAATTTTCATCCATTTTGTAAACTGTTTTAGAGTAAACCTTAAAAAGAGGATATTTTTGACCGTTGGAAATTTTTGTAATCAAAACAATTTCTCCACTGACAAAATATACAAACTAATCATTGCATATTTCAAATATATTTAATTGTATATATTTAAAATTAAGCTGACCTAATTACAATTAAACCTGTCAGATTGGTCACGTAATGCATTACACAAGCTACAATCAATGTCCCTAGCGTCGACCATTGTTCATCCATGTGTCAGCCAATTATTTGGTTCCAACAATCTCCAATTGTGACGACATTCCTGGTTTAAATTGAACGTATTTGATTTTCCTCTATGATAAAATAATATAATAACAACATGTACATCCTAATATATTTTTTCAATAAATAATTTTAAAATCATTAATTTTTATTAATCAATACTTTTAATTGATGTTGTTACATCAAAATAATTTAATTAATGTTATATCTTACATTCAAATCCACATTTTATAAAGGGGGTTTCCTTTGTGGTATTTTTTGGTTATTAAGTTTTTCATAAAGTGGGATATTTTATGGAAACCACTCTGTGCTTGATCCGAACTTTTAAATATTAATCACGTTTTGTAAGGGAAGTTCACTGGAGCAAGATGTAACAACCAGAAACCGTTCTAAGAAATAACAATATAATCTAAAAATTGACGATGACATTGCTTCAGGAAACCAAATATAAACATTTATGATTCCCCCGAACCGAAACAAATTAACGTTTTGAGTGGGCAACAAACATTGATATTGATATGTACACTGTATTTCAATTCACTTTACCCAAAACCAATCTGTAAAATCAATAGGAATTACACTGCTTCATATCAACGTTTTTCTCTAAATTGTATTCATAATTTTTTTAATTACTTAGCCAGTATTTTCGATGCAATTGAATCAAATAAGTTTAAAAATTATAAATCTTTTGTATATGGTATTAAATATTACCCAGTTTTTTACTTCAAAGTTTCGTCAAACCTTTGTTTAATATAAAATGCTTTAATTATTATTAATTTCAATACAGTTTTATCTAAATGGAAATCAATAATACATTTCAAATCCCGTTTAAATGAGGGTGAATTTTTTTTAAATTTAATTTGATTAAAAATAATAGATTTAATGGAAAACCAAAAGAATGTGAGAAGGGTTTTGCAAGGACCAATATAGCCTCCAATATAGGAGTATATGTGTAATGGTTATTGCTAGTGCTAAGTTTAGCTGACCCTAATGCTGGTTGTCTTTTGAATTTCTACTCCTACGTCCAACGTTTTTGGCATATAATCAGCGTAATAGAAATCATTTTTATGTATTAGCTTTTCTATAAGTATCGATAATTTAACGGTGCATTAAATGAACCCATGTTTTTTTTTACCTTTGACAAGTTTTTAAAGATATGTAAAGTTATTAACATTTTTAATAGTCTTAATCCTGTGAGCTTTTGCTTAAAAACACTTCTAGTATTGACCTCATTGTTTTGACAACTAATTTATTGCCTTAGTCTGTAACGTTATGACCTTGTTATATGCTAGTACTCTGTATTTATAGATTTGAGTTTGTACATATATTACATAAAACCCGTCTAAAAATGATATTATTTGATATATTTTTTTTATAAATTACAACAAAATAACCTTCAGATGTAATTATTTTCGAGCTAAGCTAGTATCAATTATCGATTTACATCAGGGCTCAGTCCACTTAGGCTTTTCGGAATGAGGGGCCCCAAATACAATAAAAAGCCTTCATACAATAATAAACATAATATCGTAATATGTCAGTAACAATAATAGATATGACACACCCATGACAATAAGTTATTACGAGCATATATTTAATGAGTAACACTAAATATTTGTTAAAAAAATGTTATTTGTCATATTTATCGTTAATAATTCCTAAGTAGTTCAGTTCACGATATCCTCGTGTGGTACAAGGCTTAAGCTTTAATCTCCGACCTAAACACACATTGACCCCGTTGTAAGGGCAAATGTTGGCGTTAACCAAGTGGCTTTATTAAGCTAACATTGCATGCTGGTGGTTTTACATTTTATGTTCTATTAAATCAGTATCGATACATTGCAATGTATCCATCTTAGATTATCAAGAGTTTTAAAAGAGGAAATACCTGAAAGTTGACTGAACTAAAGTTGTGAAAGTCATATTTACTGAACTTACCTGCAGTGATTTATGGTATTACCTAAACGTAATAGTAGTGGCAAAGTAGGGCTGCTGGCTCAGGTCAATGACCCCTGAGGAATGCTGACGTCACCAAGGTCACTGACGTCACGAATGACGTCATCGGTGACGTCATCGATGACGTCATATCTATGACGTCATAGGTATGACGTAATAGAAATGACGTCATGACGACGTCATCACCGCTGACGTCACCATAATGACGTCATTGACGTAATTAAGGTCAAGGTCACGCGGAAAGACAAAAAAATTTTTTCTTTGCACTCTTGTGGTTCCTAGTATTCGGCTGTGGAGTGAAAATCCACGAGAAACCACAAAAGTGCAAAGAAAAATTTATTTTCCCAGCGACCAGACCGAAAAACCTACCAAATGTGACGTAAGGCATTCCTCAGAGGCCATTGACCTGAACCCTAGCAACCCCACTCTTAAAACTAAAAAAATAAATAATTTTTATTTCCACTTACCCACTGGAGAAACCAGAAGCCCAACTGGGAACAAAATTGCGAACAGCCGACGGTGGTGGTGTCATCACCGCGCGGGAGCCGGACGCCGACTGACCGGACAGCACCGCGCCGTCCGGGTACCAGGCCGCGTGGTGGGGGTAAAGTGGTCAGATGCGAAAAAATAAAAAAAATTATTTTTTTCTAACAACTCATCCGAGTTTGTTCTTTTGCTGGACCTCCGTTACTTGGAGTGGAAATATTTGTTAAGAAAATAAATTTTTTTATTAATTTCTAAGTGACCTTGACACTTAGTCTGGAATTGGAGTCACCAGCGTTATTTTACTGGCAAAAGTTAGCTCGTCTAAAAGTTTTTGAAACATTTTATCATCCATAGTGATCTTGGTGTCCCTTGAGTAAAATTTTGGATTATTCCTAAGGCAGCGTTTCATTTTTGTCAAAGTGGAAGTCTTGGACACCCTAACAGAATTATTTTGCTTTGCCAGCAAAAATTTTACTCTTAATAATTTTTCTCGCAAAGTTTCAGCCATAGCTGTGTCTCACAGTAAGGTTAGTATAAAACTGAAAAACTCAGTCAATTGTAGCACCTAAGCTGGAAGTAGTGGGGGAACAGGGCTGTAGTGGTGGGGGTAATGCGGTCTGGTGTTGCTATGTTTAGAAACAGTTTGTTGCGAACTGTCCAAGTATTAACACGTACTGTGTAGAAAAAAATAACAGCGAGACTAGTATAAAATTTAAGTCCGAGAAAATACTTATTGTTAGGTTAATAAAGAGGTAGAGCTAAATGAAAAAAATTATTGTACAAGATGTGCATGGTTCAATTTTGCAGCTAAGTTCAAAATCCACCAGTGTGGAACAAAATTTAATCATGAGGTTAAATATTTAAACACATCTGCGAAAATATTAGGAGGCTTGTAGAGCTAAATAAAAATTAATTTTGTAGCAAACAGGCAGCGATATATTTTTGCCAAGTCATATAATAAGAGGGAATGATGTAAAAATTGAAATTTTACTCACAGAAAGTCTGGTAGCGTTAAGGCGCAGCGTATACCATGCGTCGTGGGAGAAGGCTGCCGAGTAACTGACTTGTTTTTAGAGGCAAGATGGCAGACATGGGTTGGTTATATAAGTGTTATGTAATCCGCAAGCGATACCGGAGACAAAATTAAATTTGTTCCCAACCAACACTGACTGTAGGCTGAGCTGAGAGAGACAAAATAAAATGAAATGAAATATTATTCTATACTGCAACTGTCTTGGACCGAAAAATATTCTAAGTCCCAAGACCCCCCCCCCCCTCGGCTCCGGACGAAAAGTGCGCCCCCCCCCCCCCCCGGGGGAGGAGGAGGTGGCATAGCCCGAGGCGTTGCCATACCTTGATACGTGTTGCATAATGAGATCCGGTTAGTAATGTATTCAGGTGTGGCTCTTGGAGATTGTCCAATGCCGCAAACAAGTACGTGTCGAGGTCTGCCTGTTTACGTAACCAGGTCCGGTTCCCCCACTCCTGACCGGCTCAGCTTCGGTTCTCTGAGGCTTAGCTTCCTCGCAGTTGCTTTCAAACACTTCAGCTGAGTGGTTGAAGCTCTGCCCTACAGGATTCGCAATGTAATGTTGGCGCCGCATTATATTGGGAATTCTTTTCTAGTCTAAGGCATGGCATGTGTAGTGTTAGGAAATAATTTTATTTTGTGCTTGCTGCTTGGTGCTCGGTGTTGGTTGTGATTTAGTGAAAGTGTTGTGCAGTGAAAAATATTTGTGTGTGCTAATATTTCCACAGGTTGGTGTTAGTCTAAGTCTTGTGTTTAGAAAAATAATTCTTTGTATTAATCTTCCACAGGTTGTCCCTAAAAATTAGTTTTTATAAATTTTTGGCTTCCTTAGCCTATGTAAATAGTTATACTGTTAGGTTTGAGGCTTTGAAGCCTCCGTAAAATTAAATTTTTTTTTCGAGGCTTAGCATGCCTCAAGAATTATTTTTTACCAACAATAGTATGACACTTAACGAGCCTGGGGGTTGGCCCCTGGGGATCCACCGTTAGGCCTTGTGCCAGCGGCGCTGCTGGACCTCATCACTCGTCACTGGCAACATACGGGTGGTTGGCATCCTTCAGCACGAAGTGTCGGCCCTGACACTGACCGGTACATTAGGCTTTATGTCAGTGCATTGCATTAGGCTTTATGTCAGTGTACTGGTTAAGATGGGGCCCAGGTCATGATTAGCATAACCTTATGATTCCCATTGGGAACCAAAATTATTTAGCATGTTTCCCTTGTGGAAACTCAAAATTAAGTAAAAATTTCTTATTTTTTGTAACATGAATCCCCCTATGTTTAAGTTTTGTGTTGTAAAATATTTCTTTGTACTAATCTTCCACAGGTTGTCCCTAAGAAAAAATATTTTCTAAATTCGTATATTGGAGGATTAGCCTCTGTAAATTGGCAGTTAAAGTGTTAGGTTTGAGGCTTAGAAGCCTCCGTAAAATAATTTCTTTTGGAGGCTTAGCATGCCTCAATAATTATTTTTTAACAACAGTAGTATGGTGCTTAACGAGCCTGGGGGTAGGCCCCTGGGGATCCACCCTTAGGTTTTCGGACCAAGGGCGCTGCTGGGCCTCATCACTCGTCACTGGAAACATACGGGTGGTTGGCATCCTTCAGCACGAAGCACCGGGTCCTGACACTGTCCGGTACGTTAGGCTTTATGTCAGTTTATCGGTTAAGATGGGGCCCAGGTCATGATTAGCATGACCTTATGATTCCCGTTAGGGGAACCAAAATTATTGTAGCATGTTTCCCTTATGGAAACTCAAAATTAAGTAAAATTATTTTTTTATTTTTCACCTCCCCCTAAGTTGTGAGATTCCCCCGAGGCCTTTGACCGCCGGCGGTCTTAGGCCTCGGGGGAATTTCTTTTTAATTCTTGGATGACCTTGACCTATATTTGTGTGTGAATAAAAAAATAAAATAATTTTTGTTCCACATGTAGTCACAGTCAGCCAACACTTGGCGGATTTTTGCCAAAGTCCTGAGAGCTCGCAGGACTTAGAGCGATATGCGTTAAAGTGTTGGTTGTCTGGGCAGTGGTAAAATATTTTATTTGATATTCACACATAAGTAAGGGTAGCAGCCATCCAAGAGTTAAAGTCCTAGGGGTAGGTGACCCCCCCCCCCCCCGAAATTTTTTTTTTTTGGATTTTGACCTTGACCAAAAATTTTTTGCTCCGGACGAAAACTGCGCCCCCCCCCCCCCCGAAATTTTTTTTTTTTGGATTTTGACCTTGACCAAAAATTTTTTGCTCCGGACGAAAACTGCCCCCCCCCCCCCCCTCCGAGGGGGAGGTGGAGGCCTCAGGTACTTTTCCATTGGCACGTTTGGCCACTTGGTTACATAAGTAGATCCGGGTATTACGTAACAGACTTGTTTGCCCCCACCACATAGTGTGCTGGAATATTCCAATGGGTCGCGAGCTGCTTCATTCTGCTTTCAGACTTGCAGCCTGCTAGCCGACTCTACACCGCTCTCGTGACCATGGGTGTTCGCATCAAGAATTATCCAACTGCCTCGCCTGCTGTGACCTCCGCTCCAATGCCGACCACTTCGCCTGCTGTGACCTCCGCTCCAATGCCTACCGCCTCGTCCCTTTCAATGCCGATTCTTGATGTTTCGCAGATTCCCCTGCCGCCAACCACGACTGCTTCGCCTCAAAAAATTATTGTGGACCTGAGACCCGGCGCTTCCTCTACCATCACTGCCAGCACTATGCTTCGCACAATTTTGACCACGGTGACAGCTATGTGTACTGTGACAACACCAACAGTCACAACCGTGGCAAGTGGAAGTAGTGTGGATCCCGGCCTGGTAACCATCAATTTGGACTCGGACGAGGAAATCTTTGAGAAGCCGAAGGAACGGAGGTCACCTTCCAAGCCATCTACTCCTATCAAAAATTATTTTTCCACCTTTGATCCTATCTCTCCCGTCCATAGCCCTTCCAAACCCGAACTAAATTTAACTTCTTTCCCTTCCACTTCCAATGACCTTCAAGTGGAGCAACCCACAAACAATAAAGTAAGTAAAATTAATTCTGGTCTGAAAAAAACAGTAAAGAAGGCAGCGGCACCGAAACGCCAATGTAATTATGTTTGGATAACTGGAGCGAAAGTAAATCAAAAATGCACCAGGTGGGCTGTGAGCGGCGAGGAGTTGTGCCGCTATCACTTCGACCGCAAAACAGCATCCAATCGGAGCACTCTTGATTCATGTTCGCTTAACATTGCCCCTAAGAAAACCACACAGATTCCCAAGGTACGTTATCAAAGACTCTATGCTGGTGAAAAATATTTCTTTCGAGCACACGTTTGTGTGAAACCTCACCTGTTTTTGATGAGGCATAAAGACCAGAACGTTCATGTAAGGGTTGCTAAAAAATTCATTGTTCCTAGATTTATGACCAACAGAGGGTACTTGATACGTGTTAAAGTTTTAAACAAGCTGAGGACTGTGTGGCGTTTGCAGGAGTAATGCAATCAGTAAGACTGTTTGTTTAATTTTCTAAATTTTGTTTTCCAAACATTTCCTTTTTCCAAATTAAAGTTTATTAAATTTTGTTTTTCCAAATTATTTCTTCACCCTCTTGAAATAAGGGAGGGGGGTATTATATAAATGAGCTATTTAAAAAAAAAAAAAAAAAAAATAGTTCATTTATATAATATCTTAACCTGGGGATAATGTTTTTTTTTTTTAAAAAAAAAAAACATTATTCAGACACGTCCCAAACCAGTGTCCTGGATGGTGAAGAAAAAGTTATAGCAAAAAACTTTTTTGTATTAAACTGATGTTTAGCTTCAAGGTAAACCAGTCAATAATCATGTGACAACAGGGTTCCCCCACCATTACTGAACTCTTATACCCACTCACTAAGCTCATTCTGCCTTGAACGTTTCAATTTGTCAGACGTAATGTGCAGTATCAATCCGTTTGTTGGAGACCTGGAATTGCAGCGTTTACTATCGGGGCATGTATATGCTCCGATGCTGGTGGAATATAAAAATTATTGTTCACCTGAACAACAGGTGTCCCCAGAACCTGGACCTTCTAATGATGGTGAAGAAAACAGTATTTTGAGGAGTGAGTTGGTCAGAAATGTGTCCCCAGAACCTGGACCTTCCAATGATGGTGAAGAAACTAGTATTTTGAGGAGTGAGTTGGTCAAAGGTGAATTGGACAGAAATTTAAAAAGTAAATATATGAAACGGTTGGCGGATCAAAAGCGTAACTACAAGGAGCGAGCGGCAATGTTCCGTTTGCAGTTGTTACTGCCTAAAATCAGCAAACGTTCCAGCAAGCTCGACACCCTGACAGCCGCTTCTGATTACATCTGCTTGTTGGAATCAAAAATTAAATTTCTTGAAAGACAACTGCAAAATAAAAATAATAATTCTGAATATCTAGTGATTCGAAGTCCTGAGCAGGTTGATGATGGTAATGAACAAATTTTAGGAATGTAAGTAATAAAATCTTTTATTTTGTGTGAATTGGACTTGAACACGGATTAGCTGTTTGGTATGTGGAAAAAACAGAACGGGGGATAGAGCACTCTGTGATACTGGAATAACATATCACTTAGTGCTCTATCCCCCGCTCACAGGGTAATTTTATTTGACCTTGACCCACTAAAAAAGTGGTGGGGGTAATTTTAACCAAGCGTTGGGTTTTGAGGAGGTTGCTCAGTCTCAGTTTAGCGTAGCCAGGAGACACACACTTCGAGATGACTCCTTCCAGTCTTCAACAATTGTGTTTGGAAAAAATTTCTGATGAAACTGAATTGTTCCGTTATGTGGTGCATCAGTCTGGTGCACCACCAAAAATTAAAATTTTAATTAAGGAGTTTGATTTTGAAAGAAATGGTTACACCAATTATTTTGCGTATGTTTTTAGAAATGAAAATCTTAAGTTTTGCAAAGACTGTGGTTTTTTTGCGTGTGAGGACATGACAGAATTTGTAGAAAGCGGTGGCTACATGGTGATGACTGGAATTTCTAACCTAAAAAGAAATGAAATACCGCAAGAAAGGTGTGATATTTGTGCAGCTTATTTACACGACTGGCATACGTATAGCAGAAATCAGGTTGAGCCAAAAAGAAGTTTATTATTTCGTTGGCCAGGGGTAGCGCCTAGGTTTTAGGTGTAAAAACAAAATTTTACTTATGGTATTTAATGTATGACCTTGAAAAGTGGTGGGGGTAAGTTAATATATACATAGTGGAAAGCATCTGTTGGATTTATTCTTTGCAGAGCACTTCAGCCAGCATCATCATGGTAAGCCATTGTGTGGAGTTTGTTCTGTTGGAGGAGGACCTGGTGGAGATAGTGGAGCTGATTGAAGATACAACCAGGAAAGGAACAATAGAAAATGTAAGATGTGAACCTCAGGACGAGAGGTCACAACAAATTGTACAAAAATTTATTTCCAATCAGTTAACTGACAAAACTACAAACTTTGAGTTCGTAAAGTATTTATTTGATAACAAAGTAAATGCAAAAATGGCAATATTTTTTAAGAAATGAAAAAACTTATTAGTTTTTGTTATACGAGCTGGACTTGGACTTGGACTATGATATTTTGGTTAATGGATAACGTGGTGGTGGGGATAGTTTTGTGTATATAATAGGGTTGTGAACAGCAAAGGTGAATATTCAATCACGATGCCTCCGAGGGACAACACCGTAGCAGCACACAAGAAAATTTCACTTATTTTGCCAGAAATTCCAATAGAAGTAGTTAACCAGGAGGAAGAGGAAGAAGAAGAAGATGTAATGGAAGAAGAATTATCCGAAGAGGAAGAGATGGAAGCAGGTGAAAATAATTTTGCAAACACTGATGGTGACAGCTTTGACATTGATTTGTATGCTGATGAAACATTGGAATCATCCGAAGAAGAGGACAATAAGGAAAACATCACTCCTCAAATAAGAGCAGTATTGGATAAAATGTCATTGTGCAAAAGACTTGTGATGTGTAGCAGAAAATTATTTTTTGATTGTAGTGACGAGGAGGACAGTAGTGATGAATATTCACCTTTGTAAAAAAAAAATATTATTTAGCATTTAAAAACCCAAAAAAAAATATAAAATGTTAAAAAGAAAAAAAAAATAGAGCGGGGGATAGAGCAGCAGATGCTCTATCCTCCGCTCAAAATAATAATGTCCGATGACCTTGACCTACTTTTGTGAATTAATTGTGGTGGGGGAGAGCATTAGTGGTGGGGGAAACGTCATATATACGGGTAGTGAAACCTCAGTCTCATTTGGTAAGAAAGAGGGAACGCTGGATCGGAGGTGATGGTAAGATTGACTTTATAGCAAATACTTTAACACTGCAATATGTTAACAGGTTGTCAATGGTTAGGAAATATTTTTTTATTTTTTAGACTCGCTAGTTTGTTTAATTTTAAAACTTTAAATATATTTTCTTTTGGTCAAATGCTTTTGCCATACTTCCTACACGCTAACACTCATATAAAGTACAGGATTAAGCTGATCTCTCGGGGAAATACTATGTAGCCACCTCACACTGGTGATCCGAATCGCATAGTATTGGTGATTTATACAACATAAATTTTTTTATATGTTATATATCACCAATTCTTATTCGAGTCAGACCACCAATGTTAGGTGTCACATAAGTATTTCCCCGCGAGATCAGTCTTAATTCTGTACATTTTTTGAGTTTTGGCGTGTGGTAAGTGTGCTAAAAGCATTTGCTCAAACAAATATATTTAAAAGTTTTAATTTTAAACAAGCTGGATGGTAAAAAAATAAAAAAATATTTAACTTTTGAACCTGTTTACATATTATTGAAAGTATTTGTTAGAAAGTCGATCTTACTACCATCTCTTATCCAGTGTTCCCTCTTTTTTACCATATCAAAGGTGACCTTGACCTATATTGATTCTAAATGAAAGTTTTATAAAGAATTTATTATATTTTTGTTCTGCGCATGCGCAGAAGGAGTTTTTCCCAAGGTCACCCCCCACCACCCGTTATAAAAGGAGGTCGGCTAACCCAGCCTCTCATTATTGGATGAACCTTCGTGGAGTAAACATCCAAACGCTCTTGTGGTAAAAATGCTTCTTTGCCACATTTGTGGGGAATTTTTCCCTGATGAACATATTTTGCAAATCCATCTGGAATTGCATAAAGAAGAGGACAATGTGCAAGTAAGTGAAGACTATTTGGACTCTATTGAAAAATTTTTATCAGAACATCACAGAAGACTGGACGATTGGGAAAGCGAGCTGCAGTTGCTGCAAAGGAGGAGGCCAACCGTCATTCAGTTTGGAGGCGCCGGAACATCAGGACTTGGAAGGAGACCTACAGCGGACATGGACACGGACACGGACTCGTCGGACTCGGACTCGTCGGACTCGGACTCGGACATAAACATGGATTCAGAATCTGAAGGTAATGGCATAACACAACTACGCGCTATAGCATTGGAAGGACCTGTTGTCACACACTTTACAATAAATAATGTTCAATTGGAATTACAAAATTTTATTGACAGTGCAAAACTTTTAGTTAGTAAAACACTAAAGGAAGAGCTTAGAAGATTAAATTTTTTAAAATTTGGACTGGTATTAGACGCTATGTTCACAAACACTGATGGAGAAACATCACCAAGAGGATTTGTAACTAAAAACCGTACTTTAACTTTTGCATCCAATATTGATGATATAATTGTGGAGTGTTTGGAAGAGTTATTGACGAAGCTTCAAGAGCATGAAGGAAGGGGATCTGGCTGGACGCTAACATCAGTGGAAGGTATGGATTTAAGAATTCAAAAGCATGGGTATGGTATGAGGGGGAGTAGTTTCATCCCCCTACCAAAAAAGATCCAAGAAACCAAAGCGTGTATAAATGTAAAAAATTTTGACACGGAATGTTTTAAATATTCAATGCTAGCCAAATATGTTGTAAATAATACTTGTAGACCCGGTGTTGAATATCAAAATGTACAAAATAGATATAATTTTTGTGGTATGGTTTATCCTGTAAATATTAAAGATGTATGTAAATTTGAGAAGCAAAACCCCGGAGTCAGTGTAAATATTTTTGGGCTAGATGACGGCAATAATGTGTACCCACTACGGGTTGTAAAGAGAGAACTTCAAAACCATACGGATTTATTGTTGATTACAAAAGGTGAAATATCCCACTATGTATATATTAAAAACTTTGATGCCTTAGTCAACAAACAGCTGTCTCGTATGAAGTGTAAAAAAACTTTTTGCAAAAGATGCTTCTGTTTTGTAAATAAGGATATAAGGAGAGGTGGTGCCCAGTGGTTGTTGGAACATCAAAGGCTATGCAATGAAAATTACGAGTGTAAAATTAGTTTACCACCACCAACCCGATCTGTTGTACAGTTTAATCATATTAACCACCAGTATAGGATACCAATTGTTGTTTATGCAGACTTTGAGTCTACACTTGTACCGCTGGAAAACCCTGACGGTGAAATTACTAGAAGAACCAAGTACCAGATGCATAAACCAAATAGTTTTTGTTTGTTGGTTAAGTCTACCCTATCTGACCAACACTTGCAAAATTTCGGACTAACCACAACACCGGTATTGTACAGAGGTGAAAATCCTGCTAAATATTTTGTAGATACGTTGTATGATATAGCTAGTAAGGTGGATCAACTGTATGATAAAAATAATATTGTTCCTATGTTACCCCTTGAAGAAGAGGAGGAAATTCAATTTTTGAATGCTACATCTTGTTATATATGTAATAAAGAATTTACAGTGGACAATTATAAAGTTCACGATCATGACCATCTGACCGGATATTACAGAGGACCAGCTTGCAATGCATGTAATTTAAATTTAAAACTTCCAAATTTCATTCCAGTTGTGTTGCACAACCTTAGCGGGTATGATTCCCATTTTATAATACCGGAATTGGGAAGAGACACAGGCAAGATTGATGTGATAGCTCAAACTTTAGAACATTATATTAGTTTTTCTAAGAAAATTGGCAAAATAAAATTAAGATTTGTTGACTCATATAGGTTTATGCCATCAAGCCTTGCCAAACTAACTGACAATTTAAGACGACAGGATTTAAAGGAAACAAAGAAAATCGTACCTGCAGACAAATTGGATTTAGCATTAAGAAAAGGAGTGTTTCCTTATGACTATATTACAGGAATTGAAAAATTTGAAGAAACCAGACTACCACCCATTGAAGCTTTCAAAAGTAAACTGACAGACACGGAAATTTCAATTGAAGATTATAATCATGCGTGTAACGTCTGGAATGAATTAGGTATGCAAAATCTTGGTGAATATTCAGATTTTTATGTAAAATTGGATGTAACACTATTGTGTGATGTTATGGAACAATTTAGGAACACTTGCTTTGACGCCTATGGACTGGACCCCCTTCATTCGTTTACATCCCCCGGCTTAGCATGGCAGGCCATGCTAAAATCTACCGAGTGCAAGTTGGAACTGCTAAACGACATCGATATGGTTTTGATGATTGAATCAGGTGTACGCGGTGGATTAACACAGGCCGTTACAAGACATGTGAAAGCTAACAATAAATTTCTACCAAATTATGATGAGACTAAAGATTCAATTTTTCTTGGATATTTTGATGCCAATAATTTATACGGTTGGGCGATGTCCAAACCCCTTCCGTATGGCGACTTCCAGTGGGTAGACCCGGACAGCATCGGGGACATTATGCAGATCCCACAAGATGGACCGACCGGCTACATTTTCGACTGCGACTTCGAGTATCCAGAACACCTACACGATCATCATTACGACTTGCCACTGTTGGCTAAAACTGAAGTATCACCGACAGGAAGATGGCCCAAATTAATGATGACATTAAACAACAAAAACCGTTATGTGGCGCACTATTGGGTTGTACAACAAGCGTTGGAGTTAGGACTGAAAATAACAAAAATTCACCGAGTATTACAATTTTCTCAATCTTGTTACTTGAAACCCTACATAGACTCCAACACCGTGAGGAGAGCAGCAGCCACATCAGCTTTTGAAAAAGATTTTTATAAACTGATGAACAACTCAATCTTTGGAAAAACTTTAGAAAATAAGAGGAAACACAAAATTGTAAAATTAGTAAGTGATCCAAGAGCATTAGAAAAACTTGTACAAAAACCAAATTTCGGAACCACTATGATAATTAATGAAAATTTAGTAGCGGTAAGCATGAACAAAACCAAGATTGTTATGGATAGACCGTTGTACATAGGGATGTCAATATTGGATATAAGTAAAACGCATATGTATGATTTTCATTACAACAAAATGGTACAATATTATGGACGAGAAAATATCGGAGTAGCCTACATGGATACGGACGCACTAATTTATTGGATCAAGACGCAAGATATGTATGAAGATCTTCGAACGTTCATACACAAAAATGATTTTGATTTTTCCGACTACCCAAGAAACCATCCAAACTTCAATGAAGAAAACAAAAAGGTGCTTGGAAAATTTAAAGACGAATGCAATGGAGCTAGCATGGAAGAAATTATTGCACTAATGTCAAAATTGTATTCTTTCAAAGTGTATAAGGGAGAACAAGAAGAAACATCGACCACCAAGAAAGCAAAAGGTGTGAAGACAGGTTATTTAAAGAAAAATATAAACTTTGAACATTACAAAAACTGTTTATTTAACGACACCACCTTAACAGCAAAATTCAACGCCATAAGAAGTGAAAAACACAAACTATACAGTGTTACAGAAGTAAAAAAAGCACTATCGGCAAATGATGACAAAAGGCATATCATGGATGATAAAATTAACACTCTTCCTTTTGGCCACTACTCTCTTAATCCTATCAACGACTAACCTATTCTTCGTCCCTCTTCGACCCTCTACGACCTAAATTCCTTTTCCTTCCGTAAAAAAATGGGGAACACGGCAAGCCCAACGCCGTGTTCCCCATTTTTTTACATTAATTTGAATGACCTTGACCCAGTTAAATAAGGGTATAATAGAATAAAAAAAATATTTTTACTTCATCTACCGAAGAGGAAGGATAAAATTATGGATTTAAAACAAAAAATTGTTAATGAGCTTCATAAACCGGCTAGAAGAAAATTTCCCCGAAGAAATACTGTTATAAAAGGAATGAATGATCTATATCAAGCTGATTTAATCGAAATGATTCCTTATAGCAAACAAAATAAAGGATTTAAATATATATTGACTATTATCAATTGTTTTACAAAGATGGCAGATGCTTTACCGCTAAAAGATAAAACCGGCAAGAGTGTAACAAAAGCCATGGAAACTGCGATACAGAGAGACAAAAATACCATAAAACATTTACAAACCGATGATGGTAAAGAATATTTTAATAAAGAATTTTCAAATTTAATGAAAAAATACGGCATAAACCACTATTCGACTAATTCAGAGGTAAAAGCATCAATCATAGAAAGATTTAATCGAACTTTAAAAGGTGCGATGTACAAGATGTTTTCAAACAGAGGATCGCACGTATGGATTGATATGTTACCAAAACTAATAAAAGATTACAATAACAAGTTCCATAGAACAATTGGTATGAAACCGAACCAAGTGACTAGTAAAAATGAAAAACTCGTATTAAAACGTATAAAAATTAATACTAAACCAAAAGTTGAAAAACTAAAGCCTAAAACGTTTAACGTTGGTGATAAAGTGCGAATAAGCAAATACAAAGGTGTATTCAGTAAAAGATATCTACCAAATTGGACAAATGAGGTTTTTACCGTATTTAAGGTACAACCTACAGTGCCGGAAACTTACATTTTAAAAGATAATAAAGGACAATTGCTCGAAGGAGGGTTTTATGGACATGAAATGTTAAAATCCACAGTAGGTGATGTATATCTCGTTGAAAAGGTGTTACAACGGAAAAAAGATAAAGTTAAAGTGCGATGGTTAGGATTTAATAAGAGTGAAGATTCTTGGATACCTAAAAAGGATCTTATATAATGATGGAGCATCATTTTAGGTTGAACCTTTACAAAGGATGGAGATAATACCGCAAAAGGATAGTTTTCCTATTAATAATATTGATGAACTCACGGTGGACAATTCAGAATTAAACACTGGCAAACATGGTGTTTTATTACCAAACACGGTGCGTTGTCTTGTAACCGGTCCATCAAATTGTGGTAAAACAAATGTAGTATTCAATTTGATTACAAACCCAAAAGGATTGCGTTTCAATAACTTGTATGTCTTTTCCAAATCATTACAACAACCCAAATACCAATTATTAGAAAAAATATTTAATAATGTGCCAGAAGTGAAATATTACAAGTTTGATGCAAGTGAAAGTGTAATGCAACCGCATGAAGCTAAACCATTTTCAGTTTTTATATTTGATGATGTATCCTGTGAAAACCAAAACACTATCAGGAGTTATTTCGCTATGGGGCGACATAACAATATAGATAGCATTTACATAGGCCAGACTTATAGTAAAATACCAAAACAACTGATAAGAGACAATGCAAATGTGTTAATTGTATTCAAACAGGATGAAACTAACCTAAAACACATATATTACGATCATGTCAATGCGGATATGTCATATGAACGGTTTAAAGACATATGTGGTAAGGCTTGGGCTGAAAATTATGGATTTTTGACAATTATGAAGGAACAACCACTAAATAACGGTCGATACAGGATAGGTTTCGATAAATTTATATTAATTCACTAACCACTATATCACACAATCATTCTTGTACAGCACGTCTTGCTACAAACATGGTTAACCAAGAAAAGTTAGTAAAGGAAATTAAATCACTTAGTGATTCTATTCGGGCTAAAAACAGAGCGTTAAAGTTAGGTATCAGCGAAAGGGACAAATTTCTTGAATCTACTTTTAAACCTATTACAGAGCCTTTGAAACAATTGAACAAAAAATTGACTAAACCTTCTTTTCAAGGTGATATTATTGCTCCGATAACAGAATATGAAAGGGAAAGTGTAATATCAGAAGATATTAGCGATGGCGACCCGGAAGCCTCCATATTTAGTGATACAACGGCAGAAAGAGAAGAAGTATATGCTGGTAGTGAAGAAGATGTAGTATCTATAGCGAGTGAAGAAGAAAAAACAGAAGGAGAACCATCAAACATAAGCTTATTGGGTGAAAGTATTCATACAAAAGGACCTTTAGGAAGGAAATACTTGTTAAAACTGTTAATTGGAACTAATTCTACTAAAAAATACCACAGTTATGGAGCAAGAATGTCCAAAGAAGGTGTAATGATTGGTAATAGCAAATTGGATGTCGATGAACATGATAATATTCGCGTAGGTGATCAAATATATAAAGGAACAAGGGGACTATTTGAATTATTATTTCAAAATAAACCTTTAAAAGCATTGGTAAAAAATGATGATTTGGAAGTGTATAGCAAAATTTTGGAACAAACCAATGCATATAGAAGAAATTATTTACCTGAAGCACCCATATATAGGAATAAATCTGTAAAATATAAAGATTTTGTTTCCAAATTAATACCTATTATAAGAAGAAAACCTGTAAAAAGAAGATTAGTAGCATCCACTTTAGATTTAAGTTCCCCAGAACCGAGAAAAAGAAGCAAATCAGTCACCGGTAAAGGATTGATGAAGAAACTATACAATACAAACGTAATTTATTACAATAATATCAATAAATTGGTGGATAGAATGAAACTAATACATGAAGCCAAAGAAGCGGGTCATACTGGATTGGAAAACGAATGGGTGGCTTTAGTGGATGAACTTAGAAACCGAGGGGTAATCTCATAAAAATGCATTACTCCCTAAAATGCTATTCAGTTGCACCATGAGTGTCGACAAGTTCGGACGGTATTCCTCGGATGGATTATATTACGCGAATAACTTAAAAAGAGGTGCTGGTTTACCACAAACACCTGAAGGAGATTATGATATTAGTAATAAAAGGTTAAAAAACATAAAAGATCCCACGGACGAAAACGATGCCGTAAATTTAAAAATAGTAAAGGAAAAGATATCACCAACATTAAGACTACACAATAACACATATGATGCAGAAAATCATAGAATTATCAACATTGGTAAACCAAATGAAAACGGTGATGCGATAAACAAAGGTTATTTGTCATCTGAATTAAAAAATACGTTAAACTTCAATGGAAAAACGTATAGTGCTAACAATAAACGTATATCCAACGTAGATGACCCTAAAGATGCAAAGGACAGCGTGAATAGACGCTATTTACATTCCTTGATACCTGAAAAGACAAAAGATGGATTTTCTTTTTATAAATTTGTTATTAATGATATAGGTTATCCAAAAACTGAAAACGATGCTGTAAATCTAAAATATATTAAAGATCATTGTATCATACGTGATGTAGGGGTTATAGATTGTTTTAATAATTGTTTAGCAAATGTTAAAGATGGTTCGGCGCCATCAGATGGTGCAACAGTGGGTCAAATGATGGAAACCTTAAAACAAGAAACATCTGGATTTGTAAAACAAAACCAAGTAGTATCGCGGAAAGGGGATGTATTTGTGCAGGGAAATGAAAAGTTTACATTACTTGAAGAAAAGAATAATGCTTGGGATGGTAAAGGAAAGAAATTATCATATATAGGTATGGGTACAGAATTCTTTGATGTTCCAGTTGTAGCACAAACTATATGTTCTAATCCATATAATGATGAACCTTACATATGTAGGTTTAAAAAAAAAATACGTAACGTATCTCCTGGTATCAACGATTTCGATTGTGTTGTAGTTAGTCAATCTTTGATATTAGATAAACCAACTGGTGATATTTTTAATGCGGATGATAAGAAAATAGGTAATTTAAAACAAGGAAGTGATCCAAATGATGCTGCAACTGTAGGACAGGCTATAACAACTTCATTAAAGGACAATAAAGTATATACTTGTAATAATAAACGTATTACAGAACTTAAAGACCCTCAACATGTGGATAATGCTGTTACTGTTAATTTTCTTATTAAAGTTTTAGGAAATGCATTATTTGATATGTTCAATATTATTGCAACCCGTACACATTGGGGTAATTGGGTGTCTGAATCCGAGAGAGGTAATTGGATTAAAAAGGAAATTTTTAATAAATACTTTATTAACCCTAATACGCAAAAGTTTAGATCATCAGATTGGGGTGATATTGATATTTAATATAAGATCACAATAAATGATTTCATTTATGTCCAACTCGTCATAGAGGTAACACATAAGTTGAACATTGCGATTATAAAAGGACAATAATGGCGTTCCGGTACATCAGTCCATATCGAGACACTGTGAGGAAAGGAGGTGGGATCACATCTACAGCGGTTTCTCTGTTAAGTAAAGCCTTAAATCGAATTCCAGTAGGATCTGTCGTAAATAGAGCAATAGACGCTTTACCATACGAATTTCACATACCGGGAGGTTATCAGTATTGCGGACCAGGAACTAAATTGAAAAAACGACTGGAAAGAGGCGATCCAGGCATAAATAAGTTAGATCAAGCTTGTAAAGAACACGATATAGCATATTCCACATTTAGCGATACAAAAAATAGATCGATAGCTGATAAAAAGCTAGCGGATATAGCTTGGCAACGAGTAAAGTCTAGTGACGCTAGTATTGCAGAAAAAGCAGCAGCTTTAGCGGTAACAGCAGGTATGAAGGCTAAAACAGCGGTAGGAGGTGGAAAAAGGAGGAGAAAAGTAAAAAGGAGATCGGCAAAGACAAAACATGGGGGGAATATTAGAAGAAAACGACGTTCCACCAGAAAGGGTAGCAAAAAACCAACAGTATGGTCAATGGTAAAAAACGGGGCAGGTCTATACCTAAGACCATATCGTGCATATTAAATAAAAGAAATCAATTAGTAATACCACATAAAGCGTTAACAAATATCGAATTATTTAAATACATTTCATGTTTAAAAATACCTTTTTTTCGCGGTGTCTTTATGAAAGATGCTTTACCAGTTAAAATGTGGAAAAACGAAACCGGTATTGTAAATTTAGACAATTCTGAAGGTCCTGGCACTCATTGGGTTTGTTATAAGAAATTAGGTGATAATATTTATTACTTTGATAGTTTTGGCAATTTACCACCACCTAAAGAACTCGAGCATTACTTTAAATCTGCTAAAAACATATATTACAACTATAAAAGAGAACAACCTGATAACACATTAATATGTGGCCATTTATGTTTGGAATTCCTAGCTAAAAGTATCAGTCACCATTGACATGTCATCCTATACGGTATCATTAACAGGAAAATCGTCCACTTTGCGAAGTATCCTTTTTCCAGCGTTACGCTTGCAAGAAGGAAGATTTTGGGAAGCGGCACTGTTGGATTTTACAACTTACAACTCTATTCCCAATGTTACGGAAGATAAAAATAACTTATTGCATTATTATAAAGGAAAAGATGCCAGTGGGAAGTTTACAGACTTAGAAGTTTGCAGTTTACCCACAGGTTCTTATGAAATTGATCATATTAATGAAGTTTTGCAAAATAAAATGGGAAAAGACAATATAACATTAAAAGGTAATAACAATACGATGAAAGCTGAAATTAACTCCAAATATTATATAGATTTTACTCAGGAAGAGTCAATCGGTGAATTGTTAGGATTTCCCAAAGATGGGCCAATTTTAGAACCAAATCAAACACATTCCGGTAAACAAACTGTAACAATATTAAAAGTCAATAGTATAGATATAACTTGTAACATTATACAGGGAGCTTACAGAGATGGAGCAAATACCCATATAATACATACTTTTTACCCGAGTGTACCTCCAGGATTTAAAATTGTTGAAAAGCCACAAAACCTAGTATATCTGCCGTTGAACACCACTTTCATTTCAGACATCGTGTTGAACGTATTGGATCAAGACGGTAACTTGATAGATTTCCGAGAAGAGCCAATTACAGTTAGATTACATTTAAAATCGACACTTTAATACAAAAATCATGGGTTTATCATTTAAAAGTGGACAACCTACGGGAAACCATATTAGTAGCTCTTCAGCTGTGGAGGAGTTAACACGCGAGAACATTCGTTTCTTAGAAAAGATTGGTTTAAAATTAACCGATTATGGATATACTGGATATAGCGCAGGGTCCGACATTCGACGAAACCCTATGGGAAAAAGAATATCACACCCACAACCCTTACACTTCATCAAAATTGAACAATAACGACGAAATTCGTATTCCTATACAACATCAGGACATTTACACACTACCATGTGAAAGTTACTTGTATATCGAAGGAAAAGTTACTAAAAAGGATGGTTCTACTACTGGTACAACAGTTCCATTTATAAATAATCCTATGGCTTTCCTGTTTGATGAAATTAGATATGAAATATCAGGTGTAACAGTTGATTCCACTAAAAAAGTAGGTATTGCAACAACTTTAAAAGGGATAACATCTATATCACCTAATGAAACCAATTTACTTCAACCTGCCGGATGGGTTTTACCTGAACATGACACAATCACTCCGAATACAAAGGGATATTTTGATTTTCATATTCCATTACGTTTGTTGCTTGGATTTGCTGAAGATTATAGAAAAATAATATTAAATGTTAAACAAGAATTAGTTTTGTTGAGATCTTCTAACGATAAAGACATTATTAAAGCTCCAGACGGTACAACAGATGCAACTTTAGAATGGAAATTAACATTAGACAAAATTGTATGGAGAGTTCCACATGTTAAATTAGCTGACGAGCATAGAATGCTACTATTAAGGAAATTAAAGGCTGATCGTGATATTGTAATTCCTTTTAGAAGTTGGGAATTCCATGAACATCCCAGTTTACCTGCTACGGATCGACACACTTGGACTGTTAAAACATCTAATTACGTAGAACGAGCCAGGTATATTATATTTGGTTTACAAACAGGTAGGAGAGACAGTATCACAAAACATGCAGGGAAATTTGATCATTGCAACTTAAAAAATATTAAAGTTTATTTGAATTCACAGTTTTTCCCCTACGACAATTTAAATGTGTCATTCGCTAATAAAAAGTACAGTATATTATACGATATGTATGCGAGATTCCAAAATTCATATTACGGTAAAACAAATACACCTTTATTATCACCAGAAGAATACTTAGATGGTTACACAATAGTTGTAATTGATTGTTCTAAACAAAATGAATCAGTAAAATCATCAAGTGTTGACATAAAGATAGAAATGGAATTCAACGATCCTATACCTGCAAATACAACTGCATATTGTTTAATTTTACATGATAAAATTGTCACTTACACACCTTTGACAGGAATTGTTAAAAATGTTTTATAAAAACTCGTTTTTGTAAAATTTCAATCACGGGCGCGATTATAAAAGGGGAGCGCGCAGGTCGCTCCTGATCAGTTTGTTGCCTGACATCGTATGGGTAGCATCATCTTCAATATGGCTTCTACAAGTGGTACAACCGAATGCGATATAGAAAAAGAAATTTCAGAATTTTTGGACATGAATGGACAGCAACACGGTGCAGATCAAGAAGAAGAAAAAGGTAAAAAGAAAAAATATTTGTCCAAGAGGAAAAGAAATGTGGAAGAAAATATTTCACCAAATATTTTGATGGAAGTATTTTTAAGAATTTTTTATCCAATCTCTTCAAGTTTGGATAAAAGTGTTTTAATTGGAGTAATGAAATCAACCGACTATTCACCTACAGTAATTTTAACTCACGGAACAAAAATGATTTTGTTTACAGCCAATGCTTGGGAATCTTTTATGAAACACCTCCATTTATTGGAATGTTACTTTAATAGCAACATGTTTGGCAGAAAAACAAAAGTAGGACTATTGGATTCAGACTTGGAAATTGATATTATTAAACACCGAGGTGAACATCAAATGAGATTCAGAGATACAACCAAACATGACATAAAAATTCAACTTAACAGAGAAGAATTTTTTATTTTGACATGTGCAACGGAACCCATAACAAGATATTTAAGACAACTAGTGTTTTCCAGTTCAATTATTAAAGATTATTTAACAGACACTTTGGACAAACAACCGGACGCACCAATTTTGTATGGACCTGTGGACACTTCAATATTCAACAGAATTCCTCATGAAGTTCAAATGTGGAGACAATTGGAACAATATGTGCAAGAAAAAAATAATTTTGTAAAATCGGATGAAGAAACACATTTTAGTGATGAAAAGGATCAAAGTGATGAAAATGACTACAACAAAAATGACCAGATGGAAAGTTAAATAAATTTTTAAAATTTTTCACAACACTTTACACTTGAATTGGCAAATTTTCAATAAAAAATTCAAAATTTTGTGGGGTTAGGCCTACCGGGGATGGTGCCCACGTTAAATATACACCAACGCGCCTTTAACTGTACGGCCTGGCATAAATACGTGCCTACCGTGGTGTGGAAAACAGTTGACCTTCCGACACCGTGATGGATAGACTGGTGACCTTTCAAATGGACATGAAAGAAGAAATCAAGTCCAAACCGGGTATTATTGAATTTCAGGCGTTTCGTGGTAACGATGATCGGTTCATTATTAAAGAACTAGTATTTTATGATATAGATAAAAATATTCCTTATACATTTTTATTCAAACCACCATGCTCTTTTTCTTCACTAACCACCAAAGCCGCAACAACAAACCGATGGACTTGGAAATATTTTCATCACATCGATTGGTATGACGGTTTTACCAGTTATTCAGACTTGTATCATATTATGCATCAATTTTCAAATAAATTTACTAATATTTACACAAAGGGACTTGAAAAGAAAAGATGGATAGAACAATATACATCAAATCCAGTCAAAGACGTGCAAATTGATAAAAATTTTAAATTTATTTCTGAAAACGTTTGTATTTGCACACAAAGCGTAGAACATGAAAGGGACAGGCACTGTGCATTAAAAAACGCTTTAAAATTAGCTACTTACCTGCAAGATGGAGAAATCGGTGGTGGTGGTGGGGGTAACGTCGATTATAAAAGCGAGGAGCAGACCGAGACTTGGCACGAGTATTACTCGAGACTCCGAGACGACAACATCTCAGAGCTAGAAGACAGCGAGGACCTCTAGAACAACCATGGCATCCAACCAGTTTCTGCAGTCTTTGGTGGAACAATTCAACGCCCACTCCAAGTCTACAATTTTGCCGGTAAAAAAATGTTCAGAGCTGAAAGATGAAAAACATTACATCATACATGCTATGAAGAAGATGGAAACTACAGTCGGCGAGGCAATCTGCTGCAGCTTGAGCGAAGCTCCATATACACCAGGAGATGAAGCAAAATTTCAAATTTATTTGCCAAAAAGATTCGTCCATCTGCTACAAAACGAAGACCTGCGCTCCATTCAACCGGGATGCCTCTACTTGGTGTCCCACGGATCCAGCGGCAGCAACTCCACCGAGCTGACCATCCACATGGCCGAGAAGCAGCAGTGTTAAATAAAATTTAAATTTTTCTTGTATCTGTTTGTATTCACTATATAATTTTTCTCATGTAATCTTGTTTTTACTGTATTAAATAAACATTACCAAAAAAAAAACAAAAAAAATAAAAAAAATAAAAAAGGCAATATATCAATATGTGAAACAAATAACAAAAGGTTTCACATATTGATATGTTGCCTTTTTTTAAAAAAGCTCTGGGGTGACCTTGACCTTTGACCTTTGCATAAATTAAACAAAATAAAAATATTTTTCAAACAGCAATGTGTGTATGTGTGTGTGTGTGTGTGTGTGTGTGTGTGTGTGTGTGTGTGTGTGTGTTTTTTCCCCCACCATTTTGGGTTACCAGCATACAGACTGCAAAGAAGTCCAGTTTAATTGCAACTGTCAAACCATGAGCACCCTATTTGAGCTTTGTGTAAGAAAAATTATTCAAGATCAACAGCTATTTAGCCATACTTTACGTTCCAACGCTCCTCAGCAAATTAAAATTTTTATCAAACAGTACAAGCTAGACAACAGAGGTTACAACACTTTTGGGTGGTACAAGTTTGGTGATGGTACAAAATTTTGTCAAAATTGTGGAAGGGCTGCTGTATCTAACCCAGCACAATTCCTACAAGATGATGGATGTTTACAATTAGGCCATGTAGCTCCAGTTATGAGTTACGAAACACCCAAAGAACTTTGCACAATTTGTTCAATCAATATGTTTAGTTGGAAAAAATTTAACCACCTCCCATTAGACAGCATATAAAGTCCTTCCCCCACCACTATTTCATACTACCTTCAAACAACCATGCTAATATTCATTCCGCCTTTGGACATCACACGGAAAACATCAAGATGGCTCTCACTGTAAAATGCGCAAATTATGAAGAAGTATTTGTAAGAAATCTGCAAGAATTAAACGAAATTGTTGAAGAATTTAAATCACTAATCGAACAGGGATACCGACTAAACATGCAAATTTTTGCATGCAACACAAAATGCACCCATGGCTTCAGGGATGACGAGCCGCCAAGGTCACCATCATCATCAACTTCCTCGGCCTACTCCTCCAGATCGTCCATGAAGACTCAAGCCAGTCCAAACTTGGAATATTTCTCCTGACTAATATTTATATTTTGTTTCCTTACTTTACTTCAATATGCTTATTATTGTATTGTAATAAAAGAATAAAAAAATAAAAAAAAACCTATCTTGCTACAGTTTTGTAGCAAGATAGGATTTTTTTAAAACACAAATTGGATGACCTTGAACAGGTTCTAACATGTACAGGTGTAAACGTAACCACAAATTTTTTTTTATTTCCTAATGGTTAACCTTGAAACTTCCCCCACCATTTTTCCTCTTGGAGACCTGAGAAACAACACCAATGTGTTTCATTACATCTTGATCTTTCAAGCTGCAAACATGGATGTCCCACCACCAATATATGAGGCTGATGTAGCAGGAGGACAGAGAAGGAGATGCCAGCATTTGGATCTAGTGGAGTTGATGGAAAGGAGAATTGAAGAAAGGCAGATCAGGAAGGATACCATCCTAACACAAAAAATTTTAAAATTGGATCTTGTCATGCTTCTGGCCTTACTCATTGCAGTCTTCGTCTACTTGGTCTACGCAGTCATATACTGTCTAAGGTGCACGGAGTGTGCTGACAAGGGAGCCAACTTGCCAGTTTTCAACGCTACTCTTTAAATAAAATTTTCTTTTTTAAAACTCCAAATGGTTGACCTTGAACATGTCTCAACCTGTCTGGTTGTATCATGAAACAGAATTAATTTTCCTCTAAGAAACCAAACCCCTACCACCACCACAATTCCAAAAGAGCAATCCTACATGCAAGTCTGACTTCATTTCCGGCTCAGCTACGCTAGCGGTTACACGGTACAATGAAGTGGGAATTACTTGTTGACAACCTTGAACACCTGAAAGAAATTTATCAAAAACTGCACATGTTATTACTTCAACATCCAGGAATGGTAATTAAAATGGATTTGGAATACGACTGTCCAACCATCGACAGTATGGATATACCCGAAGGAGTGGTCCACAATACAGAAGAAGAAACTTGTTGCTGTGAAAGTAGCACTTCAACAACAACAAGCACAAGTCCATCCAGCTCATATGAGGATGAAGGCGGATTTTTGTAAATAAAAATTTAAATTTTTTTTTAAAACTTCAAATGGTTGACCTTGAACAGGTTTCAACATGTTGAAGAATATGGATGAAGAATAAAAAATTTTTTTTTTCTTCAATCTGATCACTTAACCCCCACCACATAACTGGGTACCTAGGATGCACGGAGTGACTTGGTCAGTCGCTATTCAACTCTTGCAGTGTGCACATCACACTTTTTCCGCTCAATTTACATAACTGGAGTTCTAAATGAAATATTTGGCTAAAACTTACATATTTCACAAGTTTTAAGCGAAACTAAAAATCGCGAAAAAAAAAAAATATTTTTTTTTTTTATTTTCATATGGTTCAAAATTTTACAAGTCCCAAGGTCACCTAAGAAAACAATTAGAAAAAAATTATTTTTTTTCATATAGCTCAAAATTTTACAAGTCCCAAGTTCATCTGAGAAAAAATAATATTATTTTTTTTTCATAATGTTTCCAACAAGTACAAACTCGAATGAGTTGTTGGAAAAAAAATAATTTTTTTTTATTTTTTCGCATCTGACCACTTTACCCCCACCACGCGGTCTGGTACCCGGACGGCGCGGTGCTGTCCGGTCAGTCGGCGTCCGGCTCCCGCGCGGTGATGACACCACCACCGTCGGCTGTTCGCAATTTTGTTTCCAGTTGGGCTTCGGGTTTCTCCAGTGGGTAAGTGGAAATAAAAATTATTTATTTTTTTAGTTTTAAGAGTGGGGTTGCTAGGGTTCAGGTCAATGGCCTCTGAGGAATGCCTTACGTCACATTTGGTAGGATTTTCGGTCTGGTCGCTGGGAAAATAAATTTTTCTTTGCACTTTTGTGGTTTCTCGTGGATTTTCACTCCACAGCCGAATACTAGAAACCACAAGAGTGCAAAGAAAAATTTTTTTGTCTTTCCGCGTGACCTTGACCTTAATTACGTCAATGACGTCATTATGGTGACGTCAGCGGTGATGACGTCGTCATGACGTCATTTCTATTACGTCATACCTATGACGTCATAGATATGACGTCATCGATGACGTCACCGATGACGTCATTCGTGACGTCAGTGACCTTGGTGACGTCAGCATTCCTCAGGGGTCATTGACCTGAGCCAGCAGCCCTACTTTGCCACTACTACCTTCATTGCATTGATTAATGTAATTTAAAAAATTAATTAAACAAGTTTATAAACGTTTGTTATATGCAGTACAATACTATGGTTTAATTTGACATGTTAGGGTTTAGAAGGAAACGAAGTATCTCCTAGTATCTGACACAGAGAAGACCACTCAAGTCCATCAATAATCTACAAGCTCTGAGTTTACTTTTCCATTAGCCTTAACAATTTCTCACAACAATATTACATCTATAGACAATTATAGAGCTTTTAGGTAATAGGGCCTACATTTTTGTCGTATAGGTAAAATTTAATTACTAAACTTTCAATCTACTTGCTTTCTCTCATTAATAGTTTTGTTTAACATTGTAATATTTGAAGTAAATTTTATCTGTATCCCTTTTAATCACTCTTTTTTGGGTGTGTGGTTTGTGTATGTGTATATGTACTCTTCAATAGTTCAATGGTTATTTTAAATTCAAAGTCAAATAAATATACATCATTAAAGTTGCACACATTATAGTTTCCAAGAAAATGCGTTTCTACCTTTTGCCTACACCAGAGGTACTTAATACTTTACTCGTCTATCTAAAACTATATGAAAATATAAATAGAGATTATAAGCATTTAGAAAGAAGAGAAAGTTTTTAACGGTGACAAATTTAGAATAAATTTCAATGCTGGTCTTGTTTAGGATTGTAAATCTTTATGTACTCGCCTACGGCTCCATGGGGACTCCGCCCCATGCCACCTTTATGGTTTCCATTGTTTCATACCATTTTTATATCATTATTATGCCATTCATGTCATAAGTCATTGCTAGTTCCGTTGAAGTAGATGAATCAAAAAATGTTAACCTGCAAATAATATAGTTTCTTACGTTAAGAGTAGGGAAATTTTAGGTAAATTATCAGCAAAGGATAAATAACTGTAGTGTCGATTGAAGTAAATTTAAAATTTTAGAACTCATACAGTTTGGTGTGTGTAAAATTTTGTACTTGTAATTTAGAAAGCAACATTTATGTTATAGCATTACTTGATTTTTAAGCATTTTTTATTTCATTTATATATATTATGGTAATGTATTTCATGTTTAAAAGTTCCTGTATTATTTTTTATATTTATTCACAATGATGTTTACATCATTTTACAATATTTACACCAATTTCAAAAAATAAAATCGCAAACTCGTGTACTTCAAAACTGTGTTGACACAACTTTATCAAACATGTAAAAATATTGTGTGAAAATATATCTGCTGCAACGAAGCCGTTCTCTCTGTTAGTCGGACTAATCTATTGTGAATTGTTTTTATTCAGATTCGATTCAGCGTATCTTCACGTTCAGCCATGTACGGGATTTCGTTCGCTAATCCTCTGAACAGTGTCGTAAATCTCGATCGTACCTAAAAAAGGTAGCAAAATTTTATGATTTCCAAATTCTAAACAATAATGATATGAACTTTTTATCTAAGTCAATGTTTTAGAATGTCATTGTCATTTTAATTTATGTCATTTTAGAATTCAAATGTCATTTTAGAAGAAGCAACTTAACAAATTAATTTCTTCTTTTAATGCCTAGTTAACCTTAATAACATTATTATTGATTTTTTCCGGGAGATAATATTATTATTATATGGTGTGTTTTTTCAGCAACGAACGTCAAGTCAATGATTAACCATCGTCATTTATAATTTTTTGTAACTTTTTTACAAGCTTAACTTTATTTATTAATCTACTACAAAAGAAAATAATTATGTCATTGGAAATGTTTAACAAACCTTTAAAGATAAAATTGATTTGTCAATTAGCTAGTCTAAAACTAAAATCATTGAAAAAATTGTTTATATATAATATTTGGGATTTGACAACAAATCACATCACTTTGTGTTTTTGGGTGATCATTATTTTTTATAATACTAAAAATGGATTTTAATTATATCCTATAATGATAAAATATTTTTAATAAAAAAACTTTAGTTAGACAGAGCATTTTACATTTTTTATTTGTTAGTTTGGTTTCCATGCAGAAGAGCACTATAATGGCTAAAAGGGTCGAAAACATGTGTATGTATGCAATTAGAAATCAAAATACAAATTTTTTATAACCCAAGTGAATATTTTCGTTTAAAGGTAATATTTAAAATAATTCTTTTGTCTTAAACCCTTCTTTGAGAAGGCTTCCACTATTAACATATACAGAAAAACTTAAGCTATTACCAAATACATTTTGGTGAGTTAAGAAAAATAAAACTACACGGAAACATGCAAATTGTACCCATTATTATCAACCTTGACTTAGCCTAAGGGTGCGCTCTACCCATCTGCCGCGCGCCCATGCAAGGGTTGGAATCTCCGTGAGTAGTGTGAAATTGGGAAGGCTGGGACGTGACGTCATCACGATGACGTCAGCAGTGATGACGTCACATGACGTCACATAAATGACGTCATGGTGACGTCACATAAATGACGTCATGGTGACGTCATCACTGCTGACGTCATCGTGATGACGTCACGTCCCAGCCTTCCCGATTTCACACTACTTCCGTGTTTGTCGCCCCAGTTGTAAACAGATTTAAAATATTTTGCTGTCATTCTTTTCGTAATATAATTTTGTACTCCTCTATCGTCTTAAAATTTCAATATTAATTTAAATTACTAAGCGGGGTGCTTGCTAATAATGTTGAAATAAGCGTTTTTGTATCAAGTTTTAACGTATTAAAACGATTTTTTAAGAAAAAATAAGACGATACACGAGTACAATCTTAAGAACATGAATCTGCAATAAGATTGGTAAAATGTCTATAGATAACGATGCAAGAAGGGAGATGCGAAAGGTCTGCAATTTCAAAAACATCATTATTAGACCACCGATCGATTTCGCACTGAAACCAAAAAAAACATTAAAGTAAAAAAAATTTAAATCACCAGTCATATATTTTCCAAAATGTGAGTTTCCGCGTATAGCGGCAGTTATCAGTCTCGCTCGACGATTTTGACGCCGAGGTAGAGCGCACCCTTAATTGCACGTGCGCGTTAACTATGTAACTAGTATGCGACCACTTAGTTTTTGGTTGAGTTAGGTTAGGTTAGATTTTAGAGTAGTGTGGTGGTAGACTAGTAGACATCATAATGTTAACGTTAAACGAAATTACCAATGTCTCTGAAGTCTCATAGCAAATAAATGGTATCAGTTAACAGACACATATTTTCTCCCAACAATATAAAAAAGATGTTAAAAGCATCAAACATTAATGTCTTGATGACTCAGTCGGATAGCTACCGGCTGAGCAGCGCTCGTTTGACCCTACGCGCGTCTGTGACTTTTAACAACGTACTGCACCGCTAAACGAAAAATTGAATTTTCTCCGCAACCACTTGACGTAGAGCAATAATTCAAAATACTAGATTATTTAGTTTTTTGAGCTTGATTTAATGGTGATAAGTAAAATTTAATTCAATGTAACAGCTATTTAGAAAATCCAAAAAATTGATTTTTGAAACACTTTTTACTTCATAACTTTTGAACGCGCATTTTCTCGGGGATGCGGTTGGTGTCATTTTATTCAGCATTTTAACCTTAATAAACCACAAAATTTTAATCAAAATCGTTAGAGCCGTTTTTGAGAAATTTTGATTTTTGACGATTTTTGAGGGTTTTTGGGGGTAAAATACCCTTAAAAATCAGAAATTCAAAAAAATGAAAAAAACGCCTGGAATTATCGTGGATTTGGATCTATGTACCAAATTTCATTAAAATCGGACCATTAGGGCATTCTCTAGCTCTGTTTACATCCTGACACACACACACACACACACACACACACACACACACACACACACACACACACACACACACACACACACACACACACACACACACACACACACACACACACACACACACACACACATAGACAGCACTCCGAAAACCACTTTTTTGGACTCAGGGGGAACCAAAATGGATAAATCCACCAACAACTCAAATTCGAAAATCTTGACGAAAACAATACTTTCTCCATATACTATGGTATAGAGGGAGAAAGTAAAAAGAGAAAGACAAGGGTTCCATTCTGTCGTGTACAACATTATTATATCGAGCAATAAGAAATATTTTTTTTAAGTTATCCGATAGAGATTAAATATGAGGCATAATCAGCACACCCAATTCCTTCTTTGCCCAAATGTATCTATCTATATGTACACCATATGCCAATACCATATGGTGATATTGTACCATATAGAGTAGATGATGTCAATACCAGAGGTTAATTATTTACTGAAATGTAAGATAAAAGAATAGTGGCGCTCTTGGTAGTCCTTCTTCTCGTTCACCTTTGTCATGGAACCTTCAGGTTAATAGATAGCATTTTTAAATAAGTTAAAAGACTATTCCAATTGTAACAAAATCTTACTCTGAACTAACTTTAACTTTTCAGGCATTGTTTTTTTTAGTTTTTTTGAACATAACAATAGAAACTAAATTCAATTAAAGAAAAACATGAATTCCTTCTTAATTTAGCAAATAACTAGGGTGATATCAGCGAAAAACTTGATCAAGTATCTCAGGTTTGCTAATAACCTATTTACTCCTCAATTAACGGTAAACATAAAAGAAATAATAAAAAATAAACCATCAGACAGTATATCGGACTTCAATTTTGTGTTAGCGAGTTTTAAGTTGAAGCATTGCATAAAATTGAATATATTCAGTCAGCAAAGTTTCGAAGAATCCATCTAGTAATGGTACACAATGTATTTAAATTATTCAACGTTACTAACTTCGTTTTAAAATAATAAATATAATGCAAATTATTAAATGAAATTTATGATACCTAGTCAGTATTAGTAGTGGGGAATGGGGGCTTTTGGGCCAGTCCAAGGTCACCCGAGCGATGACGTCATCGATGACGTCATCGAGGTCAATGACCTCATTGATGACGTCATCGATTGCATCATCGATGACGTCATCACCAATGACGTCACATCCATGACGTCACACCCATGACGTCACAGAAATGACGTGCTAATGACGTCATCACCCCTTACGTCACCAAGATGACGTCATCGATGTCACAAAAGGTCAAGGTCACGCTGAAACCTAAAATTTTTCGGCACTTTTGCTGTTTCTCGCACTACGCTCCGAGTTTCAGTCACAGGTACCATGACCTTGACGACTTGGAGCGAATTTTCGATGAGAAACAGCAAAAGTGCCGAGGAAATTTGAAGTTTGCAACGTTACTCTGCCTAAACCGTCATGTGACACCGCTCGGGTGACCTCGAACTGGCCCAGAAGCCCCCATTCGACCATTACTGCAACCGCGATGCGCACCCTACGACAGACACCGAGCGACTGACTGTCCGGCCCCGCGCACTCTAGGTATATGGGAAGTGGTGGGGGAAATTGTGATGACCTTGGGAAACTTGAAAATGTCAAGCCGGGTAGCACCGTTTCGGTGCTACCTTAAAGTTACATGCTAAAGTGTGATGACCTTGAGTTAAAACATAGAAATACTACAAGTTGATACCGTCCCAGAGTTAAAGTGTGATGACCTTGAAGTTGTAGAAGTGTGGTGACTTTGAACTACCCCAAATTGTCAGGAATTGGAGTAGCAACCGCGATGTGCACCCTACGACGGACACCGAGCGACTGACTGTCCAGCCCTGCGCACTCTAGGTATATGGGAAGTGGTGGGGGAAATCTCAAGGTCATCCAAATTGGGTTTTAAAAAAATAAGAAACTCTAAACCTCATGCTCCTCTTCTTCCCTTTCCACCTCATTTGTAGTATATATGGTTGACGATGGTAAATTTGACAAATACTCCAGTGATTGTTGATCGTCTTGCTGCAGTATAACTTCAGACCAATCATAATCTAAAGTGACCTTGAGCTTTATTCCCGGGTTGTCGAGGAGAATAGACTTCATCCAATCGCAGATGGTTTCTAAATAATGCACGTTGTCGATTGTCAATTTCCAATTCGTATTGGGTACATCTTCGGTGGAAGACATGGCATTGCAAGCAGGAGTGTCCGCCATGGTTGTTGGAGGAGGAATGATGCTTGGTGCAGCGAGCAATGCTGGTATTACAGAGTAGTGGGGGAAATTTCAAGGTCATCCAAATGGAGTTTTTTAAAAAAAGGAAACTTTTTCTATTTACTTATAACATAACCACTTAAAACTAAAAGGATTGGGATCAACAGTACGTTTAATCATCATATTCGTTATATTCTTCCTGTTTCTCAGTTTTCACCTCCGCCCGGATAGTACCTCCACTCTTCAGCTCCTTTTCGGCTTCTTCTAGTTGCTGGGTAATCGCCATCTGACATTGAAGTTCAAAATCATCACGCGGCACAGATCCGCAAATATCCATCTGAGCCAACCAGAGCTGCCTGAGGTTCTTTTCCTTTTCCTCGACAGCTTCGACGGCTGCATGTAATTCCTTTTCTGTAATAGAGGAGTCCCACAATTGTTGATCATCGGTTTTGTTGACAACCTCCTTTTCAGACTCCTTGTACAAATTGTTCAGCTCCTGCTGAGTCTTAATGGTTACCTCCTCGTAACTAGCACAACTTACATTGAGAGACATCTTGATGTTGTACGGTTGACCGTTGGAGTTGAAATGAGGCTGAGGCACAGCGCTTGGGGGTACTATGAAAAAGTGGTGGGGGAAGTTTCAAGGTCATCCAAATTGTGTTTTAAAAAATCCTATCTTGTTACTGAGCACATATGTCAGTAACAAGATAGGTGTTTTTTTTTTCTCTTTTACATCTTTAATATAACAAATAAATAAACATATTCTACAATGGTAAGAAGAAGGAAGACAACTGCTAGTCAGCTGAAATAATCCAAAGTCTGGCTCGCTTCAGTCTTCATGGACGCCGGTGATGAAGTCGCTGGAGAAGAGTAATGTTCAGACTCTTCTTTTGGGTGTCGGAGATTGCGTATATTGCAAGCGTAGACTTGCACATTTATACGGTAGCCTCGCGCCACCATCAGCTGCAACTCCTTGTACAAGTCGTTCAGCTCCTGCTGAGTCTTAATGGTTACCTCCTCGTAACTAGCACAACTTACATTGAGAGACATCTTGATGTTGTACGGTTGACCGTCGGAGTTGGAGGGGGGTCTGTACATCCCGACTTCATTCTGCTTTGAACCTTCCAGTGGAACGCTAGAAAATGAGTGGATCACTGATCATTGGTAAGGAGTGGGAGTATGTAACCATAAACTATTTAAACTGTAGAGGGATGTTGAAGAAGGTGTATGATAATGTTAAAAAAATGGTTGTTGAAGAAGGTAGGGTAGTGATTGTAGCGTGGAAGAAGAAGCAGTATTCAGGACAACAAGTGAGAGCAAGTGACTTTGGGGGGAATAGTGTGTTTCAAATTGGACGAGCGAACTTGGTTAATTTGGACATTGTGTTTTGGGACTTGGAAAGGTTAATTGAAAATAGTGGCAAACATGGGGAACTCTTAATTGGCAGGGAGGACAGAGTATATGAGTAAGTGTAAAAGACTGGGGGGCTTATGTGTGTGTAAAGACTAGGACTTGTGTGGAATACAGAGCGGGGGATAGATCACTTTGCGGCAATGGACTAGCATGCTGCTTAGTGGTCTATCCCCCGCTCAAAGGGTATTATTGGATGGCCTTGACCTATATAAAGGTAGAGGGGGAATAGGTAATAGGAGGGGGAAATTGGTATATATGTAGGACTAATGAATAAAGTATTTAGTCAAGCATTTGTCTAGACACTATCAACAACAACAATGGAGAGCTTCAGTGTTGAGTTCATCCTCTTGGAAGAAGACATCAACGAAGTGGTGGAACTTATAGAGGATAAGACCAGCCAGGGCACATTGGAACTTGTGAATTGCGAACCGTTGGACAATGCAGCAATCGATAAGATTGCATATTTCATGATGCATTTGCATAACGAACAAACAACCAATATGGAGTTTGTGCAGTACCTTTATCAAAACCAAGTAAATGTGCGAGTGACAATTACTTGGTGGCAGTAATAATAAAGTGTAACATATGGATGTGGACTTGGATGTGGACTTGGACTTGAGTGTGGTCTGCGGAATAGAGCGGGGGATAGATCACTTTGCGGCAATGGACTAGCATGCTGCTTAGTGGTCTATCCCCCGCTCAAAGGGTATCTTTACGTGACCTTGACCCACATAAATTGTATAGTTGGTGGGGGTATAAAAAGGGTAAGCAAATTGGATGGATACAACACTTCCATACCATGGCTCCACTTGACAACACCGTGTTCCATCGCAACAGGATTGTCTCTATTCTGGAGGTAATACCTCTAGAAATTATAGAAGTAGAGGACCAACTACCTGCGGTTGATCAAGAAGAGGAGGAGGAAGAGATAATGGATATTGAAACGGACTCTGACGAAGCTGGTTCAACGGACAATGAGGTGGACTTGCACGCCTACGAAACATTAGAGTCGTCATCTGAGTCGGAAATGGAATTCCAATTGGAAATCGAAGAAGAAGAACAAGAACAAGACACTCCCCATCGTCCAATGGATAGGATGTTAGTTGCCAGAAGAATTATGTATTGTCATCGCTGCCTATTCCGTGATGAGGATGATTCCGACTCTGATGGTGATGTTTCACCCTTGTAAAAAGTTTAAACAAAAAGTTAAAAAAGAATGTGAGCGGGGGATAGAGCACTTTGTAGTAAATGATGCTGCTTAGTGCTCTATCCCCCGCTCAAAATAATAATTCCAAATGACCTTGACCTATATAAACTTGCTCAAACAGACATCTTTGAAAAAACTTGTACAAATTATTGAATCTAGACCAAATATCATCAATTTATCAAGCCTACTGATAAATGTATTACAAACGGTTGTGTAAAGGCTAAATTTAGCACATGAGTGATAACCTGTTTCCATATGACGTCACTTTCCCCACCTATCTGCCTCGGATATAAAGGGTCCCGGTGGAGTGCGCTGCTCATTATTGCGTGGACATTCACAGAGTGTGCATTCAAAGCCAAACTGTTTGAAATGGCTCTTTGCGACATTTGTGGGGAAATCTTTCAAGACGAAGATCTTTTCATCATACACAGAGAATTACATGAAGACGAAGATAGAAAAGAAGATATTACCATGGATGAAATAGACTTAGACTCAATTGACCGGTTTTTGGGAGAGCATCAGAAGCAGATGGACTACTACGACAGCTATCTACAGCAAATGCAAAGAAGAAGACCTAGTGTGATCCAATTTGCTGGTGCTGGACCATCTACTGCTACAAGACCTATTGAAGAAGAGGACACCGAAGAAGAGGACACCGAAGAAGAGGATATGGAAGAAGAAGAACTGGAAGATGTAAGACAACTGCGCACCACAGCCTTGCCAGGACGAGTTGTAACACATTTCAAAATTAATAACGTTCAATTGGAATTGGAAACATTCATAACCCAGGCTAAGGAACTTGTTGGTCAAACGTTGAGGGAAGAATTACAAAGGCTAAATTTTATTAAATTTGGAATGGTGTTAGAGGCTATGTTTAACAATACTGATGGTGAAACAGCATTGAGAGCATTCATTACCAAAAACCGAACCCTTACCTTCACCTCCGACATTGATGATATTATTGAAGAATGCTTGGAGGAACTTATAACCAAACTCCAAGAACATGAAGGAAGAGGATCTGGATGGACTTTGTCATCAATCGAAGGTATGGATGTTAGGGTTCATAAACATGGATATGGTTTAAGAGGTAGTAGTTTTATCCCTCTACCAAAGAAAATCCAAAACACTAACTCGTGTAGAAATGTTCAAAATGAGGGTAATGAATGTTTCAAGTATGCAATGTTAACCAAGTATGTTAAAGATCATCCTGAAAGAGTTGGTAGAGAATATTACGAAAATGAACACCGCTACAACTTTCAAGGTCTTACTTACCCAGTTACTTTAAAAGATATTGACAAATTTGAAAAGAAAAATCCTGGCGTTTCAGTCAATGTTTTTGGTCTGGATGATTCCAACAACGTTTATCCTTTGCGGGTAGTAAAGGTTGAGCAAAGAAACCATACGGATTTGCTATTGATAACCAAGGGTGAAATTTCCCATTATGTATGGATAAAAGACTTTGAAGCGTTAGTTGTAAAACAATTGACCAAAAGAGTAAATAGGATTACAGTTTGCAAGAGATGTTTCTGCTTTTCTTGGAAAGATTCAAGACGTGGAGGATTGGACTGGTTATTGGAACATAAAAGACTTTGCAACGAGAACTATGAAGTAAAGATAAGTCTTCCACCGCCTACCCGAGCTTCAATACAATTTAACAAGACAGTTCACCAATACCGAATTCCAATAGCGGTCTATGCAGATTTTGAATCAACGTTAGTACCACAGGAGCTGCCGGACGACGAAGTGACTAGAAGAACAAAATATCAGTTGCATCAGCCCAACAGTTTTTGTTTACTAGTTAAATCAACCTTGTCTGAAAACCAATTGCAAGACTATGGTTTAACATCCACTCCAATACTCTACCGTGGTGAAGAAGCCGCTAAGTATTTTGTAGACCAACTGTACGATATTGCTGGAAAGGTTCAACGCTTGTTCGGTAATATTGTGCCTATGGAACCTTTAAACCAAAATCAACAAGAAGAATACAACTTAGCGACAAGATGCTATTTATGCAAGAAGATGTTCAGTGAAGAAAACCCAAAAGTAAGAGATCACGATCACCTGACAGGGTTATACAGAGGAGCTGCTTGTAATTCATGCAATATAAATTACAAACTGCCAAACTTTATTCCTGTCGTTTTACACAATCTTAGCGGCTACGACTCCCACTTTATTATCCCGGAGTTAGGAAGAGATGACGGTAAAATTGATGTTCTTGCTACAACATTGGAAAAGTACATCAGCTTTTCAAAAACAGTAGGTAAAATTAAACTTCGCTTCGTAGACTCTTACAGATTTATGGCATCTAGTTTAGCCAAATTGTCAGAGAACCTAAGAAGAGAAGACCTAAAAGAAACCAGAAAAATTGTACCTGAAGATAAATTAGACCTAGTATTACGGAAAGGAGTGTTCCCCTACGATTACATAACTTCTACAGAAAAATTTGAAGAAACCAGTCTACCGCCGATTGAAGCCTTCAACAGCAAATTAAACGAAAGTGAAATCTCCGTTGAAGACTACAATCATGCATGTAATGTTTGGAACCAACTAAACATTCAAACCTTAGGGGAATATTCTGACTTTTATATAAAATTGGACGTAACTCTGCTGTGCGATGTGATGGAAGAATTCAGAAACACCTGCTTCTCCGCCTATGGACTGGACCCTCTACACTCGTACACATCTCCAGGATTAGCATGGCAAGCTATGCTAAAGTCAACCAACTGTCGACTGGAACTTCTAACGGATATTGATATGGTGCTCATGATGGAATCTGGTGTACGGGGCGGTTTGACACAAGCTGTAACACGTCATGTCAAAGCCAACAACAAGTACATCCCCGGCTTCGACGAGCAACAACCATCGGTCTACCTTGGATATTTTGATGCAAACAACCTTTATGGTTGGGCAATGTCAAATCCGCTTCCCTACGCTGACTTCAAGTGGATCGACCCGGCCACCATCGGAGACATCTCACAGATTCCAAAGGATGGTCCAAAAGGCTATATTTTGGACTGTGATTTTGAATACCCTGAGCACCTTCATGACCATCACTACGACTTGCCTCTCCTAGCCAAGACTGAAGTTTCACCGACAGGAAGATGGCCAAAATTGATGATGACCTTGGAGAATAAGGATCGCTATGTGGCTCACTACTGGGTAGTTCAACAGGCTCTTGAATTGGGTCTACGTATAGTGAGAATTCATAGAGCAATTGAATTCACCCAGTCTTGTTGGTTGAAACCATATATTGATTCCAACACTGCAAGAAGAGCTGCAGCGACAACAGCATTTGAAAAGGACTTCTATAAATTAATGAACAATGCCATCTTTGGGAAGACCTTGGAGAACAAAAGAAAACACAAAAATGTAAAATTAGTGAGTGATCCTAGGAAATTGGAAAAATTAGTGCAAAAACCAAATTTCGGAACATCCATGATTATGAACGAAAATCTAGTCGCTGTCAGTATGAAGAAAACAACAATAGTCATGGACCGTCCGTTATACATAGGTATGTCGATTTTGGATATAAGTAAAACCCTGATGTATGATTTCCATTATAACAAAATGGTTAAACATTACGGAAGGGAAAACATTGGAGTCGCATACATGGATACGGACGCGTTTATCTACTGGATAAAGACGTTGGACATGTATGAAGACCTAAGGACTTTTCCATACAAAGAAGATTTCGATTTTTCTGACTATCCGAAAAACCATCCAAATTTTAATGAAAAATATAAAAAAGTAATTGGAAAATTCAAAGATGAAGCAAATGGAATGCCTTTAGAAGAAATAGTGGCGCTGATGGCGAAATTGTATTCATTTAAGATGTACCACGAGAACAACACACCGACAGTGAAGAAAGCAAAAGGAGTGAAGACATCTTATTTGAAAAAACACGTGACATTTGACCACTACAAGACTTGTTTGTTTGAAGATACTACGATATCAGCAACATTCAACAATATCCGAAGCTTCAAGCATCAAGTCTACAGTGTCACCGAAATTAAAAAAGCGTTGTCAGCTCGGGATGATAAAAGACACATTATGCCCGACAAAATCCACACTCTTCCTTTTGGCCACTACTCTCTAAACCCTATCAACTAGTAACCTATTCTTCGTCCTTCTACAACTACGACCTTATTCCTTTCTCCTTCCGTAAAAAAATGGGGAACACGGCAAGTCCAACGCCGTGTTCCCCATTTTTTTACACAAGTTTGGATGACCTTGACCCATATAAATGATGTGTATATTTAAAACAACATTCATTGTGATTATACATGTGATACAACAAACATTGAAACCTGCAATATGAAGGACTTAAAGCAACAAATTGTCAACGAACTTCATAAACCTGCAAGAAGAAAGTTTCCACGAAGAAATACGGTGATAAAAGGAATTAATGATTTATATCAAGCGGATTTAATCGAAATGATTCCTTATAGCAAACAAAATAAAGGATATAAATACATATTGACTGTTATTAACTGTTTTTCAAAAATGGCAGATGCTTTACCACTAAAAGATAAAAGTGGCAAAAGTGTTACAAAAGCAATGGAAACAGCTATACAAAGAGACAAACATACTATTAAACATTTACAAACAGATGATGGAAAAGAATATTTTAATAAGGAATTTGCAAATTTAATGAAAAAACACAATATAAACCATTATTCAACCAATTCAGAAGTAAAAGCCTCAATAATCGAAAGATTCAACAGAACTTTAAAAAGTGCAATGTATAAAATGTTTTCCAACAGAGGATCGCACATATGGATTGATATGTTACCAAAACTTATAAACGATTACAATAACAAATTTCATAGGACTATCGGGATGAAACCAAACCAAGTAACTAGTAAAAATGAAAACCTTGTATTAAAACGTATAAAAACGAATACTAAACCAAAAGTTGAAAAACTAAAGCCTAAAAAATTTAATGTGGGTGATAAAGTGCGAATAAGTAAATATAAAGGTGTATTCAGTAAAAGATACCTGCCAAATTGGACCAATGAGGTTTTTACTGTATTCAAAGTACAACCTACAGTACCTGAGACATATATTTTAAAAGATAATAAAGGACAATTGCTTGAAGGAGGGTTTTATGGACATGAAATGTTAAAATCAACAGTAGGCGATGTATATTTAGTTGAAAAGGTGTTGCAACGGAAAAAAGATAAGGTCAAAGTACGATGGTTAGGATTTAATAAGACGGAAGATTCTTGGATACCTAAAAAGGATTTGATATAACGATAGAGAATCATTTTAGGTTGAACCATTACAAAGGATGGAGATAGTACCACAAAAAGAGAGTTTTACTATTAATAATATAGATGAACTCACAGTGGATAATTCAGAATTCAATAGTGGGAAGCATGGCGATTTGTTACCAAACACCGTTCGTTGTCTGGTTACCGGACCTTCCAACTGTGGAAAAACTAATGTAGTATTCAATTTGATTACAAACCCTAAAGGATTACGATTTAACAATCTATATGTATTTTCAAAATCACTACAACAACCAAAGTATCAATTATTGGAAAAAATACTGACTAATGTGCCTGAAGTTAAATATTTAAAGTTTAATGCAAGCGAGAGTGTCATGCAGCCACAAGAAGCTAAACCATTCTCCGTGTTTATATTCGACGATGTATCTTGTGAAAACCAAAACACAATAAGGAATTACTTCGCTATGGGTCGACATAACAACATAGATAGCATTTATATTGGCCAAACTTACAGCAAAATACCTAAACAACTCATTAGAGACAATGCAAACATGTTAATTGTATTTAAACAGGACGAAACCAACCTAAAACATATATATTTTGATCATGTAAATGCGGATATGACATTTGAACGATTTAAAGAGTTGTGTGGAAAGGCTTGGGCTGAAAAGTATGGGTTCCTAACAATTATGAAGGAACAACCGCTAAACAATGGTCGATACAGGATAGGATTTGATAAATTTATATTAATACATTAAACGTGGTATAACACATTCATTGTTGTACAACACGTCTTGCTACAAACATGGTTAACCAAGAAAAATTAGTAAAAGAAATAAAATCACTTAGTGATTCTATTCGGGCTAAAAACAGAGCATTGAAACTAGGTATTAGCGAGAGGGAGAAATTCCTTGAATCTACTTTTAAACCTATTACTGAACCCTTGAAACAATTAAACAAAAAATTTGCTAAACCTGTATTGGAAGGAGATGCGATTGCACCTATTACGAAGTTTGAAAGAGAAAATGTAAAATCAGAAGAGTTTAGTGATGAAGACCTGGAATCCTCTACGTATAGTGGTTTTACCGGTGGAGAACCCGAAAGAGAGCTAAAATCACCGGACTATAGTGGAATAAAAGAATTATATGAAGTAAAAGCCAAAAGAGGATATGAAGTTGTATCAACTGCTAGTGAAGAGGAAAAAGAAGAGACAAGGGAAGGTCCGTCAAACATAAGCTTATTGGGTGAAAACATTCATAACAAAGGACCTTTAGGAAGGAAATACATGGTAAAAATGTTACTCGGAACAATTCCTAATAAGAATTACCATAGTTATGGAGCGAGATTAACAGAAGACGGTTTAATGATAGGTAATAGCCCGTTAAACGTTGACGAACATGATAATATTGTCATTGGTGATCAAAGGTATAAGGGCACAAAAGGATTATTTGAATTATTATTTGAAAATAAGCCTTCAGTATCGGTAGTGAAAGAAAAAGACATGGAAGCATATAAAAATATTTTGGAACAGACAAATGCATATAGGAGAAAGTATTTACCTGACCAGCCTCCTTTTAGATCTAAGTCTTTAAAATATAAAGAATTTGTATCCAAGTTAATACCAACTAGAAGACAAACAATGCCGTTAACACAAAGAAAACCTGTAAAACGAAGATTTATGGCATCCACTTTGGATGTAAGTGCTCAGGAACGAAGAAAAAGAAGTAAGTCCGTTACGGGTACAGGTTCAATGAAGAAACTATATAACACAAATGTGATTTATTACAATAATATCAATAAATTGGTGGATAGAATGAAACTAATACATGAAGCTAAAGAAGCGGGTCATACTGGATTGGAAAACGAATGGGTGGCTTTAGTGGATGAACTCCGAAACCGTGGGGTAATCTCATAAAAATGCGTTACTCCCTAGAATACTATTCAGTTGCACCATGAGTGTCGACAAGTTCGGACGTTACTCCTCGGATGGGTTATATTATGCCAATAGTTTAAAAAGAAGTGCTGGTTTACCACAAACACCTGATGGAGATTATGATATGAGTAATAAAAGGTTAAAAAACATAAAAGATCCTACGGATGAAAACGATGCAATAAATCTAAAAATATTAAAGGAAAAGATATCGCCAACATTAAAACTACAAAATAACACATATGACGCGGAAAATCATAGAATTATCAACGTTGGTAAACCAAATGAAAATGGTGATGCGATAAACAAAGGTTATTTGTCATCTGAATTAAAAAATACGTTAAAATTCAATGGGAAAACGTATAGTGCCAACAATAAACGTATATCCAACGTAGATGACCCTAAAGATGCAAAAGACAGCGTAAATAGACGCTATTTACATTCTTTGATACCTGAAAAGACAAAAGATGGATTTTCTTTTTATAAATTTGTTATTAACGATATAGGTTATCCAAAAAATGAAAATGATGCTGTAAATCTCAAATATATAAAAGATCATTGTGTCATACGTGATGTGGGAGTTATCGATTGTCTTGGCAATTGTTTGGCGAATGTAAAAGATGGTTCAGCACCATCTGATGGTGCAACAGTGGGTCAAATGAAAGAGACTTTAAAACAAGAAACAACTGGATTTGCAAAACGAGATGAAGTATTATCAAAGCAAGGGGATGACTTTATTCAAGGTAATGAAAAATTTCGTTTATTGACATACAAAAACGCTTATTGGGATTGCAGGCATGGAAGGTTATCAAATGTGTCATGGGGTCATGCTGATAGAGACGCGGCTGCCTTAGGACAAACAGTACATCTAGATCCAAATAATTACTATGCGTTTTTTATATGTAATAATAAAAAATTAAAAAACATGGCGCAAGGAAGAGAAGCAAATGATGCTGCAACTGTAGGACAGGCTATCACATTATCACAAATGGATAGCAAAGTGTATACTTGTAATAATAAACGTATAACAGACCTTAAAGACCCTGAACATGTGGATAATGCTGTCACTGTTAATTTTCTTGTAAAAGTTTTAGGAAATGCATTATTTGATGTATACAATCATATTGGTATTCATTCAGGTCGTACTCCTTTGTTGGAATCTGAGAGAGGTACTTGGATTAAACGGGAAATTGTTCAAAACTATTTTATCAACCCTCATACAAAAAAGTTTAGATCATCGGATTGGGGTGATTTTGATATTTAATAAAAGAACACAATAAACAACTTCATTTATGTCCAACTTGTCATAGAGGTAACACATAAGTTGTACATTGCGATTATAAAAGGACAATAATGACGTTCCAGTACATCAGTCCATATAGAGACACTGTAAGGAGAGGAGGTGGGATCACGTCCACAGCGGTTTCTCTGTTAAGTAAAGCTTTAAAACGAATTCCAGTAGGATCCATAGTAAATAGAGCAATAGACGCATTACCATACGAATTTCATATACCGGGAGGTTATCAGTATTGCGGACCAGGAACTAAATTGAAAAAACGACTGGAAAGAGGCGATCCTGGCATAAATAAGTTAGATCAGGCTTGTAAAGAACACGATATCGCATATTACACGTTTGCCGATTCAAAAAATAGATCAATAGCTGACAAAAAGCTTGCGGACATAGCTTGGCAACGAGTAAAATCAAGTGACGCTAGCATAGCAGAAAAAGCAGCAGCTTTAGCAGTAACAGCAGGTATGAAGGCTAAAACAGCAGTAGGAGGTGGAAGAAGGAGGAGAAGGAGAGTAAAAAGGAGGTCAACCACAAGAAAACATGGAGGAAATATAAAAAGAAGACGACGATCTACAAGAAAAGGCAGGAAGAAGCCCACCGTGTGGTCAATGGTAAAAAACGGGGCAGGTCTTTACCTAAGACCTTATCGTGCATATTAAATGAAAGAAATCAATTGGTCATACCACATAAAGCATTAACCAATATTGAATTATTTAAATATATTTCCTGTTTAAAAATACCATTTTTCCGCGGTGTGTTTATGAAAGACAGTTTACCAAAGAAAATGTGGCAAAATGAGACTGGAATTGTAAATTTGGATAATACTGAAGGGCCTGGCACCCATTGGGTTTGTTATAAGAAACTAAATAGCAATGTATATTATTTTGATAGTTTCGGTAATTTGCCACCACCAAAAGAACTTCAAAATTACTTTAAATCTGCTAAAAACATATATTATAACTATAAAAGAGAACAACCTGATAATACTTCAATATGCGGCCATTTATGTTTGGAATTTCTAGCTAAAAGTATCAGTCACTATTGAGATGTCTTCCTATACGGTATCATTAACAGGAAAATCGTCCACTTTACGAAGTATCCTTTTTCCAGCGTTACGCTTGCAAAAAGGAAGGTTTTGGGAGGCGGCACTATTGGATTTTACAACTTACAACTCTATCCCCAATGTTACGGAAGGTAAAAATAACGTATTGCATTATTATAAGGGAAAGGATGCCAGTGGAAAATTTACAGACTTACAAGAGTGCAGGTTACCCACAGGTTCTTATGAAATTGATCATATAAATGAATTTTTGCAAACTAAAATGGGAAAAGACAATATAACATTAAAAGGTAATAATAATACGATGAAAGCTGAAATTACTTCCAAATATTATATAGATTTCACTCAACCAAACTCAATTGGTGATTTATTAGGATTTTCCAACGATGAGCCTGTTTTAGAACCAGATGTAACACATTCCGGTAAGAAAACAGTAACAATATTAAAAGTCAATAGTATAGACATAACTTGTAACATTATACAAGGTGCTTACAGGGATGGGGCTAACACCCACATCATACATACTTTTTACCCAAGTGTACCACCTGGATTTAAAATTGTTGAAAAGCCACAAAACCTGGTATATCTACCGTTGAACACCACTTTCATTTCAGACATCGTGTTGAGCGTATTGGATCAAGACGGTAACTTGGTAGACTTCAGAGAAGAGCCTATTACGATTAGATTACATTTAAAATCGACACTTTAATACAAAACCATGGGTTTAACATTTAAAAGCGAACAACCTACGGGAAACCGCATTAGTAGCTCTTCAGCTGTGGAGGAGTTAACACGCGAGAACATTCGTTTCTTAGAGAGAATTGGATTAAAATTAACCGAGTATGGATATACTGGATATAGCGCAGGGTCCAACATTCGACGAAACCCTATGGGAAAAAGAATATCACACCCACAACCCTTACACTTCATCGAAATTAAACAATAACGATGAAATCCGTATTCCCATACAAAATCAAGACATTTACACACTACCATGTGAAAGTTACTTGTATATTGAAGGACAAGTTACTAAAAAGGACGGTACTACTGTTGGTACAACAGTTCCATTTATAAATAATCCTATGGCTTTCCTATTTGATGAAATTAGATATGAAATATCAGGTGTAACAGTTGATTCCACTAAAAAAGTAGGTATTACGACAACTTTAAAAGGATTAACATCTATAACACCCAATGAAACCAATTTACTTAAACCTGCCGGATGGGTATTACCTACGATTGACACGATCACTCCAAATCCAAATGGATATTTTGATTTTCATATTCCATTACGTTTGCTGCTTGGTTTTGCTGAAGATTATAGGAAAATAATATTAAACGTTAAACAAGAATTAGTTTTGTTGAGATCTTCTAACGATAAAGACATTATTAAAGCTGCAGATGCTACTACAGATGCGACTTTAGAATGGAAATTAAAATTAGACAAAATTGTATGGAGAGTTCCACATGTTAAATTGGCTGACGAGCATAGAATGCTACTTTTAAGAAAATTAAAAGCCGATCGTGATATTGTTATTCCATTTAGAAGTTGGGAATTTCATGAGCATCCCAGTTTACCTACTACGGATCGACACACTTGGACTGTTAAAACATCGAATTATGTAGAACGAGCCAGGTATATTATATTTGGTTTACAAACAGGTAGAAGAGACTCCATTACTAAACATGCAGGACAATTTGATCATTGTGACTTGAAAAATATTAAAGTTTATTTAAATTCACAATTCTTTCCATACGACAATTTAAATGTGTCATTCACTAAGAAGAAATACAGTATATTGTACGATATGTACGCGAGATTCCAAAGTTCATATTACGGTAAAACAAATACACCTTTATTACCACCTGACAAATATTTCGATGCCTACCCAATAGTTGTAATCGATTGTTCTAAACAAAATGAATCAGTAAAGTCTTCAAGTGTGGATATAAAAATAGAAATGGAATTCAACGATGCTATACCGGCTAATACAACTGCATACTGTTTAATTCTACATGATAAAATCGTAACATACACACCTTTAACTGGAATTGTTAAAAATGTATTGTAAGAACCGGTTTTGTTTCATTCCGCGAGTATAAAAGCAGAGCGTACAGACCGCTCCTCATCAGTTTGTTGCCTACTGTTGTATGGGTAGCATCGTATTCAATATGGCTTCTCCTAGTGGTACACCTGAAAATGTGGTAGATATTGAGAAGGAGATATCTGAGTTTTTAGATCCTCAAGGTCACCAGGAAGGAGGTGAACAAAACGTTTGCGGACAACTTCACGCCAGTAATAATTTTGAAGAAAAAGGTAAAAGAAGAAAGACTATACAAAAGAGAAAAAGGGATATTGAAGATAATATTTCTCCAAACATATTGAGTGAGGTATTTTTGCGAATATTTTACCCAATCTCTTCCAGTTTGGATAAAAGTGTTTTAATCGGTGTTATGAAATCTACAGATTATTCCCCTACTGTAATTTTAACTCATGGAGCCAAAATGATTTTGTTTACGGACAGTGCTTGGGAATCGTTTATGAAACATTTGCATCTACTAGAATGCTATTTAAGTAGTAACATGTTTGGAAGAAAGACAAGAGTAGGACTTTTGGATTCAAATGTGGAAATTGATATCATTAAACAACGTGGTGATCATCAGCTACGGTTTAGAGACACAACAAGACATGATAACAAAATTCAACTTAATCGAGAGGAGTTTTTCATTTTAACTTGTGCTACTGAACCTATAACAAGATACTTGAGACAACTGGTGTTTTCAAGTTCGATTATTAAAGATTATCTGGAAGACACTTTGGACAAACAACCGGACGCACCTATATTATACGGACCTGTGGATACTTCTATATTTAATAGAGTTCCTCATGAAGTACAAATGTGGAGACAATTGGAAAAGTACGCTCAACTACATAAGAAATCAGTAAAACAGGAAGAAGAGGAAGATGGAGGAGAAGAATCAAGTGTTAGTGATGAAAATGAAAATAAGGAAAATATAAAGATGGAAACTTAAATGACAATGGTTAGTTTTTAAAACAATAACCAACATTTTGTGGGGTTAGGCCTATTGGGGACGGTGCCCACGTTAAATATACACCAACGCGCCAACAACTGTACGGCCTGGTATAAAAGTAGTACCTACCGTGGTGTGGAAATCAGTTGACCTCCTGACTTCGTAATGAGCAGACGTGTGACCTTCAAAATGGACAAGGGAGAAGAACAACAAGTAAAGTCCAAGCCTGGTATTATTGAGTTTCAAGCGTTTCGTGGTAATGATGATAGATTCATTATAAAAGAACTTGTGTTTTTGGACATGAATACAAGTGTTCCTTATTCGTTTTTATTTAAACCACCATGTTCTTATTCGTCTTTAACTAGTAAAGCCGCTACTACCAACAGATGGATTTCAAAACACTTCCATCATATCGATTGGTATGATGGTTTTACAAGTTACACGGACTTGTATCACATTATGCATCACTTTTCAGACAAGTTTACCAATATTTACACAAAGGGGCTGGAAAAGAAGAGATGGATTGAAGGATTTACTCATGTTCCGGTTAATGATGTGGAATTGGATAAGAATTATCAATACATGCTGGAAACCATATGTATTTGTACAAAAAGCCCAGAACATGATAAAGATAGACATTGCGCTTTGAAAAATGCCTATAAACTCGCCTCTTACCTTCAAAGTGGGGAATTGGGGAGTGGTGGGGGTAACGGAGAGTATATAAGTGGGGAGCAGACAGGGACCTGGCATGAGTATTACTCGAGATTCCGAGACGACAACATCTCCGAGCAAGAAGACGATCTGTAACCTGACCATGGCATCTCACCAGTTCCTTCAGACTTTGGTCGAGCAGTTCAATGCTCACTCCAAGTCAACAATATTACCTGTAAAGAAGTGCTCGGAACTAAAAGACGAGAAGCACTACATAATCCATGCTATGAAGAAGATGGAGACTACAGTTGGGGAGGCCATCTGCTGCAGTCTCAGCGAGGCACCGTTTACTCCGGGGGATGAACCAAAGTTCCAGGTGTACCTGCCCAAGAGATTCGTCCATCTTCTACAAAACGAGGATCTTCGCTCTATTCAACCCGGGTGTCTATACCTGGTGTCCCACGGCTGCACGGGTAGCAATTCTACAGAGTTGACCATCCACATCGCTGACAAGCAGCAGTGTTAGATTTAAGTTTTAATGTTGTACATATGTTGTTGTTGTAATGTTTTATAAATAAACAAATCATAAAAGACAAAAAAAATAAAAAAAAACAAAAAAATGCAACATATCAATATGTGACAGACTTCACGTATTGATATGTTGCATTTTTTTTTAAACTTCGCGGGTGACCTTGACCTTTGACCTTTGCATTTCACAATTACCCCCACTACCGCACTAGGATTCAAACCTGCTTGGATGCGAAAAACGGTCAGTCTGTTGCCAACTAGCAAACGATGAGCACCTTGTACGAGCTTTGCATACAACGAGTTATAACTCACAAGGACTTGTTCCCAACATGTTTACAAGACAACATCCCACTAACAATAAAAGAAGATGTCAAACGCTACAGGAGGGAAAATACAGGGTATTCGGAATACTCCTGGTATAAGTTCCACGACGGGGAAAAGTTTTGTAGGCCTTGTGGCGAGGCCGCCGTCAGAGACCTTCGGCGATTCGTACAGGATGGTGGTATAAAACAATTCGGATTTCTAGCGCCACTGTTTCGATTTGAAAATTACAAGGACACCTGCGCTATTTGTTCCATTCCATTGTATCGATGGAAAAAGTTTAGAACTGTTTAATTGGATTTTCTATACCCCCACCACTATTACCCCCACCACTTTTTCATGTACCTCCAAGCGCTGTGCCTCGGCTTCATTTCTACTCCAGCAGCCAACCTAGCAACATCAAGATGTCTCTGAACGTTAGTTGCGCAAGTTACGAGGAGGTGAGCATCAAGACTCAGCAGGAGCTAAACGACTTATACAAGGAGTTGCAGCTGATGGTGGCACGAGGCTACCGTATAAATGTGCAAGTTTACGCTTGCAATATACGGAACACCCGGCAGTCAAAGGAAGAGCCTGGACACTCCTCGACGGCTTCCTCACCAGCGTCCATGAAGACCGAGCCAGACAACTTGGACTACTTCAGCTGACTAGCAGTTGTATTTCTTGTCCTAACCATTGTAGAATATGTATATTTTTTCATTATATTAAAGAAGTAAAAGAGCAGAAACACCTATCTTGTTACTGACATATAAGCTCAGTAACAAGATAGGTTTTTTTAAAACACAATTTGGATGACCTTGAAACTTCCCCCTCCACTGCTTTGTTACCCCCACCACTTGACTATTGGTGTACATGGCACATCGCAATTGGAAACCTCATTCCATCTTCAACAGCCACACCGACAACATCAACAATGGCAAACCTACCAACAGATGAAAGGTGTCCTCACGCATGTTGTGACTTCGTCCACGAGTTGGAGAAGAGGATGCAGGAGAGGGCGATAAGAAGAAAACAGATCCACTCAGAAAATATCATGATAGTCAACGGCTATCTTTTATTGTTCGGCCTTATTATGGTTGTACTTTTCATACTGTACGGCATAGTCACATGTGTCGGCAAGGTTGCAGAAGAAAACGCTCGCCACCATCAATTGGAAAGTTTCAATGTTACTTTGTAAGTTTTCCTTTTTTTTAAAACTCCGTTTGGATGACCTTGAGAATTCCCCCACTACTCCACCACACCCCCCACCACTTCACCATGTTCCTGCATGAGCATCACATCAACCGTCATTCCTTGTCCGACAAGCAACCATGGCAGACAACAACACCATCAGCCAAGCTGACTCCACTACTGATGTCGGTACAAGTACGGGTTGGACACTGTCGATCGATAGTGTACACTATTTGGAGTCAATTTGCGAACGTATGAAGGAAATACTGCGGGACAACCCTGGGATCATAATACAAATGAATTTAAATTATGATTGGTCCCAAGTTAGAATGCAAGGGGACGACAACAACGGTCAACAATCTCCACAATATTCGCCCATGTCCCCGATCTATCCTTACGGCGAGTCTGACGTCGATGAAGATGAGGCTGATGAAGATGCAGGGGACAACGAGGCTGAAGAGGAGTAAGCTTCATTCCTTTTTTTTTAAAACCTAAATTGGTTGACCTTGAGAATTCCCCCTCCACTATTTCCTTTTTTTTAAAACCTAAATTAAATGACCTTGAAAATACCCCCTCCACGTACTTTTGGTTTACCCCCTCTACTTTTCAATACTGTTACCACAGTCTGTAGCTCACATCATTCCTTGTTTAGCTATCATGGCGGACAGCACTCTTTCTCGAGTTGACTCCACTACGGATGAAGAATGGCCATTTTCCTGGAATGTTCATCTGCAAGACTCGGCAGAAGTGGATATGTTGCATGAGAAATTGGTGTATGTATTAAACGAAAACCCCAACATTGAATGTAGAATGACTATGGATTTCGATGCGACAGGGGTCCACACTCAACCTTCCACTTCCAGCCAGCCTGAACCTCAGCTACAGCCAAAGAACTTTACACATCTTTACACTCCAATACGGCCGGAGGATGTGGTTATCAGCGAGGCAGACTCTACTACAAGTTATATTGAACCAACGAATTGGAAGCTTGTTGTTGACACCTTACACAAGGTCGACTTAGTATGTGACAAATTAAAGGAATTGATGATACAAGATCCTGGTCTTCGTTTTAAAATTGATTTGTTTTTCATCTGGGGAGCACCTGCACGGGGCTCTTCGTCTGACAGCTCTCTAAGTACAACGGATGAGGAGGAGGAGGAGGAGGACGACTAGTTATCTTTTTTAAAACTCCGTTTGGATGGCCTTGACCTTTCCCCCTCCACCGAGTTTATTTAAGGTGCACTCTCAATGACTGCAGCATCATTTCATCGCGCACCTTCACCACAGCAACATGGAGAGTCAACTCAACTACTGTTGCGAACGGAAATGTTTTTCATGGCCGAATGACATTGATGTTGCGGATGGCCTGGCGTGTAGAAAATGTGAAGCTTTTGGTCAATGCATGTGTAAGTGCAAGTCTTGGAAGAAGCCGAAACCGGAGTTGAAGACATTCCATGTGTACCAGATGAGAGGGCATAAGTACACTTGTTGCCCTGAACGTTGCATTGAATTCACATTAAAACAGCTAACTGGCTGCAAATTGTGCAACAATCATTTTGCAGGTTTTTGCAAACATTATTTAGGAGCCTGTCAGTACAGATCAACTTGGCATACAGAAGCACTCACTATCAATGAAATCGCTATAGATACACAAGAGTAGTCTTTCTACTCTTTTCTTTTTTTAAAACTCCATTTGGATGACCTTGACCTTTCCCCCTCCACTCACCTTAGTTTATATAAGCTCCATTCCTGCTGACCACGGCATCACTTCATCTTGCTCCCTCGCCAAAGCAACATCAAGTATGGAAACTAAGCGTGTCTCATGTTGCGAGCATAAGTGTTTAGAGATACAAGGCGTCGTCCATTGTGCAAAGAAGCTTTGGGAGGAAGAGACAGGGACAACCTATTGCTGCGAGGGCAAGTGTTTCCTACTACCAAGATGGCAAGTGGACGGGCTGGCCTGCCGGCAATGTGAATGCTTTGGATGTTGCAGGTGTAGATGCAAGAACCAACAGCTGCCACCACCGGTACTACAAACTTTCAAAATCTACAAATCCAACTACTTTTACACTTGTTGTCCGCAGCGGTGTATTAAATTTCATTTCTCCAATCTTACCAATTGTCGGAAGTGCTACGGACAACCTGATGGGTGGTGCACCTGTTTTCTGGACTCCTGCCGCTACAGATCGGATTGGTTTACAGATCCGTTGGAAATTGATGAGGTCGCCCAGGAAGCACAAGAGTAGTCTTTCTACTCTTCAACTTTTTTAAAACTCCATTTGGATGACCTTGAGATTTCCCCCTCCACTTCCCCATATACCTAGAGTACACAGAGCCTGACAGTCAGTCACTCGGTGGCTGTCGTGGGGTGCGCATCGGTGTCGGCGCTCCGTTGTTAGGTTTTTCAAGGTCACAGTAATATCAAATTGTTGGTGTTGTGCTGGTTCAAGGTCACCTGAGGGATAACCGATTGCCCATTTAGGCAGGGTCATGTCAGAAACTCGAGTTTAACTTGGCACTTTTGCCGTTTCTCGTCGAAAATTCGCTCCAAGTGGTCAAGGTCACGGGGACTCTGACTGAAACTCGGAGCGTAGTGCGAGAAACGGCAAAAGTGCCAAAAAATTTTAAGTTTCGGCGTGACCTTGACCTCAGTGGCGTCGGTGACGTCATTTTGATGACGTAAGGGGTGATGACGTCATCAGCACGTCATTTCTGTGACGTCATGGGTGTGACGTCATAGAAATGACGTCATTAGTGATGACGTCATCGATGACGCAATCGATGACGTCATCGATGACGTCATCGGTGAGGTCATTGACCTCGATGACGTCATCCCTCAGGTGACCTTGAACTGGGCCAGCACCAACAATTTGACACTACTAGTATTGTTTTTTTATTACAAACAAGTAAATATATTTTTAAAGATTTATTTACAGTATTTAGTCTACTGTATTTTTCTCACATACCCTTTGGCGAATTCTTCTTCTAGTCGAATAAAATGAATTTCAGTTATAAAAAGGTTATATTTATTTTTTAATGTTGTGAAACATTAAAAAAAATATAAAAAATAAAATATAACTTTATTAAAACTAACCGAAATAAAATATAACTTTTTTCAAACTAACCTGGTTAACAAAATGTGTATTTAGCCGAAAATAAATATATTTTATTAGTAGTTATATTTATTAATATTCGACAAATTAACAGTGACTATCTATATAGTTTGAAAAATAGGTTGTGCGAAGGATTTTCAATTAATAAACGATAGCACTTTTTTTTAATTTTTACGTTTTCTATTGTGCACCTTCAACAATAACGTCCGTATCTCTTTATAATTCACGTACAACATAGACCGTCGATCGCCCACAACCCCACAATCGTCCCGGAGTCCTCCTTGATTTCACCTCTACAGCGTTGAATAAAGAAATGTTATTCAAGTTGAACATGCTGAAGTCTTGTTTTATGTCCTTCAGATTACATTTTCTTTCAAATTACACTCCTGCCATCAGTAGGAATTAAATATTTCGGGTTGAATCCACAAAATAAATAATGTAAATTTAGTTTTTTTTTCAATTTTTTTGCTGTGCAAGTAGCATAAAGTGTACTCTAATGTTGTGTTTCAACAATGGACTTATTATTTAAAATTGTAGAAAGATATACAGTAACAGTGATTAATATGCGACCAACGACCAACTAAGACATTCCAGGCCTAAACTATGGAAAGATCTTCAGGTGGCGAAAGGCTAGAAAAATTCGTTCGTTAATATCTCTCAATTTCAGTTGTAACGATTATCCACTTTATTGAACTGTGATGATTGCTATTGTTTGTGGAGGATTACAAATTTAGAAAGGAAATCTTCTTAACTTTAATAAAGAAATGAAAAATTTGAAGTGCCGTTTAGAGTAAACTTATTTTACATTAAAACCGAAAAAGGAAACATTACCAAGTTCGAGCATTATAAAATTAGAACGGAAACAAAAAGCACTAAACGTGTCTGTAAAAATAAAGGCATAAACAGCCGATCAGTTAAACCCATGTCAATTTATTTATTTCCCTTTCTTTCTCTCCCTCTGTTAGTATACACAAATTGAAACTAAAAGCTATCGAAAGGATTTGAATGCAACTGAGGTTGTTTATTATGTGTTTGTGTTTGAAAATGGAATAATTTCTTTATGTAACTTCATCTTGCAGTACATGCTATTATATCAAACGAGAAAGTTTTCTGGTTGTATGTTATTTTTCAAAGTAGATTTGGAAACATTCCGGAGGTTGAACAACTATTCTTGGGTAGAAAATAACGGCAGTTTAATTCACCAGCATACTTAAAACGCTTGGTTTATTACCTAAAATCATTGATAATAATCTTGTTTCATAAGAAAAGCACTAGAGCAATCACCTGATTGTAAAACTCTATTCGAAATTTAAGTCCCTTTTTTAACGATGTAGTCAGTTTGTGCAGTTTTTAATAACTTGCATCAATCTCCGTTGCAAGTTTCCTTAAATTCAAACATTGTACAATACACTATTACTAGATCTAAGCTCGGTACCCCAAAACGTAATTTATAATTAGAAAAAATATCGTTATTTTTATTTCGTCCTATGATGATAAATCCCCTCATACCCTCATAATATACAGCTCATTGGTTGATGTCAATACCCTCATTTTTTTTTAAATCAGTACAATTTGCAGTAGTAAGATAATCCAAATTGTTTTCTCTTACATAAAAGAAAGTAGTCAATTAGAAAAAGCATTTACTAAAAAAAACTGTTTTGTTGGGGGAACAAAAAATTGTTGTCCCAACAACAAAAAAATTGGTTGAAATAGGGACAACTATTTTGTTAAAATTTTTTGGTTAAAGCAACACAACTTTTTTGTGATTGCAACAAAAAGTTATATTGTTAATTTAACAAAATTCTAAAACATTTTGTTGAATTAACAAAACCATTTTGTTGGCCTGAGTTATTGCAAAGTATTATTTTTACATAAAAATTCATGAAGTAATGCATTTATGCCAACCAACAGATTAAAAAAATGTAAATAAAACTAATCAAAAGTATACACCTGTGACAGGATTCGTACGTACAAACTCACACTCAATGACCTGACGCTCTAACCAGCTGAGCCACGTGAGCGGTGAGAAGAGCGGTTCTTATTTACTACTTAGCCATTTTTTTACTCGGCCTCCATTCAGAACTTCGTTAAAACTCAAAAAGTTATCCTAAATGTGAAATAACTTACTAATTGACGTTGAACGTTTATTTGACGTGAAATAAATATTCTGTGCTATGTGGGTAAACAAAATATTTGGTAGGAAATACCAAATTTTATAACCAAACCCATTTTGTTGATCCAAACCATTGGTTTTGTTGGTTCGACCAATTTATTTGGTTCCCTCAACAAAACGAGGGCAACAAAATAAGTTTTGTTGCCAAAACAAAACATTTTTTGTTGGGAATACCAAATTTTATAACCAAAACCATTTTGTTGATCCAAACCGTTGGTTTTGTTGGTTTGACCAATTTATTTGGTTACCTCAACAAAACGACTTCAACAAAATATATTTTGTTGCTCCAACAAAACAGTTTTTTCAATGTTTCTGATGATTTGTTATCCTCTATACAGTGAAAGGAACAAAATCATTATTTAATGCTTCACCTTTTGACCTTTAGATAGATAATAATTACAATGCTAAACCGAAGGATCGAAAATACGTAACTCATTATCAATGTGATGCCGCGGCCGCCATCGGATTAGTGGGGTTTCAGTTTAATTTATTTGAGTGTTTCATGTTCGATTTAGACCTTTCTAATAGATATACTGCGATGTTTTTATGGTTATTTAAATGTTTCTTCTTCTGATTATTTTACACACGCCACTTCAAAAACTACACTAATATTTTGAAATTGTCATGTATTTGTAAGATAGCTTTTTTATCGCTTTAAGTGTTGCAAAACCTGCAAAATCATTTTTTATGTGGTATATGTAAAGCTATAAGCTTTTCTTAACATTATTTGAAATTGGTAGTAAATAATTTGGCGATAGGAGCTAATATATCTCAAATACTTTTTGTACTGTGAGAACGTTCAGCGAATGTACTTGAAGACGATTATCGAAAAGGTGATACAGAAAACTATTATGGAAACCCCACGAAAGGTTTCACTGAACAAATTAATTTCAAGGTTTATTAAGATCCATATTTAATATTTTTTAGCTAATTTGTTTGAAAATTTAACTTTTGCAGCCTAGTTGTTTTTCCAAATGTAAAACTTGTTTTTAAATAATGAAGAATTGTGAAAGAGTGTGTGTAAACGTAATTGAAGGTGTAACACTGTAAGATTTATTGTCAATATACAGTTTTGGTCTGCTCGAGTATTAATTTGAAGCATTCTGATTAATTTTTTATTCACACTTAAGCCTTCCCCATAAATCATTATAGGTTGTAGAAAGAAATTAAGTTTAAAATATACTCAACATTTTGGTAACTCGTATTTATATGATTTTATTTATATTTATTCATATTAAGGGCTGTAGAAGCAGTTGAAATTTTATAATATACTCGTACATAGTCAAAAGGCAAACACAGAACTTTTTCCCATTTTCTCCGCTTATTTTTAAGTAAAACTACTTATATAAAATTTTGTTTATACATCTTATCGAGTATAACGCAAGGAGGAAAACTCTTATTTGTCTTCCATATTAAAATAGCAATATTAAGCTTTGGTACAATCAAAATATTCTTAACTATATATTCAATTTATTACATTCATAATGACAATTGGACAGTTTTATACAGTTTAATTTTACATTAAACATCTTATTTAAAATCCTACTAACTATTACTTTGAATAAAATTATATTAAGTATATTTTCCCAAGTTTGCACATTACCTTTGAACCATCTTGAAGTGGATTCGCCAATACAATTTAACAATTTTAGTTTGACTAAAATGTAAAATATGTATTCTCCTCACGGTCAATACAACATTATGTGAATACATTTAAATTCCAAATTTGTAAACTTGTAATGCTCGCGTAGTATTAGTTCAGTTTGTTTCACACACGAATTTTTTAACTGAAAGCTCAATTTTATAAATATTATGTGTATAATAACCACACAATGTGAAAATGTTCTTCAAAATGGTATTTAAATGCATGTTGTATTTAATATTGGAATAATATTGAGTTCATTTTATAATTATGCAGCTTCTTAAGTTCAAGTTTTGAAGTTCTACCTTGCCACCAATTACGGTTAGCCACGCTTATGAGGGGGAGGAGAGGGGGTGGGGGTTTGCCGCAATAGCTTTCACTGTCACAATATTGCGTTTTGATAATAAACGTCTCCATCTTGGTAATTTTGACTTTAACGGAGATGTTTGCCATTTATTTTACCACTATGTAATGCCGAGCTGCTATGATGGTCTATACTTGGGTGGTACAATGTTTCTCTTTAGCAATAACTCATGTTTATAGGCTAGTGAAATAAAAACTAAATAATAATCACCATCATTCGTATTTAAATATTTCATTTATCTGTAAGGACTACAAATAAACTTATGACATTTTCTATTTATGCCAATGCTTGGTCTGGCAATCTTTGACAATGGAGGCAAGACCTCGAATCCCTGAGCATCCCAATTTGTGTGTTATACCCATTACTGTATGAATAACGTGAATTTACTTCTCGTAGTATAAGTGACCTGTGTTTGAGGCCTATTTACGGTTGCGGTATCTCTTGTGGTACAAATTAATAATAGACCAATCATGACTTAACGCTTTAATAATATTTTATTTCTGAGCACTCGGTTTGTTTTTATACGACCTTTTGCACAAGAAAGGCACAAAGAAAGGATCGTCAAATTTTGATAAAGAATTTTCGTAGGGGTGAATGTAATATTAATGTATAAGTTCATGTATTATTAATGTATTAATAAATAATATTTTTATTTTACGGTATTTGTATTATTTACATTGATATTAACTGTTGTTCCAAATAGTCTTTAGCTCGTACAAATTGCTCAAACTTTAAACATATTTATAATGCTGTGCACGCAATTACGACAAACAATTTGTGCCGTAGTCCATAATTAAATACTATAAATGTTGCTATCAATGCTATAAATGTTTAAAACCTCGTCCAAAAATAAATAAATAAATAAATAAAACTATTGCACCATTATTATTATCGGTGGTGACATGGACTTATTTCAATTCACACTACCTTTAAAGTACAATCTTCACTTTAACAAGATTAAGAAAGTAGTGGCAAAGTAGGGCTGCTGGCTCAGGTCAATGACCCCTGAGGAATGCTGACGTCACCAAGGTCACTGACGTCACGAATGACGTCATCGGTGACGTCATCGATGACGTCATATCTATGACGTCATAGGTATGACGTAATAGAAATGACGTCATGACGACGTCATCACCGCTGACGTCACCATAATGACGTCATTGACGTAATTAAGGTCAAGGTCACGCGGAAAGACAAAAAAATTTTTCTTTGCACTCTTGTGGTTTCTAGTATTCGGCTGTGGAGTGAAAATCCACGAGAAACCACAAAAGTGCAAAGAAAAATTTATTTTTCCAGCGACCAGACCGAAAAACCTACCAAATGTGACGTAAGGCATTCCTCAGAGGCCATTGACCTGAACCCCAGCAACCCCACTCTTAAAACTAAAAAAATAAATAATTTTTATTTCCACTTACCCACTGGAGAAACCCGAAGCCCAACTGGAAACAAAATTGCGAACAGCCGACGGTGGTGGTGTCATCACCGTGCGGGAGCCGGACGCCGACTGACTGGACAGCACCGCGCCGTCCGGGTACCAGACCGCGTGGTGGGGGTAAAGTGGTCAGATGCGAAAAAATAAAAAAATTATTTTTTTTCCAACAACTCATCCGAGTTTGTTCTTTTGCTGGACCTCCGTTACTTGGAGTGGAAATATTTGTTAAGAAAATAAATTTTTTTATTAATTTCTAAGTGACCTTGACACTTAGTCTGGAATTGGAGTCACCAGCGTTATTTTACTGGCAAAAGTTAGCTCGTCTAAAAGTTTTTGAAACATTTTATCATCCATAGTGATCTTGGTGTCCCTTGAGTAAAATTTTGGATTATTCCTAAGGCAGCGTTTCATTTTTGTCAAAGTGGAAGTCTTGGACACCCTAACAGAATTATTTTGCTTTGCCAGCAAAAATTTTACTCTTAATAATTTTTCTCGCAAAGTTTCAGCCATAGCTGTGTCTCACAGTAAGGTTAGTATAAAACTGAAAAACTCAGTCAATTGTAGCACCTAAGCTGGAAGTAGTGGGGGAACAGGGCTGTAGTGGTGGGGGTAATGCGGTCTGGTGTTGCTATGTTTAGAAACAGTTTGCTGCGAACTGTCCAAGTATTAACACGTACTGTGTAGAAAAAATAACAGCGAGACTAGTATAAAATTTAAGTTCGAGAAAATACTTATTGTTAGGTTAATAAAGAGGTAGAGCTAAATGAAAAAAAAATTATTGTACAAGATGTGCATGGTTCAATTTTGCAGCTAAGTTCAAAATCCACCAGTGTGGAACAAAATTTAATCATGAGGTTAAAATATTTAAACTCATCTGCGAAAATATTAGGAGGCTTGTAGAGCTAAATAAAAATTAATTTTGTAGCAAACATTTTTGCCAAGTTATATAATAAGAGGGAATGATGTAAAAATTGAAATTTTACTCACAGAAAGTCTGGTAGCGTTAAGGCGCAGCGTATACCATGCGTCGTGGGAGAAGGCTGCCGAGTAACTGACTTGTTTTTAGAGGCAAGACGGCAGACATGGGTTGGTTATATAAGTGTTATGTAATCCGCAAGCGATACCGGAGACAAAATTAAATTTGTTCCCAACCAACACTGACTGTAGGCTGAGCTGAGAGAGACAAAATAAAATGAAATGAAATATTATTCTATACTGCAACTGTCTTGGACCGAAAATATTCTAAGTCCCAAGACCCCTCCCCCCCCCCCCCCCGGCTCCGGACGAAAAGTGCCCCCCCCCCCCCCCGGGGGAGGAGGAGGTGGCATAGCCCGAGGCGTTGCCATACCTTGACACGTGTTGCATAATGAGATCCGGTTAGTAATGTATTCAGGTGTGGCTCTTGGAGATTGTCCAATGCCGCAAACAAGTACGTGTCGAGGTCTGCCTGTTTACGTAACCAGGTCCGGTTCCCCCACTCCTGACCGGCTCAGCTTCGGTTCTCTGAGGCTTAGCTTCCTCGCAGTTGCTTTCAAACACTTCAGCTGAGTGGTTGAAGCTCTGCCCTACAGGATTCGCAATGTAATGTTGGCGCCGCATTATATTGGGAATTCTTTTCTAGTCTAAGGCATGGCATGTGTAGTGTTAGGAAATAATTTTATTTTGTGCTTGCTGCTTGGTGCTCGGTGTTGGTTGTGATTTAGTGAAAGTGTTGTGCAGTGAAAAATATTTGTGTGTGCTAATATTTCCACAGGTTGGTGTTAGTCTAAGTCTTGTGTTTAGAAAAATATTTCTTTGTATTAATCTTCCACAGGTTGTCCCTAAAATTAGTTTTTATAAATTTTTGGCTTCCTTAGCCTATGTAAATAGTTATACTGTTAAGTTTGAGGCTTTGAAGCCTCCGTAAAATTAAATTTTTTTTTCGAGGCTTAGCATGCCTCAAGAATTATTTTTTACCAACAATAGTATGACACTTAACGAGCCTGGGGGTTGGCCCCTGGGGATCCACCGTTAGGCCTTGTGCCAGCGGCGCTGCTGGACCTCATCACTCGTCACTGGCAACATACGGGTGGTTGGCATCCTTCAGCACGAAGTGTCGGCCCTGACACTGACCGGTACATTAGGCTTTATGTCAGTGCATTGCATTAGGCTTTATGTCAGTGTACTGGTTAAGATGGGGCCCAGGTCATGATTAGCATGACCTTATGATTCCCATTGGGAACCAAAATTATTTAGCATGTTTCCCTTGTGGAAACTCAAAATTAAGTAAAAATTTCTTATTTTTTGTAACATGAATCCCCCTATGTTTAAGTTTTGTGTTGTAAAATATTTCTTTGTACTAATCTTCCACAGGTTATCCCTAAGAAAAAATATTTTCTAAATTCGTATATTGGAGGATTAGCCTCTGTAAATTGGCAGTTAAAGTGTTAGGTTTGAGGTTTAGAAGCCTCCGTAAAATAATTTCTTTTGGAGGCTTAGCATGCCTCAATAATTATTTTTTAACAACAGTAGTATGGTGCTTAACGAGCCTGGGGGTAGGCCCCTGGGGATCCACCCTTAGGTTTTCGGACCAAGGGCGCTGCTGGACCTCATCACTCGTCACTGGAAACATACGGGTGGTTGGCATCCTTCAGCACGAAGCACCGGGTCCTGACACTGTCCGGTACGTTAGGCTTTATGTCAGTTTATCGGTTAAGATGGGGCCCAGGTCATGATTAGCATGACCTTATGATTCCCGTTAGGGGAACCAAAATTATTGTAGCATGTTTCCCTTATGGAAACTCAAAATTAAGTAAAATTATTTTTTCTATTTTTCACCTCCCCCTAAGTTGTGAGATTCCCCCGAGGCCTTTGACCGCCGGCGGTCTTAGGCCTCGGGGGAATTTCTTTTTAATTCTTGGATGACCTTGACCTATATTTGTGTGTGAATAAAAAAAATAAAATAATTTTTGTTCCACATGTAGTCACAGTCAGCCAACACTTGGCGGATTTTTGCCAAAGTCCTGAGAGCTCGCAGGACTTAGAGCGATATGCGTTAAAGTGTTGGTTGTCTGGGCAGTGGTAAAATATTTTATTTGATATTCACACATAAGTAAGGGTAGCAGCCATCCAAGAGTTAAAGTCCTAGGGGTAGGTGACCCCCCCCCCCCTCCCCCCGACTCCAGACGGGAAGTGAGCCCCCCCCCCCCCCCCGAATTTTTTTTTTTTGATTTTGACCTTGACCAAAAATTTTTTGCTCCGGACGAAAACTGCCCCCCCCCCCCCCCCGAAATTTTTTTTTTTTGGATTTTGACCTTGACCAAAAATTTTTTGTTCCGGACGAAAACTGCGCCCCCCCCCCCCCCCGAAATTTTTTTTTTTGGATTTTGACCTTGACCAAAAATTTTTTGCTCCGGACGAAAACTGCCCCCCCCCCCCCCCGAAATTTTTTTTTTTGGATTTTGACCTTGACCAAAAATTTTTTGCTCCGGACGAAAACTGCGCCCCCCCCCCCCCCCCCCGAGGGGGAGGTGGAGGCCTCAGGTACTTTTCCATTGGCACGTTTGGCCACTTGGTTACATAAGTAGATCCGGGTATTACGTAACAGACTTGTTTGCCCCCACCACATAGTGTGCTGGAATATTCCAATGGGTCGCGAGCTGCTTCATTCTGCTTTCAGACTTGCAGCCTGCTAGCCGACTCTACACCGCTCTCGTGACCATGGGTGTTCGCATCAAGAATTATCCAACTGCCTCGCCTGCTGTGACCTCCGCTCCAATGCCGACCACTTCGCCTGCTGTGACTTCCGCTCCAATGCCTACCGCCTCGTCGCTTTCAATGCCGATTCTTGATGTTTCGCAGATTCCACTGCCGCCAGCCACGACTGCTTCGCCTCAAAAAATTATTGTGGACCTGAGACCCGGCGCTTCTTCTACCATCACTGCCAGCACTATGCTTCGCACAATTTTGACCACGGTGACAGCTATGTGTACTGTGACAACACCAACAGTCACAACCGTGTCAAGTGGAAGTAGTGTGGATCCCGGCCTGGTAACCATCAATTTGGACTCGGACGAGGAAATCTTCGAGAAGCCGAAGGAACGGAGGTCACCTTCCAAGCCATCTACTCCTATCAAAAATTATTTTTCCACCTTTGATCCTATCTCTCCCGTCCATAGCCCTTCCAAACCCGAACTAAATTTAACTTCTTTCCCTTCCACTTCCAATGACCTTCAAGTGGAGCAACCCACAAACAATAAAGTAAGTAAAATTAATTCTGGTCTGAAAAAAACAGTAAAGAAGGCAGCGGCACCGAAACGCCAATGTAATTATGTTTGGATAACTGGAGCGAAAGTAAATCAAAAATGCACCAGGTGGGCTGTGAGCGGCGAGGAGTTGTGCCGCTATCACTTCGACCGCAAAACAGCATCCAATCGGAGCACTCTTGATTCATGTTCGCTTAACATTGCCCCTAAGAAAACCACACAGATTCCCAAGGTACGTTATCAAAGACTCTATGCTGGTGAAAAATATTTCTTTCGAGCACACGTTTGTGTGAAACCTCACCTGTTTTTGATGAGGCATAAAGACCAGAACGTTCATGTAAGGGTTGCTAAAAAATTCATTGTTCCTAGATTTATGACCAACAGAGGGTACTTGATACGTGTTAAAGTTTTAAACAAGCTGAGGACTGTGTGGCGTTTGCAGGAGTAATGCAATCAGTAAGACTGTTTGTTTAATTTTCTAAATTTTGTTTTCCAAACATTTCCTTTTTCCAAATTAAAGTTTATTAAATTTTGTTTTTCCAAATTATTTCTTCACCCTCTTGAAATAAGGGAGGGGGGTATTATATAAATGAGCTATTTAAAAAAAAAAAAAAAATAGTTCATTTATATAATATCTTAACCTGGGGATAATGTTTTTTTTTTTAAAAAAAAAAAACATTATTCAGACACGTCCCAAACCAGTGTCCTGGATGGTGAAGAAAAAGTTATAGCAAAAAACTTTTTTGTATTAAACTGATGTTTAGCTTCAAGGTAAACCAGTCAATAATCATGTGACAACAGGGTTCCCCCACCATTACTGAACTCTTATACCCACTCACTAAGCTCATTCTGCCTTGAACGTTTCAATTTGTCAGACGTAATGTGCAGTATCAATCCGTTTGTTGGAGACCTGGAATTGCAGCGTTTACCATCGGGGCATGTATATGCTCCGATGCTGGTGGAATATAAAAATTATTGTTCACCTGAACAACAGGTGTCCCCAGAACCTGGACCTTCTAATGATGGTGAAGAAAACAGTATTTTGAGGAGTGAGTTGGTCAGAAATGTGTCCCCAGAACCTGGACCTTCCAATGATGGTGAAGAAACTAGTATTTTGAGGAGTGAGTTGGTCAAAGGTGAATTGGACAGAAATTTAAAAAGTAAATATATGAAACGGTTGGCGGATCAAAAGCGTAACTACAAGGAGCGAGCGGCAATGTTCCGTTTGCAGTTGTTACTGCCTAAAATCAGCAAACGTTCCAGCAAGCTCGACACCCTGACAGCCGCTTCTGATTACATCTGCTTGTTGGAATCAAAAATTAAATTTCTTGAAAGACAACTGCAAAATAAAAATAATAATTCTGAATATCTAGTGATTCGAAGTCCTGAGCAGGTTGATGATGGTAATGAACAAATTTTAGGAATGTAAGTAATAAAATCTTTTATTTTGTGTGAATTGGACTTGAACACGGATTAGCTGTTTGGTATGTGGAAAAAACAGAACGGGGGATAGAGCACTCTGTGATACTGGAATAACATATCACTTAGTGCTCTATCCCCCGCTCACAGGGTAATTTTATTTGACCTTGACCCACTAAAAAAGTGGTGGGGGTAATTTTAACCAAGCGTTGGGTTTTGAGGAGGTTGCTCAGTCTCAGTTTAGCGTAGCCAGGAGACACACACTTCGAGATGACTCCTTCCAGTCTTCAACAATTGTGTTTGGAAAAAATTTCTGATGAAACTGAATTGTTCCGTTATGTGGTGCATCAGTCTGGTGCACCACCAAAAATTAAAATTTTAATTAAGGAGTTTGATTTTGAAAGAAATGGTTACACCAATTATTTTGCGTATGTTTTTAGAAATGAAAATCTTAAGTTTTGCAAAGACTGTGGTTTTTTTGCGTGTGAGGACATGACAGAATTTGTAGAAAGCGGTGGCTACATGGTGATGACTGGAATTTCTAACCTAAAAAGAAATGAAATACCGCAAGAAAGGTGTGATATTTGTGCAGCTTATTTACACGACTGGCATACGTATAGCAGAAATCAGGTTGAGCCAAAAAGAAGTTTATTATTTCGTTGGCCAGGGGTAGCGCCTAGGTTTTAGGTGTAAAAACAAAATTTTACTTATGGTATTTAATGTATGACCTTGAAAAGTGGTGGGGGTAAGTTAATATATACATAGTGGAAAGCATCTGTTGGATTTATTCTTTGCAGAGCACTTCAGCCAGCATCATCATGGTAAGCCATTGTGTGGAGTTTGTTCTGTTGGAGGAGGACCTGGTGGAGATAGTGGAGCTGATTGAAGATACAACCAGGAAAGGAACAATAGAAAATGTAAGATGTGAACCTCAGGACGAGAGGTCACAACAAATTGTACAAAAATTTATTTCCAATCAGTTAACTGACAAAACTACAAACTTTGAGTTCGTAAAGTATTTATTTGATAACAAAGTAAATGCAAAAATGGCAATATTTTTTAAGAAATGAAAAAACTTATTAGTTTTTGTTATACGAGCTGGACTTGGACTTGGACTATGATATTTTGGTTAATGGATAACGTGGTGGTGGGGATAGTTTTGTGTATATAATAGGGTTGTGAACAGCAAAGGTGAATATTCAATCACGATGCCTCCGAGGGACAACACCGTAGCAGCACACAAGAAAATTTCACTTATTTTGCCAGAAATTCCAATAGAAGTAGTTAACCAGGAGGAAGAGGAAGAAGAAGAAGATGTAATGGAAGAAGAATTATCCGAAGAGGAAGAGATGGAAGCAGGTGAAAATAATTTTGCAAACACTGATGGTGACAGCTTTGACATTGATTTGTATGCTGATGAAACATTGGAATCATCCGAAGAAGAGGACAATAAGGAAAACATCACTCCTCAAATAAGAGCAGTATTGGATAAAATGTCATTGTGCAAAAGACTTGTGATGTGTAGCAGAAAATTATTTTTTGATTGTAGTGACGAGGAGGACAGTAGTGATGAATATTCACCTTTGTAAAAAAAAAATATTATTTAGCATTTAAAAACCCAAAAAAAAATATAAAATGTTAAAAAGAAAAAAAAAATAGAGCGGGGGATAGAGCAGCAGATGCTCTATCCTCCGCTCAAAATAATAATGTCCGATGACCTTGACCTACTTTTGTGAATTAATTGTGGTGGGGGAGAGCATTAGTGGTGGGGGAAACGTCATATATACGGGTAGTGAAACCTCAGTCTCATTTGGTAAGAAAGAGGGAACGCTGGATCGGAGGTGATGGTAAGATTGACTTTATAGCAAATACTTTAACACTGCAATATGTTAACAGGTTGTCAATGGTTAGGAAATATTTTTTTATTTTTTAGACTCGCTAGTTTGTTTAATTTTAAAACTTTAAATATATTTTCTTTTGGTCAAATGCTTTTGCCATACTTCCTACACGCTAACACTCATATAAAGTACAGGATTAAGCTGATCTCTCGGGGAAATACTATGTAGCCACCTCACACTGGTGATCCGAATCGCATAGTATTGGTGATTTATACAACATAAATTTTTTTATATGTTATATATCACCAATTCTTATTCGAGTCAGACCACCAATGTTAGGTGTCACATAAGTATTTCCCCGCGAGATCAGTCTTAATTCTGTACATTTTTTGAGTTTTGGCGTGTGGTAAGTGTGCTAAAAGCATTTGCTCAAACAAATATATTTAAAAGTTTTAATTTTAAACAAGCTGGATGGTAAAAAAATAAAAAAATATTTAACTTTTGAACCTGTTTACATATTATTGAAAGTATTTGTTAGAAAGTCGATCTTACTACCATCTCTTATCCAGTGTTCCCTCTTTTTTACCATATCAAAGGTGACCTTGACCTATATTGATTCTAAATGAAAGTTTTATAAAGAATTTATTATATTTTTGTTCTGCGCATGCGCAGAAGGAGTTTTTCCCAAGGTCACCCCCCACCACCCGTTATAAAAGGAGGTCGGCTAACCCAGCCTCTCATTATTGGATGAACCTTCGTGGAGTAAACATCCAAACGCTCTTGTGGTAAAAATGCTTCTTTGCCACATTTGTGGGGAATTTTTCCCTGATGAACATATTTTGCAAATCCATCTGGAATTGCATAAAGAAGAGGACAATGTGCAAGTAAGTGAAGACTATTTGGACTCTATTGAAAAATTTTTATCAGAACATCACAGAAGACTGGACGATTGGGAAAGCGAGCTGCAGTTGCTGCAAAGGAGGAGGCCAACCGTCATTCAGTTTGGAGGCGCCGGAACATCAGGACTTGGAAGGAGACCTACAGCGGACATGGACACGGACACGGACTCGTCGGACTCGGACTCGTCGGACTCGGACTCGGACATAAACATGGATTCAGAATCTGAAGGTAATGGCATAACACAACTACGCGCTATAGCATTGGAAGGACCTGTTGTCACACACTTTACAATAAATAATGTTCAATTGGAATTACAAAATTTTATTGACAGTGCAAAACTTTTAGTTAGTAAAACACTAAAGGAAGAGCTTAGAAGATTAAATTTTTTAAAATTTGGACTGGTATTAGACGCTATGTTCACAAACACTGATGGAGAAACATCACCAAGAGGATTTGTAACTAAAAAACCGTACTTTAACTTTTGCATCCAATATTGATGATATAATTGTGGAGTGTTTGGAAGAGTTATTGACGAAGCTTCAAGAGCATGAAGGAAGGGGATCTGGCTGGACGCTAACATCAGTGGAAGGTATGGATTTAAGAATTCAAAAGCATGGGTATGGTATGAGGGGGAGTAGTTTCATCCCCCTACCAAAAAAGATCCAAGAAACCAAAGCGTGTATAAATGTAAAAAATTTTGACACGGAATGTTTTAAATATTCAATGCTAGCCAAATATGTTGTAAATAATACTTGTAGACCCGGTGTTGAATATCAAAATGTACAAAATAGATATAATTTTTGTGGTATGGTTTATCCTGTAAATATTAAAGATGTATGTAAATTTGAGAAGCAAAACCCCGGAGTCAGTGTAAATATTTTTGGGCTAGATGACGGCAATAATGTGTACCCACTACGGGTTGTAAAGAGAGAACTTCAAAACCATACGGATTTATTGTTGATTACAAAAGGTGAAATATCCCACTATGTATATATTAAAAACTTTGATGCCTTAGTCAACAAACAGCTGTCTCGTATGAAGTGTAAAAAAACTTTTTGCAAAAGATGCTTCTGTTTTGTAAATAAGGATATAAGGAGAGGTGGTGCCCAGTGGTTGTTGGAACATCAAAGGCTATGCAATGAAAATTACGAGTGTAAAATTAGTTTACCACCACCAACCCGATCTGTTGTACAGTTTAATCATATTAACCACCAGTATAGGATACCAATTGTTGTTTATGCAGACTTTGAGTCTACACTTGTACCGCTGGAAAACCCTGACGGTGAAATTACTAGAAGAACCAAGTACCAGATGCATAAACCAAATAGTTTTTGTTTGTTGGTTAAGTCTACCCTATCTGACCAACACTTGCAAAATTTCGGACTAACCACAACACCGGTATTGTACAGAGGTGAAAATCCTGCTAAATATTTTGTAGATACGTTGTATGATATAGCTAGTAAGGTGGATCAACTGTATGATAAAAATAATATTGTTCCTATGTTACCCCTTGAAGAAGAGGAGGAAATTCAATTTTTGAATGCTACATCTTGTTATATATGTAATAAAGAATTTACAGTGGACAATTATAAAGTTCACGATCATGACCATCTGACCGGATATTACAGAGGACCAGCTTGCAATGCATGTAATTTAAATTTAAAACTTCCAAATTTCATTCCAGTTGTGTTGCACAACCTTAGCGGGTATGATTCCCATTTTATAATACCGGAATTGGGAAGAGACACAGGCAAGATTGATGTGATAGCTCAAACTTTAGAACATTATATTAGTTTTTCTAAGAAAATTGGCAAAATAAAATTAAGATTTGTTGACTCATATAGGTTTATGCCATCAAGCCTTGCCAAACTAACTGACAATTTAAGACGACAGGATTTAAAGGAAACAAAGAAAATCGTACCTGCAGACAAATTGGATTTAGCATTAAGAAAAGGAGTGTTTCCTTATGACTATATTACAGGAATTGAAAAATTTGAAGAAACCAGACTACCACCCATTGAAGCTTTCAAAAGTAAACTGACAGACACGGAAATTTCAATTGAAGATTATAATCATGCGTGTAACGTCTGGAATGAATTAGGTATGCAAAATCTTGGTGAATATTCAGATTTTTATGTAAAATTGGATGTAACACTATTGTGTGATGTTATGGAACAATTTAGGAACACTTGCTTTGACGCCTATGGACTGGACCCCCTTCATTCGTTTACATCCCCCGGCTTAGCATGGCAGGCCATGCTAAAATCTACCGAGTGCAAGTTGGAACTGCTAAACGACATCGATATGGTTTTGATGATTGAATCAGGTGTACGCGGTGGATTAACACAGGCCGTTACAAGACATGTGAAAGCTAACAATAAATTTCTACCAAATTATGATGAGACTAAAGATTCAATTTTTCTTGGATATTTTGATGCCAATAATTTATACGGTTGGGCGATGTCCAAACCCCTTCCGTATGGCGACTTCCAGTGGGTAGACCCGGACAGCATCGGGGACATTATGCAGATCCCACAAGATGGACCGACCGGCTACATTTTCGACTGCGACTTCGAGTATCCAGAACACCTACACGATCATCATTACGACTTGCCACTGTTGGCTAAAACTGAAGTATCACCGACAGGAAGATGGCCCAAATTAATGATGACATTAAACAACAAAAACCGTTATGTGGCGCACTATTGGGTTGTACAACAAGCGTTGGAGTTAGGACTGAAAATAACAAAAATTCACCGAGTATTACAATTTTCTCAATCTTGTTACTTGAAACCCTACATAGACTCCAACACCGTGAGGAGAGCAGCAGCCACATCAGCTTTTGAAAAAGATTTTTATAAACTGATGAACAACTCAATCTTTGGAAAAACTTTAGAAAATAAGAGGAAACACAAAATTGTAAAATTAGTAAGTGATCCAAGAGCATTAGAAAAACTTGTACAAAAACCAAATTTCGGAACCACTATGATAATTAATGAAAATTTAGTAGCGGTAAGCATGAACAAAACCAAGATTGTTATGGATAGACCGTTGTACATAGGGATGTCAATATTGGATATAAGTAAAACGCATATGTATGATTTTCATTACAACAAAATGGTACAATATTATGGACGAGAAAATATCGGAGTAGCCTACATGGATACGGACGCACTAATTTATTGGATCAAGACGCAAGATATGTATGAAGATCTTCGAACGTTCATACACAAAAATGATTTTGATTTTTCCGACTACCCAAGAAACCATCCAAACTTCAATGAAGAAAACAAAAAGGTGCTTGGAAAATTTAAAGACGAATGCAATGGAGCTAGCATGGAAGAAATTATTGCACTAATGTCAAAATAGTATTCTTTCAAAGTGTATAAGGGAGAACAAGAAGAAACATCGACCACCAAGAAAGCAAAAGGTGTGAAGACAGGTTATTTAAAGAAAAATATAAACTTTGAACATTACAAAAACTGTTTATTTAACGACACCACCTTAACAGCAAAATTCAACGCCATAAGAAGTGAAAAACACAAACTATACAGTGTTACAGAAGTAAAAAAAGCACTATCGGCAAATGATGACAAAAGGCATATCATGGATGATAAAATTAACACTCTTCCTTTTGGCCACTACTCTCTTAATCCTATCAACGACTAACCTATTCTTCGTCCCTCTTCGACCCTCTACGACCTAAATTCCTTTTCCTTCCGTAAAAAAATGGGGAACACGGCAAGCCCAACGCCGTGTTCCCCATTTTTTTACATTAATTTGAATGACCTTGACCCAGTTAAATAAGGGTATAATAGAATAAAAAAAATATTTTTACTTCATCTACCGAAGAGGAAGGATAAAATTATGGATTTAAAACAAAAAATTGTTAATGAGCTTCATAAACCGGCTAGAAGAAAATTTCCCCGAAGAAATACTGTTATAAAAGGAATGAATGATCTATATCAAGCTGATTTAATCGAAATGATTCCTTATAGCAAACAAAATAAAGGATTTAAATATATATTGACTATTATCAATTGTTTTACAAAGATGGCAGATGCTTTACCGCTAAAAGATAAAACCGGCAAGAGTGTAACAAAAGCCATGGAAACTGCGATACAGAGAGACAAAAATACCATAAAACATTTACAAACCGATGATGGTAAAGAATATTTTAATAAAGAATTTTCAAATTTAATGAAAAAATACGGCATAAACCACTATTCGACTAATTCAGAGGTAAAAGCATCAATCATAGAAAGATTTAATCGAACTTTAAAAGGTGCGATGTACAAGATGTTTTCAAACAGAGGATCGCACGTATGGATTGATATGTTACCAAAACTAATAAAAGATTACAATAACAAGTTCCATAGAACAATTGGTATGAAACCGAACCAAGTGACTAGTAAAAATGAAAAACTCGTATTAAAACGTATAAAAATTAATACTAAACCAAAAGTTGAAAAACTAAAGCCTAAAACGTTTAACGTTGGTGATAAAGTGCGAATAAGCAAATACAAAGGTGTATTCAGTAAAAGATATCTACCAAATTGGACAAATGAGGTTTTTACCGTATTTAAGGTACAACCTACAGTGCCGGAAACTTACATTTTAAAAGATAATAAAGGACAATTGCTCGAAGGAGGGTTTTATGGACATGAAATGTTAAAATCCACAGTAGGTGATGTATATCTCGTTGAAAAGGTGTTACAACGGAAAAAAGATAAAGTTAAAGTGCGATGGTTAGGATTTAATAAGAGTGAAGATTCTTGGATACCTAAAAAGGATCTTATATAATGATGGAGCATCATTTTAGGTTGAACCTTTACAAAGGATGGAGATAATACCGCAAAAGGATAGTTTTCCTATTAATAATATTGATGAACTCACGGTGGACAATTCAGAATTAAACACTGGCAAACATGGTGTTTTATTACCAAACACGGTGCGTTGTCTTGTAACCGGTCCATCAAATTGTGGTAAAACAAATGTAGTATTCAATTTGATTACAAACCCAAAAGGATTGCGTTTCAATAACTTGTATGTCTTTTCCAAATCATTACAACAACCCAAATACCAATTATTAGAAAAAATATTTAATAATGTGCCAGAAGTGAAATATTACAAGTTTGATGCAAGTGAAAGTGTAATGCAACCGCATGAAGCTAAACCATTTTCAGTTTTTATATTTGATGATGTATCCTGTGAAAACCAAAACACTATCAGGAGTTATTTCGCTATGGGGCGACATAACAATATAGATAGCATTTACATAGGCCAGACTTATAGTAAAATACCAAAACAACTGATAAGAGACAATGCAAATGTGTTAATTGTATTCAAACAGGATGAAACTAACCTAAAACACATATATTACGATCATGTCAATGCGGATATGTCATATGAACGGTTTAAAGACATATGTGGTAAGGCTTGGGCTGAAAATTATGGATTTTTGACAATTATGAAGGAACAACCACTAAATAACGGTCGATACAGGATAGGTTTCGATAAATTTATATTAATTCACTAACCACTATATCACACAATCATTCTTGTACAGCACGTCTTGCTACAAACATGGTTAACCAAGAAAAGTTAGTAAAGGAAATTAAATCACTTAGTGATTCTATTCGGGCTAAAAACAGAGCGTTAAAGTTAGGTATCAGCGAAAGGGACAAATTTCTTGAATCTACTTTTAAACCTATTACAGAGCCTTTGAAACAATTGAACAAAAAATTGACTAAACCTTCTTTTCAAGGTGATATTATTGCTCCGATAACAGAATATGAAAGGGAAAGTGTAATATCAGAAGATATTAGCGATGGCGACCCGGAAGCCTCCATATTTAGTGATACAACGGCAGAAAGAGAAGAAGTATATGCTGGTAGTGAAGAAGATGTAGTATCTATAGCGAGTGAAGAAGAAAAAACAGAAGGAGAACCATCAAACATAAGCTTATTGGGTGAAAGTATTCATACAAAAGGACCTTTAGGAAGGAAATACTTGTTAAAACTGTTAATTGGAACTAATTCTACTAAAAAATACCACAGTTATGGAGCAAGAATGTCCAAAGAAGGTGTAATGATTGGTAATAGCAAATTGGATGTCGATGAACATGATAATATTCGCGTAGGTGATCAAATATATAAAGGAACAAGGGGACTATTTGAATTATTATTTCAAAATAAACCTTTAAAAGCATTGGTAAAAAATGATGATTTGGAAGTGTATAGCAAAATTTTGGAACAAACCAATGCATATAGAAGAAATTATTTACCTGAAGCACCCATATATAGGAATAAATCTGTAAAATATAAAGATTTTGTTTCCAAATTAATACCTATTATAAGAAGAAAACCTGTAAAAAGAAGATTAGTAGCATCCACTTTAGATTTAAGTTCCCCAGAACCGAGAAAAAGAAGCAAATCAGTCACCGGTAAAGGATTGATGAAGAAACTATACAATACAAACGTAATTTATTACAATAATATCAATAAATTGGTGGATAGAATGAAACTAATACATGAAGCCAAAGAAGCGGGTCATACTGGATTGGAAAACGAATGGGTGGCTTTAGTGGATGAACTTAGAAACCGAGGGGTAATCTCATAAAAATGCATTACTCCCTAAAATGCTATTCAGTTGCACCATGAGTGTCGACAAGTTCGGACGGTATTCCTCGGATGGATTATATTACGCGAATAACTTAAAAAGAGGTGCTGGTTTACCACAAACACCTGAAGGAGATTATGATATTAGTAATAAAAGGTTAAAAAACATAAAAGATCCCACGGACGAAAACGATGCCGTAAATTTAAAAATAGTAAAGGAAAAGATATCACCAACATTAAGACTACACAATAACACATATGATGCAGAAAATCATAGAATTATCAACATTGGTAAACCAAATGAAAACGGTGATGCGATAAACAAAGGTTATTTGTCATCTGAATTAAAAAATACGTTAAACTTCAATGGAAAAACGTATAGTGCTAACAATAAACGTATATCCAACGTAGATGACCCTAAAGATGCAAAGGACAGCGTGAATAGACGCTATTTACATTCCTTGATACCTGAAAAGACAAAAGATGGATTTTCTTTTTATAAATTTGTTATTAATGATATAGGTTATCCAAAAACTGAAAACGATGCTGTAAATCTAAAATATATTAAAGATCATTGTATCATACGTGATGTAGGGGTTATAGATTGTTTTAATAATTGTTTAGCAAATGTTAAAGATGGTTCGGCGCCATCAGATGGTGCAACAGTGGGTCAAATGATGGAAACCTTAAAACAAGAAACATCTGGATTTGTAAAACAAAACCAAGTAGTATCGCGGAAAGGGGATGTATTTGTGCAGGGAAATGAAAAGTTTACATTACTTGAAGAAAAGAATAATGCTTGGGATGGTAAAGGAAAGAAATTATCATATATAGGTATGGGTACAGAATTCTTTGATGTTCCAGTTGTAGCACAAACTATATGTTCTAATCCATATAATGATGAACCTTACATATGTAGGTTTAAAAAAAAAATACGTAACGTATCTCCTGGTATCAACGATTTCGATTGTGTTGTAGTTAGTCAATCTTTGATATTAGATAAACCAACTGGTGATATTTTTAATGCGGATGATAAGAAAATAGGTAATTTAAAACAAGGAAGTGATCCAAATGATGCTGCAACTGTAGGACAGGCTATAACAACTTCATTAAAGGACAATAAAGTATATACTTGTAATAATAAACGTATTACAGAACTTAAAGACCCTCAACATGTGGATAATGCTGTTACTGTTAATTTTCTTATTAAAGTTTTAGGAAATGCATTATTTGATATGTTCAATATTATTGCAACCCGTACACATTGGGGTAATTGGGTGTCTGAATCCGAGAGAGGTAATTGGATTAAAAAGGAAATTTTTAATAAATACTTTATTAACCCTAATACGCAAAAGTTTAGATCATCAGATTGGGGTGATATTGATATTTAATATAAGATCACAATAAATGATTTCATTTATGTCCAACTCGTCATAGAGGTAACACATAAGTTGAACATTGCGATTATAAAAGGACAATAATGGCGTTCCGGTACATCAGTCCATATCGAGACACTGTGAGGAAAGGAGGTGGGATCACATCTACAGCGGTTTCTCTGTTAAGTAAAGCCTTAAATCGAATTCCAGTAGGATCTGTCGTAAATAGAGCAATAGACGCTTTACCATACGAATTTCACATACCGGGAGGTTATCAGTATTGCGGACCAGGAACTAAATTGAAAAAACGACTGGAAAGAGGCGATCCAGGCATAAATAAGTTAGATCAAGCTTGTAAAGAACACGATATAGCATATTCCACATTTAGCGATACAAAAAATAGATCGATAGCTGATAAAAAGCTAGCGGATATAGCTTGGCAACGAGTAAAGTCTAGTGACGCTAGTATTGCAGAAAAAGCAGCAGCTTTAGCGGCAACAGCAGGTATGAAGGCTAAAACAGCGGTAGGAGGTGGAAAAAGGAGGAGAAAAGTAAAAAGGAGATCGGCAAAGACAAAACATGGGGGGAATATTAGAAGAAAACGACGTTCCACCAGAAAGGGTAGCAAAAAACCAACAGTATGGTCAATGGTAAAAAACGGGGCAGGTCTATACCTAAGACCATATCGTGCATATTAAATAAAAGAAATCAATTAGTAATACCACATAAAGCGTTAACAAATATCGAATTATTTAAATACATTTCATGTTTAAAAATACCTTTTTTTCGCGGTGTCTTTATGAAAGATGCTTTACCAGTTAAAATGTGGAAAAACGAAACCGGTATTGTAAATTTAGACAATTCTGAAGGTCCTGGCACTCATTGGGTTTGTTATAAGAAATTAGGTGATAATATTTATTACTTTGATAGTTTTGGCAATTTACCACCACCTAAAGAACTCGAGCATTACTTTAAATCTGCTAAAAACATATATTACAACTATAAAAGAGAACAACCTGATAACACATTAATATGTGGCCATTTATGTTTGGAATTCCTAGCTAAAAGTATCAGTCACCATTGACATGTCATCCTATACGGTATCATTAACAGGAAAATCGTCCACTTTGCGAAGTATCCTTTTTCCAGCGTTACGCTTGCAAGAAGGAAGATTTTGGGAAGCGGCACTGTTGGATTTTACAACTTACAACTCTATTCCCAATGTTACGGAAGATAAAAATAACTTATTGCATTATTATAAAGGAAAAGATGCCAGTGGGAAGTTTACAGACTTAGAAGTTTGCAGTTTACCCACAGGTTCTTATGAAATTGATCATATTAATGAAGTTTTGCAAAATAAAATGGGAAAAGACAATATAACATTAAAAGGTAATAACAATACGATGAAAGCTGAAATTAACTCCAAATATTATATAGATTTTACTCAGGAAGAGTCAATCGGTGAATTGTTAGGATTTCCCAAAGATGGGCCAATTTTAGAACCAAATCAAACACATTCCGGTAAACAAACTGTAACAATATTAAAAGTCAATAGTATAGATATAACTTGTAACATTATACAGGGAGCTTACAGAGATGGAGCAAATACCCATATAATACATACTTTTTACCCGAGTGTACCTCCAGGATTTAAAATTGTTGAAAAGCCACAAAACCTAGTATATCTGCCGTTGAACACCACTTTCATTTCAGACATCGTGTTGAACGTATTGGATCAAGACGGTAACTTGATAGATTTCCGAGAAGAGCCAATTACAGTTAGATTACATTTAAAATCGACACATTAATACAAAAATCATGGGTTTATCATTTAAAAGTGGACAACCTACGGGAAACCATATTAGTAGCTCTTCAGCTGTGGAGGAGTTAACACGCGAGAACATTCGTTTCTTAGAAAAGATTGGTTTAAAATTAACCGATTATGGATATACTGGATATAGCGCAGGGTCCGACATTCGACGAAACCCTATGGGAAAAAGAATATCACACCCACAACCCTTACACTTCATCAAAATTGAACAATAACGACGAAATTCGTATTCCTATACAACATCAGGACATTTACACACTACCATGTGAAAGTTACTTGTATATCGAAGGAAAAGTTACTAAAAAGGATGGTTCTACTACTGGTACAACAGTTCCATTTATAAATAATCCTATGGCTTTCCTGTTTGATGAAATTAGATATGAAATATCAGGTGTAACAGTTGATTCCACTAAAAAAGTAGGTATTGCAACAACTTTAAAAGGGATAACATCTATATCACCTAATGAAACCAATTTACTTCAACCTGCCGGATGGGTTTTACCTGAACATGACACAATCACTCCGAATACAAAGGGATATTTTGATTTTCATATTCCATTACGTTTGTTGCTTGGATTTGCTGAAGATTATAGAAAAATAATATTAAATGTTAAACAAGAATTAGTTTTGTTGAGATCTTCTAACGATAAAGACATTATTAAAGCTCCAGACGGTACAACAGATGCAACTTTAGAATGGAAATTAACATTAGACAAAATTGTATGGAGAGTTCCACATGTTAAATTAGCTGACGAGCATAGAATGCTACTATTAAGGAAATTAAAGGCTGATCGTGATATTGTAATTCCTTTTAGAAGTTGGGAATTCCATGAACATCCCAGTTTACCTGCTACGGATCGACACACTTGGACTGTTAAAACATCTAATTACGTAGAACGAGCCAGGTATATTATATTTGGTTTACAAACAGGTAGGAGAGACAGTATCACAAAACATGCAGGGAAATTTGATCATTGCAACTTAAAAAATATTAAAGTTTATTTGAATTCACAGTTTTTCCCCTACGACAATTTAAATGTGTCATTCGCTAATAAAAAGTACAGTATATTATACGATATGTATGCGAGATTCCAAAATTCATATTACGGTAAAACAAATACACCTTTATTATCACCAGAAGAATACTTAGATGGTTACACAATAGTTGTAATTGATTGTTCTAAACAAAATGAATCAGTAAAATCATCAAGTGTTGACATAAAGATAGAAATGGAATTCAACGATCCTATACCTGCAAATACAACTGCATATTGTTTAATTTTACATGATAAAATTGTCACTTACACACCTTTGACAGGAATTGTTAAAAATGTTTTATAAAAACTCGTTTTTGTAAAATTTCAATCACGGGCGCGATTATAAAAGGGGAGCGCGCAGGTCGCTCCTGATCAGTTTGTTGCCTGACATCGTATGGGTAGCATCATCTTCAATATGGCTTCTACAAGTGGTACAACCGAATGCGATATAGAAAAAGAAATTTCAGAATTTTTGGACATGAATGGACAGCAACACGGTGCAGATCAAGAAGAAGAAAAAGGTAAAAAGAAAAAATATTTGTCCAAGAGGAAAAGAAATGTGGAAGAAAATATTTCACCAAATATTTTGATGGAAGTATTTTTAAGAATTTTTTATCCAATCTCTTCAAGTTTGGATAAAAGTGTTTTAATTGGAGTAATGAAATCAACCGACTATTCACCTACAGTAATTTTAACTCACGGAACAAAAATGATTTTGTTTACAGCCAATGCTTGGGAATCTTTTATGAAACACCTCCATTTATTGGAATGTTACTTTAATAGCAACATGTTTGGCAGAAAAACAAAAGTAGGACTATTGGATTCAGACTTGGAAATTGATATTATTAAACACCGAGGTGAACATCAAATGAGATTCAGAGATACAACCAAACATGACATAAAAATTCAACTTAACAGAGAAGAATTTTTTATTTTGACATGTGCAACGGAACCCATAACAAGATATTTAAGACAACTAGTGTTTTCCAGTTCAATTATTAAAGATTATTTAACAGACACTTTGGACAAACAACCGGACGCACCAATTTTGTATGGACCTGTGGACACTTCAATATTCAACAGAATTCCTCATGAAGTTCAAATGTGGAGACAATTGGAACAATATGTGCAAGAAAAAAATAATTTTGTAAAATCGGATGAAGAAACACATTTTAGTGATGAAAAGGATCAAAGTGATGAAAATGACTACAACAAAAATGACCAGATGGAAAGTTAAATAAATTTTTAAAATTTTTCACAACACTTTACACTTGAATTGGCAAATTTTCAATAAAAAATTCAAAATTTTGTGGGGTTAGGCCTACCGGGGATGGTGCCCACGTTAAATATACACCAACGCGCCTTTAACTGTACGGCCTGGCATAAATACGTGCCTACCGTGGTGTGGAAAACAGTTGACCTTCCGACACCGTGATGGATAGACTGGTGACCTTTCAAATGGACATGAAAGAAGAAATCAAGTCCAAACCGGGTATTATTGAATTTCAGGCGTTTCGTGGTAACGATGATCGGTTCATTATTAAAGAACTAGTATTTTATGATATAGATAAAAATATTCCTTATACATTTTTATTCAAACCACCATGCTCTTTTTCTTCACTAACCACCAAAGCCGCAACAACAAACCGATGGACTTGGAAATATTTTCATCACATCGATTGGTATGACGGTTTTACCAGTTATTCAGACTTGTATCATATTATGCATCAATTTTCAAATAAATTTACTAATATTTACACAAAGGGACTTGAAAAGAAAAGATGGATAGAACAATATACATCAAATCCAGTCAAAGACGTGCAAATTGATAAAAATTTTAAATTTATTTCTGAAAACGTTTGTATTTGCACACAAAGCGTAGAACATGAAAGGGACAGGCACTGTGCATTAAAAAACGCTTTAAAATTAGCTACTTACCTGCAAGATGGAGAAATCGGTGGTGGTGGTGGGGGTAACGTCGATTATAAAAGCGAGGAGCAGACCGAGACTTGGCACGAGTATTACTCGAGACTCCGAGACGACAACATCTCAGAGCTAGAAGACAGCGAGGACCTCTAGAACAACCATGGCATCCAACCAGTTTCTGCAGTCTTTGGTGGAACAATTCAACGCCCACTCCAAGTCTACAATTTTGCCGGTAAAAAAATGTTCAGAGCTGAAAGATGAAAAACATTACATCATACATGCTATGAAGAAGATGGAAACTACAGTCGGCGAGGCAATCTGCTGCAGCTTGAGCGAAGCTCCATATACACCAGGAGATGAAGCAAAATTTCAAATTTATTTGCCAAAAAGATTCGTCCATCTGCTACAAAACGAAGACCTGCGCTCCATTCAACCGGGATGCCTCTACTTGGTGTCCCACGGATCCAGCGGCAGCAACTCCACCGAGCTGACCATCCACATGGCCGAGAAGCAGCAGTGTTAAATAAAATTTAAATTTTTCTTGTATCTGTTTGTATTCACTATATAATTTTTCTCATGTAATCTTGTTTTTACTGTATTAAATAAACATTACCAAAAAAAAAACAAAAAAAAATAAAAAAAATAAAAAAGGCAATATATCAATATGTGAAACAAATAACAAAAGGTTTCACATATTGATATGTTGCCTTTTTTTAAAAAAGCTCTGGGGTGACCTTGACCTTTGACCTTTGCATAAATTAAACAAAATAAAAATATTTTTCAAACAGCAATGTGTGTATGTGTGTGTGTGTGTGTGTGTGTGTGTGTGTGTGTGTGTGTGTGTGTGTGTGTTTTTTCCCCCACCATTTTGGGTTACCAGCATACAGACTGCAAAGAAGTCCAGTTTAATTGCAACTGTCAAACCATGAGCACCCTATTTGAGCTTTGTGTAAGAAAAATTATTCAAGATCAACAGCTATTTAGCCATACTTTACGTTCCAACGCTCCTCAGCAAATTAAAATTTTTATCAAACAGTACAAGCTAGACAACAGAGGTTACAACACTTTTGGGTGGTACAAGTTTGGTGATGGTACAAAATTTTGTCAAAATTGTGGAAGGGCTGCTGTATCTAACCCAGCACAATTCCTACAAGATGATGGATGTTTACAATTAGGCCATGTAGCTCCAGTTATGAGTTACGAAACACCCAAAGAACTTTGCACAATTTGTTCAATCAATATGTTTAGTTGGAAAAAATTTAACCACCTCCCATTAGACAGCATATAAAGTCCTTCCCCCACCACTATTTCATACTACCTTCAAACAACCATGCTAATATTCATTCCGCCTTTGGACATCACACGGAAAACATCAAGATGGCTCTCACTGTAAAATGCGCAAATTATGAAGAAGTATTTGTAAGAAATCTGCAAGAATTAAACGAAATTGTTGAAGAATTTAAATCACTAATCGAACAGGGATACCGACTAAACATGCAAATTTTTGCATGCAACACAAAATGCACCCATGGCTTCAGGGATGACGAGCCGCCAAGGTCACCATCATCATCAACTTCCTCGGCCTACTCCTCCAGATCGTCCATGAAGACTCAAGCCAGTCCAAACTTGGAATATTTCTCCTGACTAATATTTATATTTTGTTTCCTTACTTTACTTCAATATGCTTATTATTGTATTGTAATAAAAGAATAAAAAAATAAAAAAAAAACCTATCTTGCTACAGTTTTGTAGCAAGATAGGATTTTTTTAAAACACAAATTGGATGACCTTGAACAGGTTCTAACATGTACAGGTGTAAACGTAACCACAAATTTAAACATTTTTTTTTATTTCCTAATGGTTAACCTTGAAACTTCCCCCACCATTTTTCCTCTTGGAGACCTGAGAAACAACACCAATGTGTTTCATTACATCTTGATCTTTCAAGCTGCAAACATGGATGTCCCACCACCAATATATGAGGCTGATGTAGCAGGAGGACAGAGAAGGAGATGCCAGCATTTGGATCTAGTGGAGTTGATGGAAAGGAGAATTGAAGAAAGGCAGATCAGGAAGGATACCATCCTAACACAAAAAATTTTAAAATTGGATCTTGTCATGCTTCTGGCCTTACTCATTGCAGTCTTCGTCTACTTGGTCTACGCAGTCATATACTGTCTAAGGTGCACGGAGTGTGCTGACAAGGGAGCCAACTTGCCAGTTTTCAACGCTACTCTTTAAATAAAATTTTCTTTTTTAAAACTCCAAATGGTTGACCTTGAACATGTCTCAACCTGTCTGGTTGTATCATGAAACAGAATTAATTTTCCTCTAAGAAACCAAACCCCTACCACCACCACAATTCCAAAAGAGCAATCCTACATGCAAGTCTGACTTCATTTCCGGCTCAGCTACGCTAGCGGTTACACGGTACAATGAAGTGGGAATTACTTGTTGACAACCTTGAACACCTGAAAGAAATTTATCAAAAACTGCACATGTTATTACTTCAACATCCAGGAATGGTAATTAAAATGGATTTGGAATACGACTGTCCAACCATCGACAGTATGGATATACCCGAAGGAGTGGTCCACAATACAGAAGAAGAAACTTGTTGCTGTGAAAGTAGCACTTCAACAACAACAAGCACAAGTCCATCCAGCTCATATGAGGATGAAGGCGGATTTTTGTAAATAAAAATTTAAATTTTTTTTTAAAACTTCAAATGGTTGACCTTGAACAGGTTTCAACATGTTGAAGAATATGGATGAAGAATAAAAAATTTTTTTTTTCTTCAATCTGATCACTTAACCCCCACCACATAACTGGGTACCTAGGATGCACGGAGTGACTTGGTCAGTCGCTATTCAACTCTTGCAGTGTGCACATCACACTTTTTCCGCTCAATTTACATAACTGGAGTTCTAAATGAAATATTTGGCTAAAACTTACATATTTCACAAGTTTTAAGCGAAACTAAAAATCGCGAAAAAAAAAATTATTTTTTTTTTTTATTTTCATATGGTTCAAAATTTTACAAGTCCCAAGGTCACCTAAGAAAACAATTAGAAAAAAATTATTTTTTTTCATATAGCTCAAAATTTTACAAGTCCCAAGTTCATCTGAGAAAAAATAATATTATTTTTTTTCATAATGTTTCCAACAAGTACAAACTCGAATGAGTTGTTGGAAAAAAAATAATTTTTTTTTATTTTTTCGCATCTGACCACTTTACCCCCACCACGCGGTCTGGTACCCGGACGGCGCGGTGCTGTCCGGTCAGTCGGCGTCCGGCTCCCGCGCGGTGATGACACCACCACCGTCGGCTGTTCGCAATTTTGTTTCCAGTTGGGCTTCGGGTTTCTCCAGTGGGTAAGTGGAAATAAAAATTATTTATTTTTTTAGTTTTAAGAGTGGGGTTGCTAGGGTTCAGGTCAATGGCCTCTGAGGAATGCCTTACGTCACATTTGGTAGGATTTTCGGTCTGGTCGCTGGGAAAATAAATTTTTCTTTGCACTTTTGTGGTTTCTCGTGGATTTTCACTCCACAGCCGAATACTAGAAACCACAAGAGTGCAAAGAAAAATTTTTTTGTCTTTCCGCGTGACCTTGACCTTAATTACGTCAATGACGTCATTATGGTGACGTCAGCGGTGATGACGTCGTCATGACGTCATTTCTATTACGTCATACCTATGACGTCATAGATATGACGTCATCGATGACGTCACCGATGACGTCATTCGTGACGTCAGTGACCTTGGTGACGTCAGCATTCCTCAGGGGTCATTGACCTGAGCCAGCAGCCCTACTTTGCCACTACTTAAGAACATATGGAATTGTGTCTATCACAGAATTGGAAAGATTTCAATTTTACTTTCAACTGTTGGTTGATCTACGTTTTATTAAAAATGCATTAAGTGAGGCTGGGAAAATGGGACATTTCCTCAGTTATTAATTTTTTTCAACCTAGTCTCATACCTGATATTCATCCTTACACCGAAATCCCTGTTTCTTTTTATTTTATTGCCATGACATAAATTAAAGTGATCACACTTCAGCTTGGAGGTTATTACAGAATGTTGCTTTAAATCTATAAACACGATATTGGGAAATGGTGACCACACAGTGTTTATACTTATTTAATACCTTAATCCCTTAATTTTAAAACCGATTATCAAAGTTTTTTTTTTTTGTCGTTGAATAGGGCTTTTGATCTGTAGTTGTTTTTAAAAAACTGATAAGAATCTTATTTAAAATAAAGATCCTATCCATCATTGAATTAAAAATTTTCTCCTAATAAAACTTTGGAATTCAGTTGGGCATCTTAAACATCTGTTAAAGTGCAGATTTAAATAAACTTTATTTGGTGTGTATGCTTTAAGTATAGTAAATAAGTAATCGAAATCAAGTAACGGTTACTCTAGTATTATTAATTATCGTTATTCATTGTTTTGTAACAACTAATAGTTGCAATAATCTTATTTTTCACTAAATCTAATTAAATAATAATGTAGATATGAATAATAGCCATTGTACAATTTTCTTTCGATTTATAACTATAATAATCATGTTCACACGATTCCCAACAACAGTCGTTCTACTCCTGACAGCCTGACACAGGCTTTTCCTATGTCACGTGACTTGGATCTAATTACAACAGCATCACAAATCCCACATTAATTAGTGACATAACATCCAGTGAAATATCGGAGATGCGCTGTAATGACATTTGATTGTTGAATTGAAGTTTGACAATACATTATGTTTATAAAACAATCTGATTCGTTTTAGTTCTTTTGGATATAATATTTACAGAAAATACAGGTTATTTTCCTATATTTTTTAAATCCTTTTGAGATTTTTTTGAGCTATTTTTTTGATGAATTGAAAATTTATCGATGTGTTAACACAATACCCGTACAAATACACTGGCAATTTTAGTTTTTAGTATGAAATTTAATGGTTGCAATATAACGAGTCTCGTGACTTATTTCGTGGTTGATGAGTGATTTAGTTTCATGGAAATATTTAATTTTATTTTAATTAAAACAAACCCCTAGGAAGACATTTTTGTTTAACTAGAAGATTCAGAGATTATATTTGGCCTTCCAAACTAAATTTGAAAAACAAATAATAATAAACAACATCCATATGGCTAAAGGGTCATTTTAGTATTTGTCAAACTAAAGTCTTTGTCATACCACAATAATTAAGAGTATCTCGTTTTTTCAGTGTGGTAACAGTAATAATTATTAACACAATTAATTTAGTTTTTTGTGAATAACCTTTTACCGTGTGAAAACCTTGTCCTGACAAGATCTTTAATTCGTTGTTACTTTACTGTTTATCGATTTGGAAAATAGGTACATATCTTTTGTATGGATGCCACTAGCTTACATCGCTGCGATGGTTATGTTTGGCATTTTATGGCTCATTTTGTGTGTTATACTTTCTTTAATTCAAAACCAGAAATATATACTGAGTGCGTTGCGTATCGGTGTCATGTCTGCAGGCGGATATGCGTTTGGCTATACCTTTGAGATCTGACACAAAAGCCGTTCTAGATAAAATCTAGTGATTTTCACTAAGTGTTAAAAAAATACTCTTATCAGATTCATACATTCCTTTAATGGTCCAGTTCAAAATTACCTTTTAAAAGTAGTGGTATCAGTATATGAATTAAGCACCGAAAAATATAAGTGCTCCCTTACCTCCTTCACTTTGAGATATATTAATGAAACAATTGTGTAAGTAGTTAATCACATTAAATTCTCATAAACAGATTTAAATTATCTTACATAATATAAATAATTAATTTATGCATATGACACTGTACTTTAAGCCTTATAATCAGATACTACGTAAAATGATACATAAATCATTAATAGTGTAGATATTTGACTGTAATGCCACAATATGATACCCTCAGGGCTACTAGAATATAGACAAGGACATGGACATGGACATGGACATGGACAAGCCTCCGATAGATGTGATGGATGATGATACAATGACAACATGTCGTGTAAACCACTGATCCGTTAACGTAACGGGTATATACACTCACGTTTACACTTCAATAGAGTTACACGCATATGTAAATGTGCTTTATATGTTTCTTGAACCTTTTAAAGTATTTATATTTACAATTTTTTTATGTAAGACTTTAAAAAAGTTTAGTTAGGCCTATCTCTAACGGTAAAATAAGGTGATAAATGCTGTTTATAGTTTATAGTAAATATGATTAAAACATTTTATATACAGTATTCGTATCTTTTGGTTTATTTGATTTATTGACATGATAGTGTTATTTTATACGCATATATTAAGGCTAGTCATTCTTTTTATAAATTGATACTGTTCATAGTAATTTCAATTAAATCTATTTGATCACAAAATAATTTTGTTTAGTTTTAATTGCTTACTTTTTGCTAAACTGGTTCTCAAAAGGATGCGCGTTTTATTTTAACTGACATTCAATCAAATAAAAAAAGTCATACGAAAATATCTGATAAAAAGCTAAATGCCGAAACCAATCTAGGGTTATTATGTTGATTTTAGGATAGATTGTTTAATGTGAAACATAAAATTGTTTCTTTTTTACGAAAACTTAACCTAACTTTAATATTGCGTCACACGATATTCTTAGAACTTTTAACTAAATAATTGTCAAATTAATATCACAAAGTATCTCCAAGTTACAAATCAATTAGGAAATATAAAATTTAAATAAGAGATAATTATTTTATATAATTTTTAGCAATCGGGCAACTATAAATATAGTCAAGCAATTATTGAACAAGAGCGAGCGAGAAACGTTTGTAGAGCGTCACCATATCGCCCGGTATCTGACACAGAGAAGACCACTCAGGTCCATTAATAATCTACAAGCTCCTAGTTTACTTTCCATTAGCCTTAACGATTCCTCTAAAAAAGATAACATACTTTGACATTTCTAGAGCTTTTACTCATAAATTTGTATTTACAGTATTGTGTTTTTATTCATCGCAATTGCAAAATTCTCGATTTAATATATCGTGTGTCTAAAAGTTGCTTTCCATGTTATTTTCGAACATGTAGATAAACATATAATCTTCTAACGAATTCTTAGCAAAAAGAACTTTTTTGGCCAAAAGAAGAAACCTTTCTTGTCACAAAATAGGGGTTGTGGGGGAAGTATTAAGTCTAAATGTTTGTAATCTATTTACACAAGGTTTCCCATGCCTCCCTCTACACCAATTTAAAGTTCTTACAAAAATACAATGATATTATTTACCATAAAACATGTCTGAAGTGACCGGATTTACTTTTGTTTGTGTTTTTTACTTTTTTAAAATTTAAATTCGATATTTAATCGTATAGTTAAATTTTTAAGTTTAAAAGATACTTCTTTTCATTCAAAAAAAATATATATATATTCATGGAAAATATCAACGCTATACCGCAATCCTTTTAAGAGTTATGTACTTTTGTAAAAAAACACATACCGACGGATAAACTCGAAACTATGCACCAAAGACCCATGTTTTTATGGTTAAATGTGTTTGTCTTAACCTTGCCGCTATATAACGTTGGCCAGAAGGTTATGGGACACCCTGTACAATGGCTAACTTCATAAGCAATTGGGTCTATGACAGTCAGACACCATTGACATTTGACATTTGACACGTCAGTTACGGTTACAACCACAGACACAAACAGAGCATTAATCACCAGCTCTATTGTATCATGTGGCATAATGTACTAAGTTGTACTTAGGGCGGGTACTGTTATAGTGTAGTAAAATTAAGCCAAAATATGGCTGGAAAATGAAAAATTTTTTGGACAGCCAATTTTTGCTGAAACGTGTTCTATGTCATTACCTGACCTCCCTCAGAAAAGTCCCCTGAAATCCTCAGTGGGCATCATGCCTAAAAATGATGGGATGGCCCTCCTGGAGTCAAAAATAAGTCTTTCGTCGACCAATAGGTTTATGTATATCAAATTAAAGCTCTTAAGTAGTAGAATTTAATGCCGCAAACCCCATCTCAAAAGGTTGTTTGAGCCGAAAATAACAGCCTCTCAAACTTTGAAAAAAAATCCAATTTTAATCTAAACGCTTAAAAATGTAATAATATTCTAAATACTTGACCTTTTGTGGTCCGGTTTGCGGCAAACGTTTGCTTGTACAATTACCTTTGCAAATAGGGATAGTTTGACATATGCCCATCATATTACCCTTGAACCACCCTCTACATGGACGTCCCAAAGAGGGAGTTTTGAAAAATTTTTCTTAGTCCATAGCCATGCTATACATAATTTTAAAGGTCTTAGTAAGGAGAGTACATAGCCGAAAACCAGACATCGAAAGGTCAAATATGAAGGAAGTTATTGCACTTCAAAGTTTTGATAATATTATTTTATTCTACATTTTGAACGCCTGCCATTTTTCTCCCGACCGTTATATTTAGGTCGGGTTCACGGCATTGTACTCTACATTTTAAGACCTTTAATTTGATATATATAAACCTTCTGGAATGTATTCAAATTTAGTATGCTTAATACCAAAGTTTATTTTAACTCCTTAGAGGCCAACCCCTCATTTTTGGGCATGATCCCCACATGGGATTTCAGGGGACTTTTTGGAGGAAGGTCAGGGGATGCCATAGAACACATTGCAAAAGAAATTAGCTTTCCAAAAATTATTTCATTTTTCCCGACTAATTTTACTACACTATTAGGGTTTCTATATAGTACCAGGGTAACCAAACCTTGCTTGTTGGTTTTAGTTCACTTTTGCTATAATATGATAATAATTATCAGGCTTTAAAGTTTACGCCCTCTATTTGACATCCATTTCAAAACAAACGCTTATAAGTAGCATTCTTTTATTTTTGTTTACCTTTCGTTTCTGTTTCGTTGCGTTGATAGCAACCCAGAAGACCAATGTTTAAAAATCAATTTGAAAGATAGTTTTGGATAAAAAAAATTTTGTGGGGTTTGGGCTGCTTCTAAACTTATTTTTGGACCAAAAACACTCTCAAACACAAAGTTTAAGCCAAACCTACCAGCTAGACTTTCGTGATTATGGAAAATAAATCTCTCCAAACACACTCGTATTATAGTATAGGACATGTGGTTATTTAGACAATATTTATTGAGTCAGTACCACAAGCGATATTAAAATTAAGGTGCCCCCAAACAGCTTAAGTTTTCGATTTGAATTTGGTTTTTAAGAGAAAATATTTTAATTTTCTTTTATCGTGTTTCACCGTACAATTCCAAGAAATACAAGACAATATTGTGAACTTTATCCTTAATTTTGCTTGATACAAGTTTGTTTACTACCATATATATTTCAAACTTCACAGTAAAAAATAATATGTGTTTTAAGATTTGATATATATATATATATATGCTTTATAATGTTTTAAATATGTTATAAGAATAAATATGTTTTTAAAATGTGTTTTAAGATATTTATATATTTTTTATGAGACGAAATTTTTTTACAGTCAAAATATCCTTCAATACATTCTTTTCAAGGTAGGATTCACTTTTTAAATTGCTGACCCGACCTTGGCAGTAAGTGGTATGGATCTTCCACGGAAACAGTGGACTGTTCTCAATCGACTCCACACTGGAGTAGCAAGATGTAATTATTTGGAATACAAATGGGGAATGGCAGAAGACGTTATGCGGCTGTGGATCGGGGTTCCAGACTATGACTCGCATAGGCACTGAGTGCCCATTGGGGGGCTTCCCCAAAGGGTTGTTTAGCCTGCATTGTGCAAGTGAAGCTAGGCTGCAATGGCTTAGCGCCCTTGATTTAGCTTTATAAAGAGAGGTGATAAATGTTTGTTTTAGTGTTGTTTTAAATATATTGACGGAGGTGCTATGCACTGCAGAATATCCTTTACATTTTTTTTTTTTTTTCAGAAGTTGGTGGCTGGCTATGAATGCCATATACAGCTAATATAGAAAATAACTAAAGAACTCCTCTATATTCTGTCTTTGAATATGATGGATTGTATTTTGATATGCTCTTGTTTTGTTTGAAATTATAAATAATCAAAAAATATTATTTTACCCTAAGGCAAACTTTAAAAAAATATACAAAACAAATAGGTGTCAATTTTCCTCTTTATTGACAACAGTACACTTGGTGAAGCTGTTGGGGTTCCATTGACAGGAGTTGACTAATGATGATGACTACGATACTGCCTGTGTTCAATGACAGCTTGTCACTCAGTCGTGTAAGCTTGTGTCCCACGTGATGTAGGATTACATTTAATCTTACATTCATACCCAATTATGTTTGCACTATCACTTGTAACATTTACAGTTGTGCAAGAGACAGTGAATGTGCAATAACCTCAAAAATTTTAAAGAATTGCAATGACGTCAGTTGAAATGTAATTCAGACTTAAATGCTCGCGTAGCTGAATATTTTTTAAGAGGACACATCAGCAGTAGTAAGAAACATATACCGAGATATATTGTTTACATTTTAGTGATAAATTTCATCGTATTAAACAGTGGTTTTAATGTTGAGTATAGTAATGAAGAATTCAATTATTATGATACTTCAAATCTCAATATTACTTAAATGATGTAAGTTAAAAATGTTATTGTAATTATTATTTTTGTTTATTACAGGTAAATGCAGTTTGGAACCACACCGATTTAAAATATCGTAAGTAAACATATAAGCATTTAGGTGGAAAATGTTTTATATTTTACCTGAGATCAGCATTATTTTATGTTTAATTTTAACGATAACTGAATAAACTAATTTAATAAAGTCGATTTTAAGCTAATTATCATTTATTTCTTAACAATTTAAATCACAAATAGTTCATTTAGCTCATTAAATAGTAGATTTCCGTCTTAATTTAAAATAACAACAACTAGCTTAATCAGCATGCTTTGCAAGGCCAACCAGAGGAAGTTTTAGCCCTTCATATAAGATCGTTCGCTATGCTCAATCGCCATCAGGTTCAGTTCGTTTACTCCGCTCACTGGCCGTCAGTCTAGTTTATTATTACCGATCTCCCATAAATACTTAAAATATATGCAGCTGTCTGTCTAATTAATATTTCTAAACGTAATCATATGTTCCAATACAAAATTGTTGCTCCATAAGAAAAACGTGTCAATTTTTAAGACGTACGGAGCGGGACCCTGTGGAATTTTCTTAATTTTTTTTCTTTTATAAGAACCTTTTCCTGACCAAACAAACACACACAAAAAATTGTGAAATCGGTCTAGTCGTTCACTCAGGATGCAGTGACCAGAGAAATTGTGATTCATTTTTATATAGAGAGATGGGTAAATATCACATAGTTGTAGATGGTTATATATTCTCCTGTGCGCGCGTTAGATCGAGTGTAATATTTTTGCACATTATCATACATTTGAGGAGAGATGTTTAAATACAGTATATGAATATAAGTATAATAAAATTCTAATATCAGCACCTATGTCTGTAAGTACAAACATGATAAATTTCCTTTATTTTTTTTCGAACCATCGAAACACACCGAAATTAAACTGGAAAACAGTTAACCTCTTTGTTATTTTGGGATAGCCCCAACATGGACGTATATCGGAGCCAAAGGAATTTATTTTTGCTGCTTGAATATGCATGTCAAGAATGAATAATAACATCACTTTTATAAAGTCAGAGTAATTTTTTTGTGTTTATAGATTTTTCTTTGAGGCTTTATAAAACTTATAATTCATATCTATCATATTGTTTGCTTTTGAAGACTAAATTTAAGACACTAACAAAATAAACTTAACAAACACTTTAAAATGGGAGGCCTTCTGGCAGATAAATCTTCTCCTCGGTACTCCACAGTAAAAAGATTATAATATTAAATTTAGTTAGTTTAAGTTATTGTAATGCCACACTAGGCTGTTTTTGTCAGTAGAGGCATTTTGGGAGTTTCAGGACAAACGCAAATTCAGCGGTTTTTAATCAGTGGTTACGTATTTGTGACGTGTGATGACGTATGTGTGACGTCATACGGTGACGAGGTGGAGTGTGTGACGTCACGGGTGTGACGTGGTGGTGTGACGTCACTGATTCGTAATCGGACGCCACTGCCACGTTATTCTGAATGAAAACCAATGTTTAGCGTTGACCCCGTCTAGCTAAATTTGACGGCGACTTCAAACATGTCCAAACATGTTCAAGGTCACTCAAACGAAGTTTTAAAAAATATTTTTAATTATAACTTACAAATATTGAACAAAAGGTTGAAATTAATTGGACTCGTTAGAAACTCCATATTCACTCTCGGCTGTTATCTTCAAATGCAGCGGAGGATCACGACTCACGAGACGAAACAGTAATCCATGGAAGCTTTCCAAATCAGCCAAGTTTGACAGAACCAGTTGAATTTTTTGTGAAGGATGGGTGGAATCGGACTGACCTAAAGTTTCATTGACAAATTCGAGTGTTATATATAAATCTTGCGGATCATCACCACTTAACAGACGATAAAGTTGTTGATAGCATATTACTGCATCCAGAATGTCGAATTCAGAGGCGTCAAGTTGGAACTTCATGTTTCTGTGGAGTATGTTGTTGTAGAGGTTGAGTGGATTTAGCTAGTAAAATACCATGAACCATTAACGTACCCTACCTACGTACTGCACAGAATACGGTGGGAAGAGAGTTATAAAATAAAACAAGTTAAAACATGTTCAAGGTCATTCAAAAGAAGTTTTAAAAAAACATTTTTAAGTATTAGACACTTTAGTAGTTAGAAATCATTTAATGTTTTTCCAGTTTAACATAACATCACGGAGATACATCATCCCCGGACTTCGAGGACTCTTGCTCTGTCTTCACAGGTAGCTGATCACTCGAAACATATGGTGAAGATGATGCTATCGGAGATCCTGGCGGTGATTGTGATGAATTTGGTTCTTCAACCGTTATATCGTCAAACTCAATTGTAATGTTTAAACGGAGAGGTGGATCACCACTCATCAGACGAAACAGTGTTTCATGAAAATTCCCAAATCCACTTCGTCCAACAGAACTAGATGAAACTTCATGTTGATGTGGTTGTAGGATAGCGGAGTATATGAATGAAGCTTGTAGTCAGTACTACATATACAATCTATAACGTCCCCTACCTACGTACCGTACGGAAGACGTGTATATCCTACGTACCGTACAGAAGACGTGTGTATTTTTGGTAAGGTTGCGGTGATGGGCTGATTACTTATGATGAATAAATTTAAGTGGGAGGGGGGCTATAATGTCTTGAAGAAACTATGTCAAGGTCATTGGTTGGAGTTTTTAAAAAAGATTTATTTACAAATAACAGTAAAACGTAAGACATACATAATATGAGAACTAACAATGCTAAATAATAAAGAATGAAAGAATATTTACAAAGCTATGAACTTAGATCATTTTACAAAGGTGTGTTCAAATGGATCGTAATTTCTGTAGAGTTGTTCCCAGACGGTCCATGGGAAACTATATAAAAAATTCCGGTTTGATAGAGTCCAGGTCTTCGTTCATGAGCACATTGACAAATCGTCTCGGAAGGTATACTTGGAACTTGGGTTTGTCTCCTTCCTTGTAGGGCGAATCTCCAAGAACAGCGACGACAGCTTCACCAACCGATGTGTCCATTTTTTTCATTGAATGTACTGCATAATGCTTCTTCTCTTGAAGTTCGCTGCATTTCTTTGTTGTTAGAAGGTCAGATTTAGAATGTTGGTTGAATCTGTCCGCAAGAGCTTGCAATGGAGAACTTGAAGCCATAGTGAAGATGATGTTTACTGGATGAGATCCTGTGTTAGAATGATAGTAGGATGGATCTACACCGGTATATAAGGATTTCCCCCTCCACTTGATATAAGTCGACCAATCCTGTATGCTCGCGACAATGCGCAGTTGGAGATTTTGTGTTGAGGATTTTTCACACCGATACAAAGACCATTTAAGTCCGTAGCATAAGTTTTATCCAAACTAACGTTTGTTATATCAGACGTAGTGTACATTCTGATCCAATTAGATTTTTCTTCACCAGCAGTAAAAAGTTCGTCATACTGTTGACAATAATGATACATTATGTTATCCAGCTCTTTGTATTGTGTAAATCCTTCGTTCCATGTGATGTGATGAAGGTATTTCGTTAGCCACGAATTTGTTCTAGCACTTTTTCGGTTTAGTTTCTTAAAAGAAAACGGTGGTTTAAAAAGAAAGTAGTTAACGACATTTGTATTTATGTCAAAAAATGCTAGTTCTTTTATGATAAATCTGTCATCGTTGTTTCTGAAAGCTTGGAATTCCACCACACACTTCTTAGACATGGAAACATTATCAACAAAACGAACTGTTCGGTCCATTGTTCGTGAGTAACTAAAGATTACTGAGAGAAAATATTAGGTTGCTTGACTTTTATGATCATGTCAATTCTTAGTTTCAGTTTGTATGTGCTGGTGGTGGGGGAGGGGTGTTTTTAAGATTCCCAATCTTTCCTGTTTTTACAAAACCTTAATACACATTCACAGAATGCTTTAGGGTAGCACATTGAACATGAGCGGGTAAAATCATGTACATTAAACTTGTAACACATGTCCATACAACAGGTGAAGTAGCGTTGAGTCTTGTAGATTTTTAACATCTGCAAAGTTGGAGGTGAGATTGTAAATGATTTGCAATTGCATCTACAGTAACTGAAGCACTCACATATTCTACATGCTATTCCGTCAACTTGTAAATTTGGACATATAAAACATTTTTCGCTGCAGCAATAATTATTCATTTTGCGAGTGTTCTTCAATGTGAATCTTACAATCAACTGCATCCATGTAGCAACATTTGTTTAATATATAGTTGGTGAAAAGAACAATAACATGTGTAAACTGGAGCTGTTTCAAGGTCACGTAATTTTGTTTTTTAAAAAAGTATAAGTAATACCTACAATAGCACCTTTGCAAAACTGAGCTTTTTGAAGGTCATATAATTTTGTTTTTCAAAAAGTGTAAGCGCTACAAATATGTGCAAACCTGAACTGTTTCAAGGTCACGTCATTTTGTTTTTAAAAAAGTATAAGTGCTACTAATGAGGGCACTTTACAACACAATCACTCAAATCATGCTACAAATATGTGCAAACCTGAACAGTTTCAAGGTCACGTCATTTTGTTTTTAAAAAAGTATAAGTGCTACTAATGAGAGCACTTTACGACACAATCACTCAAATCATTTTTACGACTTTTCTTGATTTACAATGTTCTCCTGATGGTTCTTTGTTGGAGAAACTTTCACTGTGGTTTCTTCACTTCGACGATTATTAAAGAAGAATACAGTTTTCCTGTAGAACGACACCTCTTGAGGTAATCTGTTGTATATAGACTGGTCTATCGGTCCATATAGCAGTGGCACAGCTGGATTTGTGTTCACCGAAGTGTTCAGATAATCAAATATGAGAGGGGAATATGTAGTAAGTTGCTGGATGTACCGGATTATTACAGGTGTTAGGTTTGACAGAGTTTGAAATTCTTCCAAAGTCATGAGGATCTTCTTGTTGTGTTTGGAAAGATCTCTAAACCTCACAAATTGGGTACCTCGAAGTCTTATATTATCGATTTCCAAATTAGAATCTTCAAATCCAATTGCAGTTTTTCTTCCTGTCAAGTTGTTGAATAAATAGGCTTCAATGATAGATACGTATTTAGTAAATTTATCCCATATATCCAACGTGAGAAGCAACGAGGCTTTTCCGCAGTGATTAATAAGTACTGCAGTATTGAAGTTTAACGATTTGAAAACCCCAACGGTGACAGATTTATCCATGTTTTGATTCAACGGGTACATTAAGCGTAAAAACACATCCATCAACACTTCCATATTTTCTTCATCATCATCTTCATTGTCACATCGTTTCCTTTTTCTTTGATCGTTTCCTTCCAATGATAAAAAATCAGACAGTTCTTTCTTAATCTTCTCGGTAGATGTTTTGGAGTTTTCAGTCGGTTGTTCTTCGTTTTTTGCTGGCTTTGTGTTAGTAATCGGTACTTTGTCAACCGGTAATGGAATATGTTCTGATGGATTAGTAGGTAAGTCTTGAACTATTGTTGATGAAGATGGAGATTCTAGTGAGTTTTTGTCAGTTTCAAAAGAAACATCTTCAGTTGTTTTAGTAGAGTTCTCGCTAGTTTGTGAGGATGCTGGTAAATCATGTGCCGATATTTCAGACGTAGATGTCATAGCTGGTGGCGTGGTCTCGAGTGCTTTATATCCTGTCGTTGATTCATCGTCAGGAATAGTAGATAGTACACTGTCCATGTTAACCATCAATGTTGACTTGCTGGTGTCAGGATGAATACTAATGTTTTCTCACCGAGCAATCTCTCTTTTATAATCTGTGGTGGGGGTAAATATGTGTAAGAGCTGCATGCTGTCATAAAAAAATCTAAATTATTCTTCTAACCACGCCTGTTAGTGGTGTGTATGTTACAATTGTATCATGTAGTATCAAACAATAAGCTGTAGTTTGGTCAGGAATATTTTCTTCCAACTCAAATTCGATGCGAATGTCTACTGTTGACGACTTTATTGATTCGTTTTGTTTCGAACAATCTATTACTGCTATAGGTGCAATATTCTTGAATGAATCAGGTTGGAGGAGAGGTGAGTTTGTCCTTCCATAGTAAGATGACTGAAATCTTGCATACATATCATATAGAATCCCAAATCTGTCCTTAGAAAACATAACATTGAGGCTGTCATATGGAAAGAACTGTGAATTTAAAAACAGTTTAATGTTTGTAAGTTGACAGTGGTCAAATTTGCTTGCGTTAGCCGTAATGTTAGATCTTTTATTTGTTTGTAGAGCGAAAATAATATATCTTGGTTTTTCTAGGTTACTAGATGTTTTCACAGCCCACGTTTGACGCTGAGTTGTTGGCAAGACTGGCCATTCATGCATTTCCCAGCTTCTAAATGGAACCACAATATCCCTATCAGATTCCAACATCCGCAATAGGCTTACTCGCCTTTCATCGGCCAACCGTACATGAGGTACCCTCCAAACTATTTTATCCAAATTCAATTTCCATTCAAGTTTGTCAGGTGTTGTTTCACTATCGGCTTCTATAACATCTGTATCATAAGACGATCTCAGTAAGACCAATTCTTGTTTGACATTAATGATTATTCTTCTGTAGTCCTCAGCGAATCCTAGTAAAAGCCGCAACGAAATGCAAAAGTCAAAATAGCCACTTGCATTAGGTTTTACTTTGGTTGCACTAGGTAATATCCACCCGGCTGTTTTAATGCGTTTATTTCATTGGGTGATAAGGATACCAAACCTTTAAGCGTACTGCTCACACCAACTTTTTTAGTTGAATCCACTACAATGCCTGATATTTCATACCGAATTTCTTCAAACAAAAAGGCCATTGCATTGTTAATAAATGGCACTTTAGATGGCGTAGATCCATTTTTTTGCCAAAACCCTTCCTTCAATATAAATATAACTTTCAGATGGTAAGGTATAAGCATCTTGATGTTGTATTGGAATTCGTATCTCATCATTATTTCCTAATTTCGATGAAGCGTAGGGGTTGTGTGTGTGAAACTCTTTCTCCCATAGTGTTTCGTCGAAAACCGGTCCATGTTTTATATCCAGTATGTCCATTTTCATTAACTTTAAAACCGAGTCCTTCTAAGAATTTAGTGTTCTCTCTGGTTAACCTCTCCGCGTTAGGAGATATACTGAAACTGTTCGAATGTTGTTTGGTGCTATATCCAAATTCAAGTCCCATCGTTCTTTTATGGTGCTTGTCTAATGTGTAAGCGCAATGTAATAACTTCTCCTCTAAAATCCACAGCGTCACCGTCTTGATCTAGTACGTTCAATGCGATGTCTGAAATGTGAGTGGTGTTTAATGGAAGATATATCAGATTATGAGGCTTTTCAACAATCTTAAATCCCGGCGGAACGGTTGGATAGAATGAATGTAAAATATGTTGGTTTGAACCATCTTTGTAGGCCCCTTGAACAATATTACATGTAATATTAATAGTATTAACCTTGATAATGTTTACAGTTTTTGGACTCGTGTGAAACATATTTGGTTCAAGGATTGTGTCTTGGGATGGAAAACCAAGTAAAGGGCCAATCGATGCCGGTTGAGTTAGATCCAAATAAAATTTACATTTTATTTCACACTTTAAATTGTTGTTATTAGCCCTTAGTTCAATTGCATCCTTTCCCAACTTATTTTGGAGCTCTCTGTTTATGTCAGCTATTTCATAAGCACCAGTTTCAATCGCAACAAACTCAGGTAGCTCAGTGAGATCCTTAGCCGTTTTATTTTTTGTATAGTGTAATATGTTGTTGACACCTTCTATTATGTTTGGAATTGAGTTATAAGTTGTAAAATCCAAAAGTGCAATCTCCCACTGTTTATCTTCTCTTAGGTGTAATGGTGGAAATAGTGAACTCCTCAAAGTTGACGATGTGCCTGTAACTGTTACAGTACAGGAAGACATCTTATAGTTGACTGACGCTTGTGGCTAGAAAGTCCAAACATAAATGTCCACATACTGATGTTTCTTCTTTTTGTCTTCTATCGTAATTAAAATACACTTTAGGCACTGAACCGAAATATTCGTACAATTCTTTTGGAGGTGGAAGGTTCCCAAAACTGTCAAAATAAAACACAGAATCGGATAATTTCTTGTAACAAACCCAATGGGTACCAGCACCATGAATATCATCAAGATTTACGATTGCGGCTTCATTTTTCCAGATTTTTCTCGGCAACCCGTTCCGCATAAACACACCTCTGAAAAAAGGTATTTTCAAACATGATGCATAGCGTTCAAGCTCCTCGTTGTTCAAGGCTTTATTTGGCAAAATTAATTTGTTGTTATTTAATATGCACGGTATGGTCTTAGGTATAATCCTTTTCCGTTTGACTTTTTTTTAGAACATGTTGAACACCTTTTTCTTTTACGATTTATTTTCTTAGTATTGCTACTTCTCTTCCTTGTGCCTCCACCGGATGTATTTTTCCTTCGTGTTGTCTTTCTTTTCCTCCTCCTCGACCCTCCTCCAACTGCTGTTTTGGCTTTCATAGCTGCTGTCACTGCTAAAGCAGCTGCTCGTTCCCCAACACTTGCGTCACTAGATTTTACTCTCTGCCAAGCTTTTTCAGCAAGGGCTCTATCAGCGATTGATCTTCTTTCCGAATCTGAGTAATTTGAATATGCAATGTCATGCGCTTTGCAGGCTTCGTCCAATTTGTTTATTCCAGGATCTCCACGGGCTAAACGCTTCCGTAATTTCGTACCCGGACCACAGTATTGATAACCTCCAGGTAAATGTAGCTCTATTGGAAGTGCGTCGATAGCTGTATTTATTAGTGCACCTGAAGGTAAAGTCGCAAACGCTTTCTTGAAAAGACCTACTGCTGAACTAGTGAGTCCACCTCCTCTTCTCATGAGTGACGGATCACTACTAAATGGCTTCCTCCTATGCATGATAGTTTTAACGTGTTAGTTCCTTAGTGGTCAGCAATGGTAATGGTTTTTCTAGAACGCTCTTCGTATTATATATTGAATTCACACTGTTTGTAGGGGTTTCACTGCTGCCTCCGCGTGAAAAGGCGAAAGGATTCCTCCCAGACTGTAATTTATCTATTTTTTCATAAATATCTTTCTTTAGTTTGTATATCTCTTCCAAAACAAATATTCTATTTACAACATCAGTATCATTTTCCGCATTCGCCACATTTATAATTTTTAGCGAATTTCCCATAGGGAATAAGCTATTACCGTAGGTCTCATGGTAAGACCTAAGCCCGGGACCATGTTACTTTTTCGTTTTTAGGTGCCCAGAGAACAAAAATAATAGTCATTAAAATTTTTATATATATATATATATATGTATATATGTATATATGTATATATATATATATGTATGTGTCCCTAGACACGATAACTCTCGTAAAAATGGTCCGATCGACACCAAATTTGGTAGAGATGTGTAATCCTACGTTTATTCGGATGAGTTCGTAAACCAGACATATCGACCTATCGGAAGGGGTAGTTTTGGGGGGTTTTGTACCCCAAAAATGGGTTTTTTGCATTTTTCATATGTAATTTTTAAAAATTTTAAATTTTTATTTTCATCATTGGATTTAGCTCAAAAAAATACACAATTTAGTATTTTGAAGCTTTGCTCTATCTCTATTGGTTACCGAGATATTAAAAAGTCTAAAGACAGTACGTTGTATTTTGAGGCTCCAATGTTAATCTTATGGAGAATAAGGATGTGTTAATATTTCACTTATTAACCAATGTTTTTGGATGAAACTTGGCATTCAGCTTCATTTAGTTGAGATTCATCCATTTGTGGTAAAAAAATCTTGGTTTTTGTCCTTATCATGGCAGCAAACCTGCATACTCTTTTCCAATGTTAATCATATGGAGAATAGGCAAACTCCGTTAGCAATGGACAGATAGTGATGAAACTTAGTATATGGCTTCATATGGTCGAAATAATTTGTTTATGCTAAAAACCTACTGTTAGTGTTCCCCATGGCAGCATACCTGCATACTCTTTCCCTACATTTATCATAAGGAGAATAGACATTTATTCCCCTATTTATGAGCTTGTGATGATATTTGGTTGACAGGTTTTTCTGGTCATAATTAAAACTACTAATTTGGAAATTCGCTGAGTACGCAGGTCTACTGCGACGGGGGTATTTTATATTTGGCATCAAACATTTCTTCACCATTCTTGCAATTTAACGTTAATGTATGAATAATCCCAAGATTTACTGCTTCATCCTTAGAAATGGGATTCGCAATGTTGCACAAACGTTTCCCTCTTAGATCATAGTTTCCATCTCTAGTCAATTGAAAACCTTCACCAGGTGGACCCCTCCAAACCTCTCGGGCCAAAGAGCTTTCATGACGACCGAACTTGTCAACACTCATGTTTAGACTGAACCCTTAAGCTATGTATCCTCTACTTTTTAATTCTTCAGTTAAGGCAATCATTTCGTTATCCAGCCCGTTATGTCCAGCCTGAATAGATTCATATAATAACCGCATTCTGTCAACGAGCTTATTCACATTATTATAATATATGATGTTTGTATCATAGGCAGATTTCATAGACATCCCTTTACCTTTAGCTTTCAAAGGTTTTCCTCTAATATTAGAAAATAGCTTTGCAATTACATCCTTGTACATATCTGATTTATTTCTATGAATAGGTGCATTTGGAGAATAACCTTTTCTATGGGAATTAATTAACAAACATATATTTTTAAAATTATTTAAATCCCTCTTGGAATATTTATGGGGAGACGACTTAAAGATTAACTCAAACAGTCCAGCGGTGCCTTTAAAAGTTTGATCTTTTACTTTAATATTATCTTTGTCATCCACCTCTATCACACTATCTCCCATTCGAAGACCATCTCTATCCATGCGAGCTCCATATACATGGTATCTTGATGGTTTCCTTGCCCCATGTAGCATTTTTAAAATATATTTTCGTGAAAGAGGTCCTTTGTTCCCAATTTCTTTACTTAAAATGCTGATATTTGTAGGGGAATCTGCTTCTTGTAAACTGCCTACATCTTGAGTTTCTACATCTGATTTACTGCTTGCTTCATCTTCATCTTCATCCTCTTTTTCCAATGAATGCGTTGACCTACTAAATAATTCCGAATCGATCTCTGAGTTGTCGGTTTCTGAAGATGAGTTTGCTTTAATTACTGGTTTTTCTGTTTCTATTTCTTCTTGATCCGTAAATTTAGATTTGTTAATTTTTTCATTTATTTTATTCAGAGGATCTACAATGGGTTTGAATGTTTCCTCTAAATATTTATTTCTAGCCACTAATCCTTCTTTTAGTAACAGGTGTTTCTTCCGTATAGAGTCACTGAGAGCTTTTATTTCACTAAGCAACTCCTCCTGATTTGGCATTATTAGTTTCGAGTGTTCTCTACAACGTCACAATACATACTGAAGATTATACATTTAGATGTTAATGTAATAAGACAAATTTATCGAAACCTAATCTATAACGACCGTTATTCATAGCCCTCTCTTTATCCACAACTAAAAATCCAAACTTTTCTTTCCATGCTCTCCCACACAATTCTCTAAACTTTTCAAATGTCATATCAGCACCAACGTGGTCGTTGTATATGTGTTTGAGATTTTTTTCATCCTGTTTGAAAACTATTAAGAAGTTAACATTGTCCCTAATTAACTGTTTTGGGATTTTACTGTATGTCTGACCAATGTAAATAGAGTCGATATGATTATGCCTTCCCATAGAAAAGTATGTTCTTATTCGGTCATGATTTTCAGAAGAAACATCGTCAAAAATAAAAATTGAATACGGCTCGGCATTGTTGGGCTCTATGATCTCACTACTTGCATCAAATTTATACAATGAGACATCGGGCACATCATTCATAATCTTTTCCAATAACAGATATTTTGGTTGATTGAGAGACTTGGAAAAAATATATACATTGTTAAAACTTAAACCGTTTGGCTTTGTTATTAAATTGAAAACAACGTTGGTTTTCCCACAGTTTGAAGGTCCACTAATAATACATCTCATTGTGTTGGGCAATAAAGTGCCATGCTTACTTACTTCCTTATCAAAGATATCCGGTGTCAATCAATCAATGTCATTGACGTCAAGTCTATCCTTTTGACAGATTACTTCCATGATGTTAGTTATACTTGAGCAGTCTATCCGAATGCTGCGACCTTACTGGTTTTTCCATTTCAAAGTAAGTCCTTTTGATCTATCCAAGTATCTTCGGTCTTATCAAATCCCAACCATCTCACTAAAAGCTTATTACCTCTTTTCCTTAAAATCTTCTCAACCAAATAAACACTACCAGTTTTAGATTTTAACAATTCGTGGCCATAAAATCCCCCCTGCAATATTTCTCCTTTACTATCCTTTAAAATGTATGTTTCTGGAAAGGTTGGTTGCACTCGATGCACTGTGAAAACTTCATTTGTCCAATTGGGTAGGTATCCTTTGGTGAATATCTGTTTATATTTACTTATTCTCACATGGTCTCTAATGGAAAATTTAAGAGGAGGCTTCTTATCTAACCGCGACGTAGTATTTTCCTTTATGCGTTTCAAAACTAAAGATTCATTTTTTTGTTCACCTGATTTGGTTTCATACCTATAGTACGATGTTTTGTATTGTTGTAATCTTTGATTAGAGTTGGAAGAATATCAAACCACACATAACTTCCTCTTTCTGAAAATTTCTTGTACATCAATGTTTTCAATGTGCGATTGAAACGTTCTACAATGGAGGCTTTCTTTTCACTAAAAGTAGAATAGTGATTTATTTTATTTTTCTTCATCAGATCAGAAAAATTTTTGTTAAAAAATTCTTTGCCGTCGTCTGTCTGTAGATGCTTTATACGTTTTCCTATTGCTTGCAGTACCTTTCTCATAGCTTCAGTAACCGAAGGCCCATTTTTATTTTTAAGGGGAATAGCACTGGCAACCTTTGTAAAACAGTCAATAACTGTTAAAATGTATTTGAAACCTTTGTTTATTCTACTGTATGGTTTCATTTCTACAAGGTCAGCTTGATATAAGTCATTAATACCCTTCACGACCGTTGATCTTCTGGGAAAATTTCTTCGAACTGGTTTGTGAAGTTCTTCAACTATAATTTTTCTCTCTTCCATTGGTCTGCTTTATTCTTCGTCCATTATACAACTGAACGATAATTGTAATTTATTCAATTATACTTGTATGAATTTCAAAAGTCAAATTGATATAAAAAAGATGAGTTCAAGGTCATCCAATTCAAGTTTTAAAAAACTTTACAGTTTTAAGTCAAATTGATATAAAAAACATGAGTTCAAGGTCATTCAATTTAAGTTTTAAAAAACTTTACAGTTTTACAGTTATTCTTTACAGTACAATACAGATTTTGTGGATGTCCGTTTCTTTTTTGAATGTCTTATTCAATCCATTTCTGTTAATGAATAGTGCCCATAAGGGAGTGTGTGGATCTTATTTTGAAGGATCACACGCTTGTCGTCTCTGGCTGACAATGACTTCTTTTTTACTGTCATACTGTACAAATTATGCTTAAAACTCCGGATGGTGTTGAAAGTTGCATTGTACTCAGCTCCTCTAAATAAACAATTATAGTAATGTTCGAATCTCATGTTCTTCATTATATAATTTTTTTTAATTCCTTTTGCCTTTTTAATGATTCCGGCTTCGTTTTCATCCGCCGTGTCATTTTCTGTTCTGCCTGTAAACATCCTTAGGGCATACATCTTTGACATAAGTGCTACAATTTCTTCTAGGGGCACACCAGAAGTTTCATCTTTAAACTTTCCTATCACCTTTTTGTTCACGCAGTTGTCATAGGTTGGATGGTCAATGGGGTAGTCTGAGAAGTCAAAGGAATTCCTGTGAGGAAACACTCTGAGGTCTTCATACATGTCGAGTGTCTTGATCCAGTAGACGATCCCATCAGTGTCCATGTAGCATATTCCAATTTTATCCCGTCCGTAATAGGAAACCATCTTGTTGTAATGGAAGTCATACATATGGGTCTTTGAAATGTCGAGTATACACATTCCTACATAAAGAGGTCGATCCATGACAACATTGGTTTTGTCCATGCAGACTGCTACAAGATTTTCATTAATTACAATAGAAGTTTTGAAGTTAGGCTTTTGAACTAATTTTAACATTTTCTTTTTGTCAGAGACCAGTTTAAGATTCATGTGATTCCTTTTGTTTTCGAGACATTTTCCATAAACAGCGTTATTCATCAGTTTATAAAATTCTTTATGGAAATTTGATGTTGCAGCAGCTCTTCTTGCAGTATTAGAATCAATATATTGTTTCAACCAAGTCTTTTGTGTAAATTGAAGTACCCGATTAATTCTAACAATTTTTATGCCCAGTTCAATCGCTTGTTGCACAATCCAGTAATGTGCTATGTAGTTAGTTTTATTTTCAAGCGTTGTCATCAGCTTGGGATGTTTGCCTCCTGGAGAAATCTCGGTCCTTGGTAGGAGAGGAAGATCATAATGATGGTCGTGAAGATTTTGTGGGTACTTGAAGTCAAAGTCCAAAATGTATCCAATATCATTGAACTTTGGGATGTTTACGATGTCTCCTAATACAGTAGGTTCTACCCAGCAAAAACCACCGTAAGGCAATGGCATAGACATGGCATAACCATATAGGTTATTGGCGTCAAAGTAGCCTAGATATACTGAATCTTCTCTTGGATTATAATTTGGAAGATGTTTGTTATTAGCTTTGACATAACGTGTAACTGATTGTGTTAGCCCTCCTCGAACACCATCTTCAATCATGAGAACCATGTCAATGTCCGTCAAAATTTGGAGTTCACATTTAGTTTCTTTCATCATTGCCTGCCATGCTAATCCCGGAGAGGTGAAATAATAAAAACAGTCGAGTCCATAAGCTTTCAAACAGGAATTTCTAAACTCCTCCATTACATCACAAAGGAGAGTTACATCAAGTTTCACATAAAAATCACTGTAATCTCCGAGCGTAGACATGTTAAGTTCTGTCCATACCTTAACAGCATGATCATAATCCTCCGGATCTACTGGTGATTCATTGAGTTTACTATAAAACATTTCTGGTGGAGGTAGTTCAGTCTCGTCAAATCGGGCAATGGAGTCTATGTAGTCGTAGGGAAATACTCCTTTCCTTAATACAAGCTCCAACTTATCTTCTGAAACAAGTTTCCTCGTTTCTATCAAGTCTCCTCTTTCCAAATTCTTTGAAAGTGTCATCAAACTGAAAGGCATAAATCTTAATGAATCTATGAACCTTAATTTTATATTTTTTACTTTCTTCGAAAAGCTGATAAATTTTTCTGTAGTTTGTGCCAATACATCTATTTGACCTTGGTCTCGACCGAGCTCAGGGATAATAAAGTGAGCGTCGTATCCACTTAGGTTGTGTAATACAACAGGTACAAAATTTGGGAGTTTGAAATTGATGTTGCAGGCGTTGCAGGCAGCTCCTCTATAAGCGCCTGTCAAATGATCATGGTCATGAACCTTGATGTTATCTTCAGTAAACTCCTTTTTGCACAAGTAACAAACGTTCTCCATTAAATGACACAGTTCTTGAAGTGGGTTCAGAGTTTCCATTGGAACGATGTGGCTATAGAGGTTGGATACCTTTTCAGCAATAATGTACAGATCGTCAACAAATCGTTTTGCAGCTTCCTCTCCCCGGTAAAGTTTTGGCGATGTTGGAATACCATAGTGCTGGAGATGTTCTTCGGAAAGTGTCGATTTTACCAAAAGACAATAGCTGTTTGGTTCATGTCTTTGATATTTTCCACTGTCGGGTGCATCAGGATCTATATTTTCTACTGGTATCAACGAAGATTCAAAATCTGCGTATATGACTATTGGTATTCGATATTGGTGATGTATGTTCTTAAACTTCAGAACGGAATTTCTCGTGGTAGGCAGGATAACCTTTACTGCCGCATGATCTCCACAAAGCTTAGAGTGTTCCGTCAGCCAACGATGACCTCCTCTAATAAAAGGGATATTTTTAAAACAGAAACATCTTTTACAAACTGTTATTTGACTGTTCCTTTTGGTAAGTTGTTTGTGAATAAGTTTATTAAAATCTTTTATATACACATAATGTGAAACATCACCATCTGTTAGTAGCAATAAATCTGTATGATCTGCAAGTTCCTGAGTCACTACTTTCAAAGGGTAGACATTGTTTCTACTGTTGAGTCCAAAAACATTAATAGATACACCTGGATTGCGTTTTTCAAAACGTGCTATCTCGGCCAATGACACTGGGTAGCTTAGCCCATTAAAATTATACATACAGATTAGTTCTTGATACCTTCTATTTGGTCGTTCCGGATGTTTGGCACCTTCATTCACTAGATGTTTTGCTAACATAGAATATCTGAAGCATTCATTGTCATTGTTTTGAACATTGATGCATGACAAAGTATTTTTTATCTTTGCTGGCAGTGGAATATAACTGCTGCCACGATCTCCGTATCCACGTTTATGAACGCGTAAATCCAGACTGTTAATGTTGAGCAAGGACCATCCAGATCCTCGAGCTTCATGTTCCGTTATTTTGAGTAACAGTTCCTGCAAACATTCCTCAATAATTTCATCAATATTTGAGGTCACCATGATACTGCGGTTTCTAGAGAGAAACCCTCTGTTGGACAGTTCTCCTTCAACGTTATTAAAAGTTGTATCCAATAGCAATCCAAATTTTATGAAATTCAATCGGTGGAGTTCATAATTTAGTTTTTCAACAATGACATCTTTTACAAGAGTCAGGAAATGTTGTAGTTCATGCGAATTTGTATTGTTTATTCTATAATGTCGGACAACAGCTCTCTCAAATGCTTCCACTAAAACTTCAACTCCCAACGTAGAATCTTGACTCGGAGTTCCTGTAGTCGAAGGTTGAGACGATTCATCAGCAGAATCCATCACATCTTCCCTTGGGGGTGCAGCTTCACTCGGTGTTCCTGTAGTCGAAGGTTGAGACGATTCATCAATAGGATCCACCACATCTTCTCTTGGGGGTGCATATGCGATGACACTTGGCCTGTTCTGCTCCGTAGAATTTTCGGCAAGGAAGCGCACAAAATCCGGATGGTCTTCACAGTCGGGCGGTGTATTTTCCGTAGCATTATGATAAATTTCACAATGCAATACATACAAATCTTCGTTAGAGAAATCTTCATTACAACGATGGCAGTAATACATCGTAGTTGAATTGCTGTTCCATGCGCTGTATGCAGTTCCAGAAGTAGGAATGAGAACCAATGCTTGAATTTTCTACTTATATATCAAATGCTTACCTCAGCACTAAATTCCTATTGGTTCATTTTTTGCTGACATCAGCACCTTTAATCTCATTGGCTCATCAAATTAACCTGTGAACATGAATGTATTTTAAAATCATTATTGCACGAACCTTTCTAGCGACAACATCGTAATGGAGCAGCCTGTACAGGTCCCTGAAATATCCTCTACTACACCACCTTTTCAAATATTGCCTACGGGGAGGCAAGTCACCGGTGAAAATCAACCCGTACAAGTTCATTCTGTAACAAGCAGAACTAGTATAACATCAAGAGAAGTGATCGCTGCGTTGGAAAGATTAGTGGGAGCAGATTATTTGTCCGATGAAGATGCCAACGCAGAGTAGTTACGCTCCATAAGGGTTTACTGTGTAAAACCTATACAAAACAGCCGTTTTCACGGCTACCAATTTTTCACTCGTTTGTAGCAGCAGCTTGTAGCAAATATAAAATTAAATAAAAATACAAAATAAGTTAGCTCTGCAAAGTCTTTAAACGATTGAGTGTAATGGTGGCCTTTAGAAAGGCCGTTTTGAAGTAGACTAAAAGTCTAACTATCGCTTAAGTATGCGACACCATCATCATCCTCCTCATCGCTGCAACCGTCAAATAGTCTCCGTCTGGCATCAGGAGCATCAGGTAGAACAGGGGTCGTGTCTCCCTCGCCATCTTCGATCGGAAGGAAATATTCAATGCTGTCGGCTTCGGACTCTGTGACATGGTAAGCAACGGTCAAATCAATGAATTCATCAATGTCCGATGCGAAAGATGATGTTTCAGCTTCATCGAAGTTGCTGAAAACTTCCATGTCAACATGAGGATCGTCGTCTGGCATAGCAATTTCTTCCTCAACGACCACACCAAACTCTTCATGTAGCACATCTTCCATCGTGTCTTGCAGTCGCTTCCAGGTGGGAGGCATGTCAAGTGGTGCCATGGTGAGTAGGATGAGAATGAAAATGGATCACAACATGCGCTTAAGTGCGACCCAACGTACCGTACAGAATATTCTGGTAGCTTCTTAAATCGCATACCATTTTATTTTGCTGACCTACTCAAATAACTAATGTTTGGTGATAAAATTAAATAAAAATAAAAAATAAGTTAGCTCTGCAAAGTCTTTAAACGATTGAGTGTAATGGTGGCCTTTAGAAAGGCCGTTTTGAAGTAGACTAAAAGTCTAACTATCGCTTAAGTATGCGACACCATCATCATCCTCCTCATCGCTGCAACCGTCAAATAGTCTCCGTCTGGCATCAGGAGCATCAGGTAGAACAGGGGTCGTGTCTCAGTCGCCATCTTCGATCGGAAGGAAATTTTCAATGCTGTCGGCTTCGGACTCTGTGACATGGTAAGCAACGGTCAAATCACTGAATTCATCAATGTCCGATGCGAAAGATGATGTTTCAGCTTCATCGAAGTTGCTGAAAACTTCCATGTCAACATGAGGATCGTCGTCTGGCATAGCAATTACTTCCTCAACGACCACACCAAACTCTTCATATAGCACATCTTCCATCGTGTCTTGCAGTCGCTTCCAGGTGGGAGGCATGTCAAGTGGTGCCATGGTGAGTGGGATGAGAATGAAAATGGACCACAACATGCGCTTAAGTGCGACCCAACGTACCGTACAGAATATTCTGGTAGCTTCTTAAATCGCATACCATTTTATTTTGCTGACCTACTCAAATAACTAATGTTTGGTGTGAGCAAATATCGCTCAATAGAACCATACATTGGGAAACAGAACACAGAAACTTAAAAAAAGTGGTTATTAATGTTAGTTTGTTTTGAGTTCGTTAAATCTTTTAATTCAATATAATAATGTTTTTTGTTGGTCGAAGACTAAAAGAGGTGGCACTGATAGTGTCAAAACGAGTGAATGTTGGTTTGAGGAAATATTTCTCAATAAAACAATTCATTGGGAAACAGAACACAGAAACTTAAAAAAGAAGTCATGAATGTTAGTTTGTTTTGGGCTCGTTAAATCTTTTAATTTAATATTATAATATACTTTGTTGGTCAAAGACTAAAAGAGGCTGCACTGTTAGTGTCAAAACGAGAAATGGTGGTTATAGTGTCGAAACGACAAATATAAAATTAAATAAAAATACAATATAAGTTAGCTCAGCAAAGTCTTTAAACGATTGAGTGTAATGGTGGCCTTGAAAAAGGCCGTTTGTGTCCGCCCTCAGATGTTGTGTGAGGTGGTGCCGTCGGTCCGCAGACTGTGCCCTTACGGGCATTTGATAATGACGATGACCCGGCCGCTGATTTTAAGTAGGCGCCGAAGGTCTTTCAGCACCGCGGACTTTAGAGGCATGTCATCCTCCAGAGGAGTTGGCGGGACCCACACCCCAGGTTCCAACAGCCGGAGCCGGACTGTCTTCCCGCGGGGGTCGGCCGCGATGCTGTCCAGGTCCTTGGCGACCAGAGCGATGTCCGATCGGTCCCGGACTTCTCTTTGCAGGTTGGCCCGCTGGTTCCATGGCCATTCTGCGATGTGGTGGCTCCTCGCCGTCTGGTGGTGGACGATCTCGTAGGCCATGTTTAGCTCATGCATTTTCATTTGAATGGTACGCTTAAGTGCGACCCAACGTACCGTACAGAATACACTGGTAGCTTCTTAAATCGCATAAGCTATGCTGATTCATCATTTTATTTTGCTGACCTAATCAAACAACTAATATTTGGTTTGGGCAAATATTTCTTAATAAATCATTGGGAAACAGAACACAGAAAGTTATTTTATAAGTTCCTTAAAAAGAAGTTATAAATGTTAGTTTGTTTGGGAGCTCGTTAAATCTTTTAATTTAATATCATAATGTACTTTGTTAGTCAGTCTAAAAGAGGCTGCACTTATAGCTGCAAAACGAGTGAATGAAATGGTGGCCTTGAGAAAGGCCGTTTAGGACCAGCTCCTCCAGCTTAGTCGGACTCCCACATCGGCGTTGCTTTTCGTCCCTCTGTCTTCGGTACATTCTTTTTAAACATTAAATATGACCCAGTCTTGGGTATTGGCATCATGAATTTAGGCAGTCTTACCTTTATAATTTTATGTTCATCTAGAAAGATGACCATTCTAGGCTCTTTGGTCTGTTGCAGAAGTTTATACTTCTTCGACACCTTCAGTCTTTCAAATTTTGTACCCTCAGCGAATGGTTCCAAGTCGAAACTTGCTTTGGGTCTTGCCGCTCGGTTGTGTGTGGAGCACAAATCCTCGCCCAGCCTGCAGTACTTGCCACACGCCTCGCCCTTCTTCGCTCCTCTCTTCAACTCGTAGGTACACCGTGGAGCATTCTTCACCCTGGGCGTCAACCGTATTTTCGGTGTACCGGAGGTCGAACTTCCCGTCGAAAGCTTGGGGTCAGTCCTTCTGATGTAGTCCCTGGTCTCTTCATCTGACGACTCCGAGAGGTCGGGACCAAAGTTCAGCGGACGTGCGATGTACTTCGGGGCGCTCGATGTGGGAGCCTCGTCTGCCGGATCGAAGATGGACTTCTTTGGCAGGATTCCTTGCACAGCTGCAGTAGTCTCTGAAGGGTCCATGTCTCCTGGCTTCAGTGGAATCAAGAGCGAATGGAAAATACCCTAAGGTACAACACCAACGTACCGTATAGGAAACAAGGATAGTTAAGTTGATGAAAGACTTGTAATTTTCTTTACTCAAACCTTAAGCGCATTTAAAATAAACCATGTTGACCGAAAAATTAATGAAATTTACGGTCAAAATACATTACTTTGAGCCGGTATCTACTTGGCGTTGTAATTATTAACACATGAGGTGCTGCATTATAATAGTAACGTAGCTACTGCATGATTGCACAAACGACTTGAAAATTTGGTGGCCTTTAGAAAGGCCGTTTTGTCCAGGGTGGAAACTAGATCCAGTAGGCGAATCCCTTCGGATAGCGAGGGTCCTGGCCTGGCTCGTCCTTCTTCAGGAACCTCGTAGAAGTGCTGGGCCACTCCATTGATCTCGGCAGCTGGACCCTCAACGTCTGCGTCGAATCCCTCACGAAAACCAGTCGACCTGATGTCTCGGTGTACAGCACTTCGTAGAGGCCTGGATTGAGACGCCACAGCCGGTGAATTGGAGGTGTGGAGGAGCTGAACCGAGCCAGTGGAGCTGCAAACCTCCGTTCCAACCTTGCCAGCTTCTTCTGCGGAGTCGTTGACAGTATTTCGGCCCAGGTGTCTTGGATAGGCGTGACGAGCTCCCACTGTCGAGTCATCTCAGCCAGAATCTCCTCCACGGGCGGCAAGTCTGCCCAAGTCACCCGCTTCTTGTGGACCGCGCCGTCAGAATTGTCGCTGGCCCTCTTCAGGATCGGGCGAGGAGCAGAGGTCGTTCCAGTCTGGTCCATCTTGGCTCTTCAGCGGTGCAGGAACAAGTGAAGGGAGCTCGACAAGCTCTCGGGTTTTGTCAACTCGCTCTGGCTTCCTATTGGTGCGCATGAATTACACTTACTCAGCATTTTTTCCGTGGCCTTTAGAAAGGCCGTTTCAAATGTCGGGAGGAACGGGAACCAAATACATTAGCCCAAAAGTTTTAATCGTTTAGCCCGATGAAAGTTCTAAAACAGTATTCTGTACGGTACGTAGCTAGGGGAAAGAATCGAGTGATTTTGACCGTGATGTTTAAACTTTTTCCGCCAATCTTTATAGAACATGGTCGGACATTGTTAGGGGAATAAAATAAAGTAGTTTGACCACGACGATTAAATATTTTCCGCCAAATATTTTGTGTGGATGCGTGGTTGTAGTTAGCGCAGTAGAATAAAGTTATTTTGGTGACAAGGTTTGAAATATCTTGCCAGCTTCATCGAGTTCATTCATTTTGACACAAATAATTTGCTTTGAGTACGGTAAGTAATGGAAATGGCCCTACAGCAGTGAAGTATCCCGCCAAAAGATCTCGTGACCGGTGAAATTTACAAAACCGATTTCTGTACGGTACGTAGTAAGGGGAACAAAATAAAGTTGTTTTGACCGCGAAGTTTAAAAGTTTTCCGCCAAACGTTATTTACTACGGTCGGGCATCGTCAGGGGAGCCAAATAAAGAAGTTTGACCGTGAGGTTTAAAAACTTTCCGCCAAAGGTTAAGGAGACACATCCCTTTGTGTCACTATGATGCATAAGAAATTTCGGTACACTTTTGTTGACTGAAATCGGTGGTAGTTAGTTGATAAAAATATAATGTGTTTAGAGCTGAAGACTTAACATTATTAATCCAAAACTTTGTGTTTTAAGTCGGTAGCAATTAGGGGGCCGATAAAGCGGTTTGACCGAGACAATTAAAAGTTCTGGGCGAAAGTAAGTGAGTGAAGTGGCGTGATAAATAAGGAAAAAGAATTGTATTTTATATTCATTTTTGTATAATAATAATATATTGCACATCGAATAGTCCATTAGTTTTCGGATACGAATTAGTTCAGCGTTCGACTTGATTGCAAAACGATTAATATTGGTGGCCTTTAGAAAGGCCGTTTTGTGGTATCAATTAAATTAAACTGATATCCACTTAGCGGTGACTCGCTGGCTCAGTTGTCCATCCGTTGGCACCCCAATCTCCAAGTACGTCTTCTTCGGACTCCGATGTGGAAGAGGTACGCCAGTGGGTAATGGCGTTTGCACGACGGTTCTCCCCAGAAGCAGCAAGGCCACTCTCTCTTCCGCATTGAAGTCCAGGAGACAATAAAGCCCGGGCTTGAGCTTCCACAGGCGGTGGGTCTTGACTCCCGGAAACGGTGATTTGGGCCGGCATCGTTCACCGGGCGTGATGGGTGAAATCGGCCTGCCTTCCGTTGTTGGGACGACCCCGGGAGCCGGAGCTGAAGTTGGTCCCGCCTGCAGAACATATTTCTCCGCGTAGTCTCTCTTCCCCCCAAGAATTTCTCGAAGAAGACTTTCGGCTCTCACGGCGTTGGAGGAGATGACAACCCGCTGAGGCAGAACTGGAGTGGGTGACGCCGGCTTGGTCCTCGTTCGATTCCGCACCGGAGGTTTGGGGTTTTTAGCGGGCAACTGAGCAACGGGGTCCCTCCGAGGCATAACCATCTTCTTGGGCCGAGTAGGTTTCCTCAGAAGCATTGGTGGAGTCTTCTCTGTGGCTGGCATCCTCGGGATCTGGCTGGAGTGATGAATAATTCCGCAGCGTGGCCGTGGGGTAGTCATAAACTCTAGCTCGCTTCTGATTGGCCCAGCCGCTGAGCCAATGAGAGACGTCGATTTCTCGCTGAGTCAGCGGAAAAGTTGATAAAACCAGGAGCTGCACTCGCCACAGCATCACTCCGGATCGAGCCGTCACGGGACCATCCAAGAAGCAGCTCCGACCTCTCCGGCCGACTTTTGGGACTCGGCGGACACCATCGGAGACACCGGGCATTCGGCGTTGTCTTCGGAGAAGCGCATCCCTACGTGGTATACCGCCTCGGAGCCAAAGCCAAGCGTGCACCCAAGCAGGTCAACTCGCTTGCGCCGCTCGATGTCTACGGAGGTTGCCGTCGAGTCACCGGGGTTGAGCGCCGCCCCTGTACCGAGGAATGTCGCCGTGCCTGGGAAAGACTACTCCGTACGAGGGCGAGAAGTTTCGGAGCCGCTGTGAGACGTTCCCTGGGCGTCAAGATCAGTTTGATCACGGGACCGTTAGGTCCCTTCCCTCGTTTGCACTTGGCCTCTGCGCTTGCCTTCTTTACTGTCCTTTCTTTGCATGGCTTTTGCGTGGGTTCTTTCTTATATTTTTACTAACTAACACTCAAGGGTACTTAAACTATGTTCCCTTACCTGATTCCTATCACACCCCCCAAAAACAAACATACCCGGGTGGTTCGCGCAGTGCGGTTTCTGCGGTCCCCCACACCTTGGTTCACTCGGTCGGCTGGCCTGCCCAGCTACGATGAACTGCCCCTATACTTGGCTGGTCGGCTGGCATGTCCGCTACAGTCAAGTTCCTTTTTTTTCTAAGTCCCAAATGACCTTGAACATGTTTGAACCTGTCCGGGGTAAAAATATTAGTTAAAGTCCGGGGAAACAAAATAATTATTAGTGGCGGACTAAATAATCTAAAGTGTCGGAGACTTACAGATGAAGCCCGCAGTAAAAATTTTGAGAGAAAGCCGAAACGGCCTTTCTAAAGGCCACGGTAGTAAACAGGATAAATCAAATAATTCAGAGAGAAAAGTGAAATGATGGTGTATAAAAGAATAATGAAACTGGTCAGAAATAAAAATAGAATATTTGCATTAAATAATAATAATTTTTAAGCGGGGTTTGTAGAGAAATAGAAAGGGGAAGAATGTTATTTATTGACCGGGTAGTTAAAACGGCCTCTGTGATTTGTTGAGTCATAAAACCGGTTGAATAATTGTTCAATAATTATATTTGATGAAATAAACTATGTTTTGATAGAAAAGTGTAAGTCATTAACGAAGAAAGAGCATTAAAAAATAACCCTTGTAAATTAATCCCAATTGAACGAATTATGTTGAGATCTAGTCCTAAGGCATTAGCAATTACCGCCGTTTGCAAGTTAATGGGCGAAGGAATTAAGGCTTACTAGCCTGATCGGCGCAACACCCGGGGGTGTTTGGGGGGGCGAAGCCCCCCCAACTAAGGGGGGGGTCTGGGGGGGGCGAAGCCCCCCCCAGCGCGCTTATCTTATCTTATCTAAGATCTAGGATAAGATAAGAGATAAGATAAGATAACAGATAAGATAAGAGATAAGATAACCTCCCAAGAGGGACCACCCACGTCGAAATTATAAAAACTTCGTTTTTGCTCGTTTTTCTTCGTTTTTTTTTGCAAAAAAATTGTAAATTCATGTATATTATCATTTAGACAATTATTTAACACTTTTTCATCATAAATAAACGTAAAATAAAATGAAAATTAGGCCTCTCTGGTCTCTGCTTTAAGTTCAATAGCGTATTAGTGACGTCACACCACCACGTCACACCCGTGACGTCACACACTTTACCTCGTCACCGTATGACGTCACACATACGTCATCACACGTCACAAATACGTAACCACTGATTAAAAACCGCTGAATTTGCGTTTGTCCTGAAACCCCCAAAATGCCTCTACTTTTGTCGCTGAAGTTGGGCGGTTTCTGTCGTGCCAGAAATAGAACTCAAGGAATCAAATGGAGGGTGCCACACTGGTTGGTAATTGTCGCTCAGTGAAGTTGCCGCCCGCGACAGTCGTGGTGGAATGGGACTGGGCCTACTTCTTCGGCGGGAATTGTCGCCGGCAACCCAGCCACACTCGGCTGTTTTTCCCGTCAGTCGCGCAGCAGCCAACGAAAAAGTACGCTTCATCGTACTTGATTGTCGAGTGTTTCGTCATGACTGAAAATAGTGGCTGATTCCAAATGGATAATTTGGACGCAGAGCTAATTATAATAGAGGTAGAGAAGTATCCCTGCCTCTATTGCACCAAAACTCAAGATTGTAAATATTACGTTGTAAAAAGACCAACTTTCCTTCACATGGACGACTCTTAATAATTGGATTAACCCACCATTTTCGTTGTCGGTTACGTCTTCTGTGGCGACGAACAACGTACAATGCTATTTGCTACTAAACATTGAAATTTTGGGTGACAACTCATCTTGCATGGTGCGTCTCGTATATTCGTTGCAAAGCCGACGAATTTTACCGCCAGTGTGGCACCCCGGGTCAATTTTTGCGCTACAAAAACCGTCGCGACACCGTGATTATTGTCAGTGTGGCACCCCTAAGCGACTATTCCCGTCGCGATAATTATCGCGTGACAGAAACAGCCTAGTGTGGCATTACCCTTAAGTTATGATAGTTTAATTTTTATTGACACAACAGGAGAAATACATGAGAAATTGATTTCGAAATTAGCAACCTTGGCGATAAAAGTGACCTTCCATAAATGACCACTCTGTGGTTTTCGCTTATCCCTTCAATTTAGGAACATTACATTGTTGTACCACTCCAACCAATATAAAAGAGCGGGATTATTACTTCTAACATAATAAATACTTCTGAAATTAAAAATTATTCCGCTAAACACATAATGTGTCAATGGTTAAAAATACTGTATTAAAATAGAGGGTTAAACATGTCGGTTAATCTCCTCAGTATTTTTCTCTACAACGATGTCCATTACAAATACTGGTCCACTGATGCGAAAACGCAAGCTGTGAAAAATCACTACCGGGGTCAACGAACTGGACGTTAATCCAGCATGTTTCATCAAATGTGTTACTGGCACTTCCTGGCCCACATGAAGATTTATATATGCAGCTGCATATAACATACCTATGGTTAATGATCTGTTTTTTACAATATGATGGATATTGAATTTAAAGTCATTTTTATACCAAATTTAATTGTTTGTAGTATATTCTAATATAATTTCTTATGGAATGAACATTTTCCTAAAAATTTCTTTTCTCAGGTAAAAATAGGTTTTGCTTAAGTTACTGTTTTTTTTTTTTTTTTTTTTTTTTTTTTAATTTATTAAAAAAAAATATTAATTTCTGCAATTTAGTAGCTGTCATGCTATCCATGGATACCATCCAAAATTATTCTTAAATATTTGTAGAGTTTAATAAGTGTATTTTACCATAACAATTTGTGGTAAATCAAAGCTATGTTTAGAGTGACTTTTGACAACTAAACAATGACACTTTTCTAGGGTTATAATGCTACCCGTTCAATATCATCAATCTGATGAGTAATTTATTAATTTTAAATACATTATTTTATCAGTTATACTGTAACTAATATAATTAAAAAATAAAAAGTACATCTGATGAACAATACTTCAGTCTTATCAAGTCAGTCATCCACTATAATGGAACCAGAAAAACAGTAATGCTTATTTACACATGATTTACACATGAGTTTGTTATAATCCTTCGTTAGTTTTAATAGCATGATCAAATAGCATTGGTATAGAAGAAAATTATATTTATATCATTGATATAAACTCATAATGACGTAATTGTACCTTAACACATCTACGTGTCATGTAATTTTAGAAAAACCTTCAAAGAACTTATTAAAAACGTATAAAACTTTTAACTGTGTAAGAATTTATTGAGCATTTTTTATGTTTATAAAAAATTTATGTTAAATACAAAACGAACAAAATAGCTACAATTTACATACTTCGTGTAACTTTGGTTCCTATCTAAAAATTATGCTTTTCAAAAACATTTGCAATTTTGTTTAATATAAAAGGAATCGGATTGAATTGCATTGGTTGTAGTTTCTCAAAAGCCGAAGCAAACCGGTGAAAAAATCCATTACTTTGCATCAATAGAATATGTTTTCTCAATATATGCTCTGTGAGTATGTATTCTTTTCTAATATCTCACATCTAAAACCAAACCTTATCAAAAATTCCAAAAATATTATTGTGTATAAAAATGTCAATTTTACTTACATTTTATAAACATCCGTGTTTTGCTAACAACTTCTCGGTCCAAATATTGTAAGATAGGCTAGTATTAAGTTAGTTTCCCTTTTACTTTTATTCCACATGCGTGATTTTACTCGTAATTACGCAGTTTGTGATATATCTTCATTGTACAAAGGTATCTGAAAAAAAGAGTCATCGTTGCTTTTTTCTTACTTTGCACAGAATAGTATATTTCGTCACTAGTCCGGAAAGTGGTCGTTATCGGTGCAAGATCGAGTTTCAAGTACGAGGCGAAGCCGAGTACTTGAATTCGATCGAGCACCGATATACCACTTTCGGACGAGTTACGAACAGTACTTTTCATCATACCACCTTTAATAAATATACAGTTTGGATAAAAATTAATCAATTTTAACCTATATACCCCCTTTTACGTTGTTGTTTGTTTATCTTGTATTTGAACTATTTACAACTAAACAATCAGCTGTTTGACATTTATATATTGGAGTCAATGAGGTTTAAGTTACTGTAAGCAGAATAGCAGCGCTAGTGATGTCAAACATTGGAAGTTTTTTTCCGGCCTAGTCCCGAAAACCACTGTTTCAAAGTCTAGTCCCGAAAACTTTGTTTACCAACACGTTTATCCAACCCACCGGGAATCAACTAGTTTCGATCACAGCTGACCGTTCCGAAAACAACGTTTATCGCAATGGTATGATGAAAATATATCATACCACAACACAGAATAGAGTACTGTATTACGATTCCCTTCATATCCAAGCCCGTGTGAGTAATAAGCTTTTCATTGTGGACGTTTAACAGTCAGTTGCACAATCGTTAGTCATCGACACATACATTGATTGATGATGACTACAGTGATGGGGCTGAATAGAAGAAGTCTGTGACTTCTGCCATATGGTTTATTGATTAAAAAACACGTAGTTTTTTTTGTAACTGTTGTAAAACAATTCTCAACTATCTATCTATAATTGTAGACTGTCTCCTGCTATGTCAGGAAAATGTTTGACGTCTTCAGTGAAAAATTTGAATAGAGCATGGAGTAAGACGGACATAATTTGAAAGACATCATCTTCAAACCTTAGACTGAATAAATCAGCTCTTATTAAGTATTTTTATTAGTTCCCACATGCAAAAATACTATACTATCACTTAATATGTTTGAGTTATTTTCTTTTGAAACCTGTCAGCTTTTTTTTCCGAACCCTGTATATTGTACAGGATAAGTTACTAATATTTCATTTTTACTGATAAATAGAACCCGTCCTAGTGACCCAACTGTAGTTGGTTGTCACAGATATGGATATTTTATTTATATATATTAAATATACTGGTGTACAATATTAACATTTTTTTTAAAAATTTTTAATAATTTTTATTTGAACGTGAAAAAGTTTAAAAAAATATGTTTTGGTGACCGAAATAAGTTTAAAAAATAAAACTGTAATAATTTATAGTCTTCGTTTTCTTGGAATGCGGGTTGTTTGTCTTCGATTAGTCCTTAGTTTGATAATAGAAATCCTGTGAGAGTTAAATCCTCTATTATTCTCTTTTGTTTTCTGGCTCACGTTCAACTTTGTTTGATAAACTGCCATTGTTAAATGACTTTGGAATTTCCACTTTGTAGAGATTGTTTATACATAGTGCTTAAAAAATTAATCGAGAAGATATTTTACTGAAAGTTCTTAGTGAAACAAAAGCCGGATTGAGACTGATATCTATGAATGTTACGTGTAATTCTGTTAAGTCGTGACCTAAAAAGGAAATGTTTAATTAGGGTATTATAACTTTTGTCAATTTGAGATGTTGTATTTTATTTTAGGTCTGATGCGATTTGAGATAAACAGCTAAAAAGATAAAAATATTTTTCATCGAAAGCGTGTAATTTAATTTATTTGAAGCATGAGGTTTTATTTTAAAATTTGATATTATAATATGACCCGTCGTGCCTTGTTACAAACTCAAAATTTAGTACAAACTTACAATAGCAAAACGAGAGTTTTTTTTTTCAATTTTAGTCAATTTCCTATAGGGAGGAAGCTATTATCGTAACCACCGTAGGTCACATTGTAAGACATAAGCCCGGGACCTTTTTCGTTTTGAGGTGTCTAGAGGAAAAAAATTGTAGTCATTAAAATGAAAGTGAATTAAAATTATACTCCTTAAGGATGTCCCTACATATTTGGTTCCATATATATTAAGGGTATTAATGTTTGCCACAAAACTAAAGTCGCCAATTAATTTTATTTTATTTATTTATTTTATTTTATTTATTTATTTTATTTATTTTTTTTTTTTTGAAAGAGGTAAATAAATTTTCTTTTAAATGTTTCTTTTTTCAGATAACATTACAGCTTTATTAAATGTAAAAAAAACTCTTTTTTAGTTCTAAGCCTAAAAAATTTTTTATGCTTATAAATATTCTTTATCTTGTACATATGAAATTAGAAAAAAAATAACAATGAAAATTCACTAACAGAAAGGGAAAAGTTTCTTACCTATTTTACTTGCTCAAACAATACTAACTCAATAACTGTTATCATATTTTCTCTTCGGAGGAAACTTCTAGACTAATGTATTCCATTAAAACTTAAATACGACAGATTGAGTGTATCTGCGTAAGAGTTATGAGTTTGTCCATTCTCCTTTCTTCACTCATCGAGCAAAAAGCCCTTTGTTGACTAAATAATAAAAAAAGTAGTAAAATACTCCTAATGAAATTGACAAACGTAATCTTTCAATTAATACGTAAAAAGCCACTCAAATAATAAATAGTCAAAATTTAAAATTATTTATTTTATTCATCAATTATAATTCTATTATATATTGTAAATTAAGATACACCGCAATGTAATAGGTAATTACAATATAACTAGAAAATGAACTGAGCAATTGGTTCATAAAAATATGTATTTTATAACGGAAACGTTACTTGCCTTCAAGATAATAGCAAACACACATTTTAGTAGGCCTTCTTTTAAGCAATAACAGTTTAATTGAAATATTACTCAAAATCTCTCCAAGCTACGTAAAATTTAGAATATTTAAAATAGAACTAAGGAATCAGTAATCAGGTAACTATAAATATAGCTAAGCAAATATTGAACATGAGAGATAAACGTTTGTAGAGCGTCGCCGTATCGCCCGGTATCTGACACAGAGAAGACCACTCAGGTCATCAATAATCCACAAGCTCCGAGTTTACTTTTCCATTAGCCTTAACAATATCTCTAAACAAGATTACATCTTTTGATAACGCATTACATTCTTACGTTCTAAAACTTTACACCCCAATTCATGTATTTATTTTTTTCTTCTATTAAAACACTGTATTAACTTATAAGGAAATTGTAATTATTTAGCATTAACATTTTTTTGTGATACTGTACTTTGATCCTTCATTTGAAACAACGACGCACTCTGTGGTGCGTATTTTAAGGTGAGTGTGACAGAACGGTGCGTGTGATGGATCAGATGAGGTGTGGCTTTGTTATTGACAAATAGCAGCTGATTCATTTATCAGTGTCATTAATTTATAGCCCAATGACCAATTGCAGCTGGAACCAGTATCGAACCAACACAAAGCCCAAATTTTGTCATGATCGAACCAGCAACCTTTAGATTCAAAGGCGAGCTCTATCTACTCAGCTACCCTGCCAATCTGTCGCTTTTTTATTTAGGGTAATCAATAATTACTATGGATAACCAGTGTAAAATGCCATGATCGTAATTAGTAGGAACTAAAGGTCATCACAATATTATTGCAGTTCCATTTAGTTTATTTACTGGAGTATTTATTACTTGATAAAAAATATATATTTTAAAAATATATTACTACTGTAAAATTGCATGATAATTTATTCACATACATTTTATGAAACATTTTCGTATTTTGTTTGATAGGTCCTTGTAAAGATTCTGATACTCCGGACGAATGCGATGATATTTTTGTAATATTAACTACTCTTTTTTTATGCAAACCAGGGGGACCGAGCTTATGCTCGGTAAAATTATTACTTTAGTTTCTCACACAAAGCCCGTTAACTCTGCTCAATCGCCCTTTTTCTCTTTATGACGAGCTCATTCGCTTTGCTCACTCACAAATCCGAAGGGTGCTGCACTTCAGTACAATTTTCCTAAACTCAAGTTTAAAGTCTTAACAAATTTTTATATATCTACAGTTATCATCAGATTTTTTTTTCAATTTAAAAATCTCTATAAGGATATCATGGGATCTTTGAAGGCTTTAGTAAGAAGCCCAGATTTTTCCCAGGCGTGGAACCAGTTCCAATCGATTCCTCGTGGCCAAAACCCCCATATTATAAAAAAATCATTGGAGCGAACAAAGATTTTGCCTGTGCAAAAATTGCATGTTTTAGAGTATAGGATAATATTCAACACGATATCAAGCTCTAGATTTAATACGATTATTATTGGAAACTTATATATTCTTATTGAAAACAAAAGGAAGTCCAATTAGATTACAGTGACAAGAAAGTAACCCTTTCTCCTTTGATCTGACATCATCGACGTTTAGTGAGTAAACTTGAGGGCCCTTATCGGAGGGTTTAAAAGAGCGAAATATCTTTCTACGGAAATCCTAATCACGAGGTGTTCTGCGGAAATGATTGTGGGTATTGAGATATGCGTTTCAAAAAAAAGTCCTCCGTTAGGAGAATTCACTTTTCAAGAGGGAGAGGTCCTCCCTCCCTTCCTCTCAGAGACTCTTTTCAATCATCAGACAATATAATGGGGGAATCTTTTTACCATCTTTAAAATAGTAAAACTTTAATTGTTAAAATGAGAGAATATTATAAAGAACTACTGAGGATAAGACTACTGAATCCTACTTCCTATCCTCCTATCCTTCCTACTTCCTATCCTATACTTCCTATCCTCCTTCTTTCTTTTTTGTGAACAAGTGCCGGCCAAACCGCTCCAACCCAAGTTCTCTCCTACCGGTAGCGCAAAGTCAGTTATGGCGTACAACACAATATTCAGCGGCACGGGGATCCATTTCTCAGACGCTGGAAACGTGATCAGCAGAGAAGATTTCGAAAACGGCTACTGCCTGCTAGTGTTTGATCTAACGCCCGACCTGTCTGCCAGCGATACCGGCCACTGGAATCTCGTACGCAACGGCAGCGTGCGCATGGAACTGGGATTCGGTACCGCGCTAACCGAGACTGTCAACTGTTTGGTGTATGCAGAGTTTGACAACGTAATTGAAATCGATCGACACCGCAACGTGATGGTCGACTTTGGTGGCTAGTCTCTCATCAACACTCGTACGAGATGGATCGCTTACGCAGAGTACGCTGCAGGAATTTGGCCGCTCCCATCATTATTGATTTCCAGAGTTTCAAAGACAACATCAATGATTACATAATGAAGGAAGTCTGCGTTATGGAAGTGGACAGCGGGATACTACTGATTCATCACATCGCCAAACCGCCATTCAACAGGGACGAACTGACGCATCGACAAACACCGAGAATCACACTGGCTATCGAAACACTACCACGGATTAAAGTGGGATCAAGGAGACATTGACTACTGCGACTTGGAAAAAAAGCTACGAAAGATAATCGCCAAACGACACACCGTCTATGTCAAAGGATCGGAAAAGAAGAGTTTTATATACAGACATTTAGTTATTGATCACTGCATTACCAACGTTATCGACTTGGATGATATCGGATGCGGTTCACTGGCGACGATTAACAATCTACTATTGAAATCCACGCTGCGATGCCGTCATCACAGATCACCGAACCATCGATGTTCACTATCCATTTGCATAGCATTACACGGATGGTTGTTTTTGACTAACAATATTGACGATGAACTGGAATCTACAGATGAGACGAGCTCGTATTTCTGCTCTTGCTTTCACACGTCTACCAGCACTACAACGAGTACTACCACCGCAGCTGTTGGCATCGACACCGTAGAATGAATACCAATCAGATTGAGAAATATCTATCGACTCTGCCAGTGCACAATCATGGGGTCTACGCTGCCGACCGACTACCGCATCGCATCTCCCCGTCTACAGCAATCGTTGTGAATACCGATCCACACAATGAAGACGGTACGCACTGGGTTGCATGGAAATCGAAATTCTTGAAATTGTACGGATTCTTTTTGACATCACCGTTGAATGCGGCATTGTTTACCATACCGACAATCACGCGCTTCGGAACTTGTCCCAGAAATACGTTGTCCAGAGTCTTGCTCCTTATGCCGGAAGCGAGCGTGAATGATTTCACGTCCACTCGTGTGATTGGATACTTAGCGGTGCCGGACTGTAGTATCTTGCTGTGCGCCAACAGTACGGTCGGGCTGACTTTGCATCTTCTAATCCACAGGTTCGCATCGACGATATGCACTTTGTAGTCACCTTCGTGTACCATTATGGAGAATGCGTCTTTCGATCTGTTTAACTTGAAGCGTAGCTCGACTCCGTTCAAAAGATATTTATTCTGATTACACATGTCCAAATGCAGATGACCGACCATATCGATTTCTCGTCCTCCTTTCGTTAGCTTACGTCTCTTTTCCAGTCCATCATTATCGTCTTCGGTGTTTTCCATATGACCTGAATCATCGGCGTTCCACAGCACGGACGATAGATGTGATTTCCTGGCATCGAATCCGTAGTTCAATACTGTTTCGATGTACGCTCGATAGGCGTACGTGTTGTTTTGTGGTGTAACCAATTTTTGATTCATGCACATGTCCACTTGACTGAACAACGAGTGTAGCCAGTTATTTATCGGACCAGCTTTTGTTGCATCGGCCGCAGCGATCGCCGATCCGTCCGCCTTGATTATCGATGCTGTGACTTCCAGCATTGTTTGCGATAGATCGGTGTACTCTTCGCCATTGCCGGGCACTACAAACTCTATCGGTGAGTCGTCCGTCAGTGTGGATATCGGTTTGTATTGAATCCATTTTCCATTTTCGATACTCGTCTGTGTGGGCGGTAGTGAAAACAAGTCCAGCTCCGTCTTGACGCATTCGCATGATCTTTGATGTATGAACGACATGATTAATTAAAAATATCTCTTATTGCCTTTGCTACTTTCCTTTTATTTTTAACTGCTGCTTTTCTCTTCTTGGACGGCGATGATGACGTCCTTCCTCTAAGGAGTTTAGCCAGAGACTGAGGTGTGACACGCAGTGTGCGACCGCTACTCGATTGTTTCTTGCCGCCACGCATTGCGCGCTTCGCGGAAGTCTTGCGCGTTGCGCGTTTCGCGCCACTCTTACGCGATCCGCGCTTTTTGGATGTCGGCCGCAGACGCTTGACACTGCCACCACCACCACGGAGAACTCGTTCAATCTTGTCATCGGCTGTGCGTTTCAACGAGCCGGTAAACTCTTTCATGCGCTCCTCTGCCGCATCTCTGGGATGTTTCGTACGCAGAGTGACATCACCCAGGAAACCCATTCCGGACTTTAACGCTTCTCTGCCCAATGCTGCAACTCCGCTCTTGATTATCGGAGATACGGTGCGAAACATTCCGCCCAAGAAGCTGCCGACTCCATGTCCTCTCTGGTAGGCGGCACCGCGAAACACTTTTTCTATCGATCCGCCCGTCTGCGGATGCTGGCGATAGTAGTACACCATGTACGGATCGTTCGAAGCCATTATTACAGTTAATTATGCAGAGCTCTTCTGAAATGCAGCTTCACGTACGACGTCCCGAACAGGAATGACAGGTTTTGCCCCGTGTGATCCCTGAGGTCGATTTCTACAGTCTCGAATGCACCTTTGGTGATCGGTACGTAATGCGGGCTGGTGTACAGTACAGTCTTATTCGCCCCGTAGTCACCTCTGTCAATGTTGATGATCTTCAATAGTGGGGCAGAAGCGTCTCCGATCAATTGTGGCTCAATCAGATCGCAGTACACGTACATATTAGCTGGAAGCCCCATCGATAGATTCGGCGGCCATGACGCTTTATTGTTTTTCACAATGTCCTTCTGTTGCGGAATTGTAAAGCCAGTTTATAGTCTAAATGTATTGCAACCACATCTTCTTTCAGTATTTTTATTTCCACTCTGTCCGCATCTTTGTCATAAGTGAACTCTACGTAATCGATGAGGCCCTTTACATCATTAATCATATTCAGCAGTTCGGTTATATTCTTGTAGTAACCCATGTCCAGAGTAAACGTGTACTTGTCTGTATCTCCCAAATCTATGGCGGAAAGAATAGTATCCTGTTCGATTATTATAATCTCGTTCTTGCCCACTAATGGAAACGAACATGGATAGTGAGATTCCACCAGAGCCATCTCCCATGCACCTTCCAATCGTATCTGTTTCGAAAGATGCGTAGTGTAGTTTGACACCTTGTTGTTGGGGAAATATTCCATAGAACTGTTGCTGGGCAGCGTCAGGAAGAATTGCGAGTTATACATTTTGTAAGTCTTGCGCTCTCACCCAAGAGTTAAACTCGTCTCCGTAACCTCGCCACTTGACGTAATAACTCTTACTGGCGCCTCTGCCACGAGTGTCCAGTATTTTGTCAATCTTGAATAGTTGATCACTCCGATAGATTACTTTCTGTAATTCGTGTTCGTAAAACTGACCGGTCAAAACTTCACCTTTGAGGTCCGCCAGCATGTACATGGGCAGCGGCATCAGAGTGTTCACTTTACGAATAGTAAACACTTCGTTACTCCAATTGGTCTCGTAGCCTTTGGCGAACGTGCCCTTCACCTTTGCTATGCGCACTGTGTCACCAATCTTGAGTTTGGGCTTAACACGACGTGGAATTTTACTGTACATGCGTTGTAGCACTTGTGCTATCGTCCGATCATTTTTCACATCGATGGGACGCAATCCACCACCGAGACTCTTGTGTGTGCTACCATTGTATGCTGTCACCAGTTTGTTCAGTACATCGATATATCGGTAAGTGTTTTTGTAAGTCAGGTAACGCCACATGCGAGACTTTAATGTGCGATTCACTCGTTCCACTACTGCTGCTTTAACATCGGGATTCTGCGTAGTCACATATTTTATTCCGTACTTTTTGAATAACTGTCTGGTCTTGGCGCCGGTAAACTCTGTTCCTTTGTCAGACTGGAGGCAACGCGGAGTTTTAGTCGCTTCTTTGAATATTTCTTCGAATGACACTGCCACTTCTGCACCTTCCTTTCTCTTCAACGCTCTCACGTACAGACGTTTACTGAACACGTCTATCACGGTCAGCAGGTAATTGACTCCATCGTTGTATTTACTCAATCCTCGCATATCATTCAAGTCTGCTTGCCACAGTTCGTACGGGCCGAAAACAGAGTACTGGTTGCGTGGGAAGCGTTTACGAGCTGGCTTGTGTAATGTATAAGTATCCTGTGATTGTAGCCATTCGATTACTTTCGACTTTGAAATATCTCTCTTGCGTGCAGCTCGCACTAGCGGTGCGACACCGCCGAACGCACCGGGCTCGCCGGGGTTGTAATAGAGACGGTCCATGCTTACTTGGCTGGATACGGTTCCCACCTGTCTAGAAAGCCCAACGGCTCCCTGTCCCACTGGTATTCGTCTCTTATTATGGGAGTTGACGCAGCATAGCCGCCAGTCGCCGCTTCTTCAATCGGTGTTTTCGCTAGATAATCATCGACCTCACGTAATGTTCTCTGTAATGATGTCTCACCGCGACGCTCCTTAGCTCCCCGTTTCACTGTCGCCCACGAACGTAACCGCTCTCGCATCGGTGTTCTGCGCGGTGATGGTGCACTCGGTGAACTGGTCATCCGCAATGATGATTTGAATGTGTCATTCAATTCCCGTAACGCTCTGATATTATTTATAAATTCTAGAGGCACATTCATTTCTTTCAAAGCGGTCATCACTTCCATCCATCCTGGCGGTATACGTTCGGTCATTCGAACTCTCACTATGTTATTCAAAATATCAGCTATATTCGCATTCGGTAGTTTTCGACCATCGATAAACACCGAGTAGTTGATACCCCAACTGATTGGACTATCGGGTTTTTTCATAAATCGTAACAGATTGCGGGCGTCACTCCTGTATGTCTTTGAGAACATTTCGACAATCTCATCGACTGGTCCTTCCGCTGCACCCCGTGTCGGGTGTTGGACATCATCACCGAATGCTGCATCCACGATTGGGATATTAATCGGCTGGCGATTATTAGAGGTAAAGTGTAAGAAACGTTGTAACGCCTGATTGTACAGTTTCCATTTTTCACTATCGTCTATATTCTTGTTATTCATTATTTTCTGCATCTCCACATCCAGTCCTTCCGTAGTGGACAAATTGTTTGGCGGCTTCTCCGATGATGTAGCCTGTAAACGCTCAACAAGCTCTTGCGGGACGACGGCCATCTTCTTTGCGTGCTCCATTATTGATGTGCGGCAGCGGCGGCCGGTCGGAAGTGTAGTTTAACGGTCAACGCTCCGTGACGGAATGAGAGATCTCGCTTTAAGATGTCCAACACATAAATTCTCACACTTTCGAATGTCTTCTTTTTCACTGGCACGTAGTGCGGATCACTTATGTATGCCGTCTTGTACGTTCCATAATCATTTAACGAGTGGGATATATTGATAATCCTCAATAGTGGTATACGGAGTTCGCTTAAAATTTGTTCTTCAGCCAGATCGCAGTTCACGAGCATATGTGCTGGTAAACCAAGATTTAAATTAATCGGTCTAGTACTCTTAAGTAAACCTGGTTCAGATATTATATCATCTGTCGATGCTGTTCCCAACTGAAGTGCGAGTGAATGGGAATAAATCACTCTTGTGACAGGTCCCAATGCATTTCCTAACGATACTTTAACACGCTTTGCTTCGTCAAGACTGAATATAGTTCCAGTTTTCTTTACATAATTCAGCCCATTGATGTGTTCCACCAATTCTTCAACTGAATTGTAGTATCCGGGTTTTGGTCTATCGATGTGTGCGAATATTTTGGGTTTCTTATTGGTCGGTTCTTTGATGGTTGATTCACCTTCCTTGTTGGCTGATTTACCTTCTTTGTTGACTGATTTACCTTCTTTTCCCACAGACTTCTTGGGTTCTTCCTTTTTTGTACCAACTACTTGTATTAAAGCATCGGACCCTACTGTTGAGAATGAACATGGGTAATGCACTTCTACGAGCGCTACTTCCCAATCTCTACTGTCTCAGCAAATGAACTTCGGTAGTTGTACAGTAAAATCAGACGTGATATTTTTCGGATAATAATTTGCTGAGCGGGGCGTACCGCTAAGTAAAGTCAAATAAAATGGTTTCGTCTGGATATCCATTTTACTTTCCTAATGCACTACTGACTGCTGCCTGTAACACTGTGCCCAGCAGTAATGGAATAAAAACTCCGCCGCCTTTCTGCACTAGATACTTTCGTTTCTGTCCCCAACACTGTCCTTGTCTTACTAAGCGTCTCAGAGTCACTTTATGTTTGCTCAACTGGCTTTTAGTCTTACTCGACAGAGGTACGTTCCCACGTAGCACGTTGTAGGCACACTCGCAGACTGAACGAATGCGACTCTTGTCACAAACCTTTAGCAGTGCCTTGCGTTCCTTGGGTGTTGCGTGTATCAGCGCTCTGAGCAGCGGTGCGTCCTTCTTCAAGCACGACATGATTGCAACTGACTAGCTATTTTTTCTTTGGTAAGTACACGTAGTTTACACGATCCTCGGGGAATATGCAAGTGCGTACTCTCATGTCCTCAGATGTCGACTGTTTCAAGTCCAAAAGCAGATAACCGTGTGTCTGTTTCGTGGCATCACTGTAGGCTTCCTCTATGAACTTTGGGCTGTCTGGATATATCTGCCTGGCTAAATATCTGATTTGTACTCTGTCTCTGGGATTTTTAAAAAATATAATGTAGTGAGCATTTAGTGAGATGTCTCTCTGCCCGCAACCCTGATGAAAAAGATTTTGAGTAATGAAAAACACACTGATGTTGCGGTGATGACAACCCTTCGTGAATAGATCCACCACTCTATCGTCTGCCTCACGCATCATATCGTCAATTATAACCAGTATTGGTTCCTTACCATCATAATCACTCAAGTCTGGTAAACCCTCAATGTGGTTTATTTTGGAATCACTTACATCAACTCCTCCTCCACCACTACCATAATGCCAGTTGATTTTGGCAAATTTTACATCACACATTTCATCTATGTGTACAATAAACTTGGAAACAAAATGTGATTTACCACTGCCCGATGGACCCGCCACAATGGCTGAGAATGGATGCTGCCACTTCAAGCTCATGACTGCTACTGACGCTAAAACTAAATACCACACACACTTTTTCTTAATATAAAGGTTTGGGATTCCATCTTAAAATAAAAGACATTAGTTTATGCTGTAATGTACATGGATTTTTATTGCTTACGAAAGCTATCAAAATTTATAAAGGTTAATTAAATCTTGAGTCTTCTTTTCTTGCTTTACAAAAATTCCAACGGTGTGAATTTACTGCCTGGAAGTGGACTGCGCTTCACCAGACGTAGGCGATCTCCGAAGCCGCTGTTGTACCGCTCGATGTCGTGATCGCTCAGGACTTGGTTGAAACGCCTGGGCAGGTAGACTCGTAGGAAGAAATCATCGCCGACTTGTCCCTCGAGAATGACGACGACTGTCTCGCCGAATGGAGTGGTTACACGCTCCATCCCGCTGATCGCATAGCTGCACTCCTCTCGCAGATCAGACAGGCGGGTGTAGGCCGGAGAGCTGGACTTGCAGGTGTTCAATGATGTCCGCAGGTCCATCGTTACACCAGGTGCGGACTCTGAAGTCATGCTGCTGCTGCTGCTGATGCTCGACATGGTAATGATGAGAGAGTATGCGGATGATGCGACTAGTCGAAACGGTCTCCAGGCGAAGAATGATGCTTGGTCGGTCCGTTCGTTCGGTTTTGTTGCCCGTGACGCCATCTTGGAATTTTTTATGTGCGCAGGTGGTCGATGAAATGTGAGAAGGGTCGCCCCGCAGGTGTTTGGCACATTCCACAATGTCTAGACATCATAAATCTTCTTTTGTTTGTGCAGGTGGTCGATGAAATCTGAGAATGATCGTCCCACAGGTGTCTAATCTTTTGTTTGTGCAGGTGGCCGGATGCAGGTGGTCAATGTAATCTGAGAAGGGTCGTTCCGCTTCTTTTGTTTGTGCAGATGGTCGATGAATTCTGAGAAGGATCTTTTGTTTGCGCAGGTGGTCAAGAAGGGTGGCGGCCATCATGGATTTTTATGAGCGAAGGTGTTCGGCGAGGTCGCACTCCACAGTGTCTAGACGTTGTTCCTACAATGTTTTCTTGGTGGGTCTTCTAAGCGCAGCTTGCTTTTTCGGTTTTATCATTGGCTTTTTCGGTTTCTCTACTGTCTTACTGTATCGTGTTACTGTTTGTGTCAAGCCACTAATCTTCGGTACTCCCGTAGCTTTATTAATCCACATATTCTCTGACTTGTCCACTACCTGGTTGACGCTCTCGTATAATTCACTATTCTTGTCTATAAATAATCCGCATCTGTACACTATATCCGAACCATCATACATTTCCATTTTTAATAACACTGGTCCGCTGTTTGATGGATTTTGTACCGCGTAAAATTGTCCATTTTCAAGCTATGACACGATGGGGCAATCATCTGAAGGTTTTGGAACCCATCCTGGTTTTGCTGTTTCTTCCACTTTAGGCTTAGGCGTAGGTCTTATCCTCTTCTTAGGCCTCGGTGATGGTGGAACTGGTATCTGCTCGAGTGTAGCGTTGTCGTCCGCGGCGTTGATGTCGGCCATGAATGCATTCAAGTAGTCGTCTATTAATCCGGACGCGCTCATGTCTGTACCGCACGAGTGACTGTGTAAGACTGAGTGAATCGCTTACTTACAGTGTATGAGTCGAACGACATTTTGTAAAAAGCGCGCGGGTTTCAAGGACGGACGGACGGTTATGTAACTAACGTTGATGACGTGGGTAGCGTTTAGGCGGGAAGCAAATTATGTAAATTGAAAAATGAAATAAACGAAATAAACGAAAATAAATGAAATAAACGAAAATAAATTAAATAAAGGAAAATAAACAAAAATGAATAAATAAAAAAAAATTGTCAAAGACCTCTACTAATTCGGGGGGGGGGGTCCGCAACTTGGGTGGTCCTCGGGGGGGGGCTCATCCCGCTCATCCCGCAGCAGGCGGACAGCCGGCCAAGTCCCCCTACTTACAGTCTTTATTAATATTGAAGATTATACTACGCATACCTCTCAAGTGTGAAGGGTTGGTTGTGGGAGAAGGAAGGAATGTAGAGTGATGGTTAACCACTACATCTTCCAATGTCACAATATTGTTCCATGGTAAACGTTTCTGGCTTTACCAATATTTATCACTGGTTATTTTGTTAAAGGTCTGCTGGGAGTGGTAATTGTTTGGTTCGATGTTATTGATATTCGTTTAAATTTATCCTTGCGAACGATAACAAGCAGTGTTACCCTCAGTCTTTAATATAAAAAGAGGGTTTTTTTGGGGGTAGGTCGAAAATTTTTAAAATTTTTATGTCAATTCTATATTTTATCTATAGTTTAAAGTTATTTTTATCTCAATTATTTTAAATAAAGTTAGTTTTTTTCAATAAGAATAACACTTGAACACTTTCATTTCCTATTACTCCGAAACCATTCGGTAAAAAACTTATGGATCTAAATGTCTTAAAATGACGTTTTACGAACATTTCGCTTGTAGAAAATATCATTTAACCATCAAAACATTCTTTCCAATATGGAGGACAGAAATAATACTTTTGTTAATTTTATGTTATGACGGAATAAATGTTTTAAAAAATGTAATTTTCAGACTTTCCTATTCTAAAGGATTTTTATGACTAGGTTTGAAGATGCAGGCTATGAAAGTTTACACAATGATATTCTTTTGAATTATTGCCCCTAGCTCCATAATTATTAGGTTTTAAAAAATTGTCAAACCAATAAAAAGTATCTAAACTATACAGTGTACATCAAACAACAATTACATAAAAATGAGGGTTACTACAAATGAGGGGGTTGAAAATGTTGACACATTAAAAGTTTCTACCTCTGGTCTTTAAGACATCTTCTGAAGACAACCTCATTATCTGTAGCTGTTAACAAATAGTTGAGACGGGCTTCTTGGACACCCTGTATATTTGCCATAATATCAAACGGAATAATAATAGAACTAAATAGTCCATAATAGTCCGAACCGTTTATTTCCGTCGTAATCCTCTTTTCCAGATACAACTACAGACCCAAACAGTATTAATTGGTATTATAAAAGGATCATGTGACATACTGTACTAAATTCCCTATTAGAAATCTGACGCTGCGGTCCCTAGTATAAATAAATGGTTGAATAATTAGGTTATACTATCAATATTATAATTAACATACGATGACACAACTTAAGATTGGATTATTTTTTGGGTTCAAAGATATACAGGAGATAAATATATAAACAGGAATTTAAAATATTCACAGTGTTATAGTTTATTTATAGATAATTCATTGAAATAAATTAACTTTTTTCACTGGAGTTGCTTGAACAAAAATTGCTATTATTTTATTACATTTAAACATACATATATATAAATACTTACACTAACGTTAAATCTAAACGCCACTTTCAATTTTCTTCAAAATTTTCCCATATAAATATATTTAATCTATTTAAATAACTATACACCCTCATGTGTAACTGATTGACTCGTACAGGTATACAAATTCCTGACCCTCCTGAGCTAAATTTGGGACGAAATTTGGCTATTAAGGTAATAAACAGGAATTGTCTAAAAACCGGCTATTGTGAATTTGATCTCCATTAAAAAAACAGGGGCTGCTTAAAAATTAACAACTTTTATTTATTTTATTTATTTATTTCGTCTTTTATTTTTTGACTCTGGCCGCTAAACATTTGGTCCTATCAAAGAAATGAGAGTAAAACTTAACTTATCATTAGGTTTAGGTTTTCCTTTTCAACATTAATTATATTTTTTTTAGAGTTGCTAATTTTAGTCCAATTTCCTTGAAATGGCAAAATTACTATGTATAAATTAATTCAATATTCCTTATTTTTTTAAATAGTGGCGGTGTCATCAGCCAAAACCTAGTGCTTTAATAACAAATCTTTAACTAGTTTGTATCCGTATTCTGATTTAATTCCTTCTTCACTCCAATTGTCAAAAATGTGGTAAATACTAGTGTTGTATAAGACCAGTGATAAGGGAGCTCCCTGAATTACACCACGCCTCAGGTTATAATTTTGGTTTTCCCTTTATCGTATATTGTATTTTTTTTTTTTTTTAATAAGAAATCATAAAATGTAGTTTCGGGAGAAAGTTTTCGAACTCCTTGTATTGTTAGCAAGCACAACAAAGTGCAAAAAACTTAAGAACTGAATTGAAAAAATAAAATCCCTATAATATTTCTGTTAAGAATATATACTATTTGTGTTTGGTATGTGGTATTTAAGTAGTTCAAAAATTAAAATTAAATTATTTTAATTCTATGCGAACTTTTATGAATTAAATAGGAGCAACATAAAATAATCCAAACACTTTATTAATAAATATTAATTTTACTCATGAACTAACACATTATATTTACCTGATGAAGCTGTTGACTGGATATGACTGATCACTACTATAGTCTCAGTCTGTCAGCCTTGTAAACCTTGGTTTCGTATGATGATGCGTACATTTATCTTCACATGCATACGCAGTTGATTTTAACTGTTTCATTCGCGTCAGTTGTAAATATACGGGCGAATAAACAAAATAATATCAGTTTGTAAGTCATGCTATGTCAGCCAAGCATGGAACATAATTGTTGTTACATGTACGGTCATAAAAACAAAACAATCTATATAGCATCTAATTGCCATAATTTGTGAGCCTGTTAGTAAGCATGATTTTTGTTGTTTTAGGTAAATGGAGTTTGCAACAAAATTGAATATAACATCGCGTAAGTAAAATGTATGTGTTTAAACCATATAAACTACTTCTTTGTTTAAAGTTCATTGTTGGTGATGGTGAGTTTACGTTGTATAGTGAATTGCTGCGGACATTTTCCATCACTGTTTAGTTACTTACAAATTCACGACGTTTCGGGATCTGGAATATGATTCCGTCTTCAGGTGGAAGCAGTACCTAGAACATAACAAAGTTAGTAAAAGCAACTTATTAAAAATATATAATGACTAGCTGGCTTACCTTGCTACGCAATGCCACTCAATTTGCAATGCAAACACCAGAACTATTTTTCCCTTCAGGTGAGCTCGTACACTACGCTCATTCGCCGTCAAGTTTAGTTTGTTCGCTACGCTCACTCGCCACAAGTTAGTAATATCTTTCAATTTTTTATTACCAATGTTCTCTCAATACTTTAAATGAGAACAGTTCAGATGAGCTCGTTCGCTACGCTCACTCTCCATTAGGTTCAGCTCGACTTCTGGGAATGCTTAAACAATTCGTGTTACATTCCTCCAACTTTCGTTTATAGATATAGATAAAAGATAGATAACAGTTTGATATTTATGCAGATTATACAAATTGTGTAGCCCAAGCTTTCACTTAAAAAATGTGTAGCTTTTCCGTTTGTAGTGAAATTAAATAATATTGTTTACCGTTTGTAAATTAACATATATACCTTTTTGATCTTTGAAAACAGTGAATCATTTTTATTATGTAAACAAGCTATTTCTCGTCACGACTTCGCCCTTAGTTACCTAGTTCTGTTTTTTAGGTAAAAAAACTTTTTAAAGAGCAAAAAAAATTTCTTCTTTAAGAATGACATTCAAACAATTAAAAACAATTAAAACAATTAAAACAAAAAAAGTAGTGTGAGTTGAGCTCTGAAGGAATTTTGCAAAACCTTTCCTCAATGAGAACCAGTAAGAAAATAGGAACGACCATATGAAATTTCAACCCCGTAGGCCCTACAATTGATTTAAAATCATATGGGACGGAGCCCTAAAGAACATCAAAAACTGTATTTGCAAAACTGTTTCTTAGTGAACACCTATTAGCGAAACTAAACATAAACCTTAAATTTCAACTCCGGGGAGGCCCTAAAGTAATATTAGTCCAGTGGGCCAGAGCCAAAAAATGCTTTGACAACTATATTTGCAAACCCATTTCTTAGTTAGTGCCCATGAGCAAAGAGAATTCTCCATCATATTTCAACACCGTGGGCCCTAGAGTAATTTGGAAGTCCGGTGGGGCGCCTTAAAGTGCTTCAAAAACTATATTTGCAAAACGTTTTTTATATAGTACCTATGAGCAAAGTGTCCATTTCAAATTACACACGTAGGCTATACAGTAATCGTAAGCTTCTTTGGGGCAGAGCCCTAAACAATATCGAAAATTATATTTGCAAAACCGTTTCTTAGTGAGCACCCATGAGCAAAGAGGATCATCAATATCAACAATGTCAACCTCGCGAGGGCCTTAATTTTGAAATCTAGTATGGCGGAGCCCTAAAGTGCTCCAAAAACTATATTTGCAAACCCATTTTTAGTCCCTTTGAGCAGTAAAAATGTAAATAGTAATAAAATACAAAATCAAGTAAACGGCACTTAATAAAACCAAAGTACACTAAACTAAAAATAATTGTACATCACTATATCAAAACATAAATGTTGGCAAAGACAAATATAAATAAACATTATATCTTACAGCTGGTTACTTCTATAGTTATAAGCATTTGCTTGAATGATTCATCATGTGGCAGATGTAAACAAACCTAATTCCCGTAGGATAACAGGATCCGTTGCAGTGCGACTATCAGCAAACATAATTTTGCCAAACACTTACTGATTGGAAGTTTAAGGACGTCTAGGGGATATCACTTTGTGAATATTGAAATGAAAATAGTCAGACTTTCCTATTTAAGCCTAAATAATGAGTATAGCAAATTTCAGCACCCTACCTCGTCGGGAATTGGAGAGTTAGTGATGAACTGGCTAGGTAGCTGAGTGGTTATAGTGCTCGCCTTGAATCCAAAGGTTGCCGGTTCGATCCTGAGTTAAGTTAGTAGCATTTTAAAGGTTCAACTCTGGACCCAGTTGCCATTTGTCATTGGGCAATTAATTAATGATGCTTTCTAAGCTTTCTAACAACAGGTCGATGTTAGATAGTAACAAGACTCGGGTTTGGGCCGTTCCCTGTCAAAACGTAAAAAAATATTCCAATGGCATAGACACAACCAAAATTTAAAAAAATAATAAATGAAAACGAATGAGTGAGTGAGGGCTTTTCCTTTTATATGTTTCGAATAATAATATAATATTAAGGAGATAATACGTTTACCAATAACAACGTTAGGTAAAATAACACAAAACTAATCAATAAATATTTTGTGCCCCAACATGGAAGTATAAAGGACCCAAGGAATGTCCCGTTTCTGCATGAATATTCATGTTAAGTATGAATATTAATATCGCTTTTATAGAGTCTGACTAATTGTTTAGGTGGAAAACATTTGTTTTCAGCTTTTATAAAACGTACAATTAAACATCGTATACATGATTTAATTTATTTGCAATCACTTTAATATTATGCTGTTGCAATAAGTTTTAAAGAAACAAGACAAAAATAAATAACCAAATTCCAAGCCTCAGTAGTCCGAACCAAAGAGTCAACCAACCATTTGATATTTTATACCGTAAGTGAAGCAAAGTAGATGATTAAACTGTTGATAATTAATCACCTCACTGTTTTTCACTACACTGATGTCCATTGCAGCTGACATTCTGGTCACTAGAGCAGGAACGCCAGCTGTGAAAAATCGCCACTACGGATCAACGAACTGGATGTTTATTCATCATAAAAAAATGCAATTTAAGCTTCCTGTTCTAAATGACGTTTTCAAGTATAAGTTATAAATAACAATTCGATTGGTTAATTACCTTGCTTTTCTTTTTCATGCCAATTCTTATTAATACTAAAATTAAGTTATTTTTATTCAAAGCTAAATTAGGTTTTTCGGGCAGTACTTTGAAATAAAAATAGGTCTCTTGTCGTTCAAAATAAATATTTTTACAAATTTATTAACTTTTAAACTTTTTTATCTTAGGTTAAGTAAAATACTAAGTAAAAGTAAAAGATGAACAAGTTTTCACTTGTTCATCTCTTTTTTTTATTTCATGTACATGTGCTTACATTTAAGATTTTCTACTTACTCCCTAAATATCGTCACCCATCTTGAGATAAAATCTCTATACTCTCTGTTGACTAAGTTTATCCTATAATAAAAGATTTACAAGTCAACAATAATAATAACATATAGTTTTAGTATACCATCTTCAACTGTGTTTTTAGTTCAACTAAATTTCATCGTTGGATATATCTGAAAAATATATGATATGTTAATGAAAATAAACCAATTACGTTTTTAGGTTCCTTATAATAACAAGAACATAATCAATTCATAACCACCATTGTCAGTAATTATTTGTCATATTAATAACTTTCAAACATTCACAAATACTCATAATTATATTATTATTTAGTTTTCTTAAGCAGAACATCAATGTAGTCTTTACAAACTGGAAACTCTGAAGACATTTTACAATGGCAGTTTATCAAACAAAGTTGAAAATGAGCCAGAAAACAAAAGAGAATAATAGAGGATTTAAGTCTCACAGGATTTCCATTACCTAACCAGAGACTAATTGAAGACAAACATACTGCATTCCTAGAAAACTGAGACTAGAAATTATTACCATGTTCTTTTTTTTAATATTTCTCTGGTCACTAAACATAATGACATAATGACATAAGGATTTTAAATGGTACAGATTAAAACGCCACCATCTATAATCTTCTAAAACCGCACTAATACTGTAAAACCAAAGTAATGAATGATCAGTATATAATTAACAAAATATCAATATAATATATTGATAATATAAATATATATATTATATGTATTCATAGAAATATCGGTATTAAATGAGTACATCTAGTTTGTGATAGCCAGCTACCGCTTGGTCAATAGAGTCGGAATTAGTTTAAGAATTTATCATTAATAATATATTTGCAAGATGTATTTGAAGTTATAAAACTAAGTATAAAATTGGTATGTTCAGGGTGCGGCAAAAACCCCGATCTATTTTCTTTCGGGGACCATTCGGTGACAGGACGTCTAAGGGTGACAGGGGTGGGCTTATTGGAAATAAAATTTTATGTCATTTCAGTAGTCATGGAGTAGTGGTCGCCTAACCCCGTTACTATGTTTACATTAGACAACCTAAGTAACGTGCTTTCGTTATCGGAGCGTATTTTGTGCTCCTTATCAGTAAACATTAAAATTTCTTGTTCAGCATTTAAATCAATCATTTCTTTGTCAAATATTGGTCACTTTGTATGGTCAGTGGGCTTTAATTACTGAATGATAGCCGATTAATTTATGTGGGTGTAAATTAAGATCGAACCACATCATTTTTTAATCCGAGGGGCCAGCCATATTCAAGGCATCTCGCTAGCCTACGGATTAGCGTCTTGGAATCTGGGTCAAGGGGTCACGGGTTTGATTGTCGGGGTGTCCACAACAATGTGATGGGTTAGTAATACTCTCCCTTAAAAACTTTTAGTGTACATTGTACAGTTCTTGCAACAAAATGCGTCTGGTGTAGACACAAGCAAAGCACCAGCTTGTTTTCTGGCTGGCCGACGAGGACTGTTTTACACACATCAGCACGAACTCTATCCATATTCACTTGCGTCCGCGCTGACCTTGGACTTCAACTCAAAACAAGTTTATCTAAAGTTACCATTTCACTGCATAATTGTGCTACGCGACGAACCTTCTAAATGTTGAACTAATTGAAAGAATGTACGAAACTCCGCTGAGTATCAATCATTAAATCACCGCTATTGAAATACGTACTGATAACGAACGACCGTTGTTCAAGCGAACACTACTCCATGACTACTCAAATGGCATAAAATTTTCGTTCCAACAAGAATACCCCCACCTTTCATAGACGTTCAGTTGCTGAGTGGTGCGCGAAAGAAAATAGATCGCTTTTGCCGCACCCTGTACGATGCATGTTTTGTCAGTAAAAAACCTTTATCAAATTAAGAGCTAGCTTTAGATATAACCTTAATCAAATAAAATAAAAATACAATTTCTTTGTGAAACATATTAAAATAGTCTTAAAAATAGGAAAAATCACTTGTATTTGCTAAGAAAGAAAATGGGAAACAAAAGATGTAAGCAAAATATGAATATGCAGATATTGTTTAACATAAGTTTATTAAAAATAACAGTTACTAGTTCAAAAAAACCGAAGATTTTTTTAAGGTTGCTTTTTTGTTTAAAAAGTTTACGAGTCAATAAAGCCTTGTGGCAGTAGTCAAAGGTTTTATACATTCAAAGGTTTTATTTCAGACATCGCCAGTTCAACAGTATCAAAGTTCACTTACACTGGACCATTAGTGTAATCTCTCAGTCAGTAAATGTCAATGGTTCACAATTATGCTGCTGACTGCTGCAGTATATCTAATAAAAGGTTGTTACTCAAACGGGCTTGGATATGAGGGGAGTAGTTTTACATCAATCTGAGTTAATATGAGACAGACTTGCTCTTGCAATAAAGAAGTGAAAACTAGGATTTTATGACACCAGACTGTTATTATGTTTAAGAGCTTTAAAATCTTTAAAACGGGTATAAAAACTACAGTACAACGGCTTATAAACATTATAAAAACTCATTTTTAGCGTAGGACAGTTAAAAACTTTCTAATTTACTGCAAATTTATTTTAATTATAAACTATTAGTACGCTTGTTCCACGCGTATGGGGATGAACGGCAACATATGCCAAATAATCATAGTGTCACGCTATTAAAAAATAAATAAATGACACATCTATCAAATTACACATATTAACAACATAGAAAAAGGTATTCATTTTTTTGGCATTCAAGATATTTTATTGCCAGTAGGTATTTTTTTTTTTATTTATAATTTTAGTAAATATTTTCGTTTTAGCGAATTTCCCTATAGGGAATACGCTATTACGGTAGTAGTCACAGTAAGACCTAAGCCCAGGACCATGATACTTTTTCGTTTTGAGGTCCCTAGAAGCCAAAAACACTGTTCGTTCAAATTAATATATATATATATATATGTATGTCCGTGAACACGATAACTTTTGAACGGAACCTCCGATTTTGATGAAATTTGGTACAGGGGTGTAAGCCAACGTCTACTAGGTTAAGTTCGCGAACCAGAATGATCGGACTATGGGAACGGGGTTATATGGGGTTTCAAATGGGTTAAAAATGGGTTTATGGCTTTTTTTACTTTTATTTAGAAAATTCAACAATTTTAACTTAAACCATTTAAAAGAGCTTAAAAAACAAACAATCAAGTATTTTGAATTTTTTACCTAGCTTAAATGGTTATGGAGAAAATCCAAAAAGTATTTTCCATGTTATTCTTATGGGAAATAAACAAAACCTTCTTATATCTTGCTTATTTATTGACATATCTTGATAAAATTTGGTGTGCACATTCATTAGGAAGAGTTTAACTTATATTTGCTCAGAAAACCCATATGGCGGCAAACCTATTTACTCACCCCTATAGGGTTTATGGGGAAAATAAAAAGAACACCATAGCCTTATAAAATTCGGTATGTACAATCACTAAGTAGGGTTTAACTTATATTTACCAAGAAAACCCATATGGTGGCAAACCTACATACTCTCATCCCTATGGATTTAATGGGGAAATAGAAAATATACCAAATTCCATTGGAAATTCGCTGAGTACACAGGTCTGCTGCGACAGGAGTATTATTATTGTTTGTTAATACAAAATATATCTGTCTATTATTCAAAACCCATTTTAAAATATTTCATAAATATCAAATTGTATTATATTTAGTGCAGTTATATTAAATACAGTTATAGTGCATGCTTCCTCTATGCCTGGCAAGAAAACAAAATTAACACCGTTTAACGTAGCCTAAAGCACCGTAATTTATTGCCGACAATGCATTTCTTATGGGGAAATAAATTACGTCTCATTACTTTATTACTTTACAGGATAACTTCAGAAACAAACTTGACCTGAAAAATTACGCCTAAAATCTACTGTGAAAGTTTGAAGTCGATCTGAGTTTAATTGCGGACGTTATCGTCGAACAAAAAATAGGGGTTAGTCACTACAGTGAGGTTGTTAACAGTCATGTATGAGGATTCACTCCTCTTCGATCCGTTCATCCAATTATAATTATACACAAACATACTAAAAACAGCTGTTTTTCGACACGTAAAAACATACATTTCATCATACTACACGTAGAACAGCCGTATTATGCCTGTATTTAGTCCACAAAGTCGGCGTTTCTGTAGCATTTTAAAAGTGCACCGAAAAAACATCTGTTAATGTTTTCCGTGTGCAAACCTCAAAAGTTGTTTTTTTCTTAAACAAAAACCATACTAATCAAAAACAAATAAGGCCAATCTAAACAAACAAAAAAACTACTTGCAGACTACAACTTTAATTCAATATTTTGACATTTCTTTAATTCAACGTATAATATCACCTGTTTATAAGGAATATATAAATTAAGATGGAATGAGTTATTCTTTTTTTTTTTTTGCAGTATAATGAAAAACATTGTTCATCACTCTGACGGAAACTGTTTTTCTGTGCTTAATCGCTGTTTCCGAGTTCGGCTTCGCCTCGCTCGTAAAACGCGATTGCGCACAGAAAAAACCACTTTCCGTCCTAGTGATAAAAACTACTATTTTGTTGACACTTAAAACATTTCACTCTCACAATATAATGGAGATTATAATGACAGTTATCTCAGTAACTAATAACAAAATGCTTAAACAAAAGTAAAGTTTACAAAAGTAATTGTAATTAAATATCTAATACAACAAAAAAAAAAACACTTATTAAGTACAAAAAATAAATAAAGCATGTAAATGTGTTGTTTTAGTAAGAAATCCAAATATTATAAATTTAAATAATGGTCTTCTAAGAATACTACTCTTCGAGGAAGGGTTTCTTGAAAATTAAAAAGTAAAAACTGGAACATACTACCATCTCAGTGGATAGAAAAGTACTCTGCAACCACCAATCCAGGTTAAAGTACTGGTGGCTGATCTTAAGTCGGATCGCTTTCTTTTCTGCTTATCCTCCATCCTTAAGTCTGAAACTGGTATTATTGTGAACTGCTTAACTATACAAAAAGAATAACCCAAAGTACCTTTTTGGTACTTTTTTAGTATTTATGTAATACGTATTTCAGCACTCAGACCATGATCGCAGTAGTAAGTAGAATTTTTATAAACAAATTCAATAAATTATCTTTAACATAACGTCTGATAATTTTAAAACATTTTTGAAATGTTTGGATCGGTTGGCTTTTTTTATTAATAAGTTTTTACTTATACTTCCAATTGAACCACTTATTAGATTTACTTTATTGTGTCTGCATTACATTACCATGGTTGTTTTGGGCATTTAAATAGATATGTAGTTGCTCTTTAACATTAATCTTATATTTGTTATATTAAGCTATACAATGCAAAACATATAAAAATCTGGGATTTTATGACACCAGACTGTTATTTTTTAATATCTTTAAAATGTGTATTTAAACTACAGTGCAACGAGCTATAAACACAAAGAAGCTTATTTTTAGAGTTTTAATTTTTTTTAGTTTCGAAATTTATTGAAAACTTATTTCAATTATAACAGTAAAAAAACACTAGTTAAATATATTAATATCTTTTGGACAATCATAAATTTTTTAAGCCTTGGGATTACTGGAAGTTAGGACCATAATCTTTAATTGTATAAATTAAACAATAAATGTCGACGCTCTCAACATTGTTCTCAACATTAAAAATACTAGTGTTTAGTTTTTAATCCTAAAATTTCTAGTTACTCTTTTGGCACTCTATTTATTTACTCTATTTACTTTATGGAACTCTATTTACTCTATTCATAATGGTGATTATAAAGGAACTTAAATCAAATTGTGTTTCCATCATAAATACAAAACGATTATACGAAATTATTAAGATCACTTTTAGTAAGACGAGATATTGCTTAAACATGAACATATTAGTCATATATTAATCACGCCTGTTATCTTAAGTATTAATAATAAAACGTAGGAAAAATTTGCAAAATTTTTCATAAAACGTTAAATAATTACAACAATATGTCTATTTTAAACTAAATGTAAAATTTTAAGAAAATTTCTGTCGTTGAAGTTAGTTAGTAGTTATTAGTAAAAAAAATTAAAGTTACGAAATTTCCGTTATATTTTTGCAAAGTATTATCAAGAATATTAAAGAATTCAATTTTTAGAAAGGTAAAAACACTGTGTATGAGTAATTTACTCTTTTATGAAGAGCTTTTGCGTATTATCCTACCCAGTAACGAGGAGGAACTCTCCAACCCTTGGCAGCAGCAACCCTCTTAATATTTTCTAAAGCTACTTCACGTATTCAAGTTCCCTTTCAATTACTTCTTTTTCATATATTAATCCTATGATTCCCTATATAAAATGAGATCTTTCATTCGAAACTTTAAATCGAAATTTAGTTTTAGTTTTCTCGGTGCCCTCAATAAATTTTTATTCATGGTTCAGCAATAGCTTTTTTGAAAACTCAGAAAATATGTTTATATGGGATAGTTAATAGTTTTATTTGTTTTCCACTGCTTCCTCCCAATACCTTACTCGTCTGAAACATGTAAAAATTATAAATTTGTCTGTAACATTTCAGTTTTGGTTCCAATATAGTATATAAGAGAATTTGTAAGTAAAGTTAAGGTTGTTTTACAACCATGAGGATATAATTTAGCTTCTCTATTCTTCGAATAAAATATGGTATAAAAAGAAAATTTATTATAACAAATTTCATCTCCTTACATTTAGGATGCTTAAAAACAGAAGTGGCCAAACATGAGGATTTCACTATGATAATATTTTAATACAATTACATGTAGCCAGTACATTTTTTTAATATTGTTTTATAACAACCAATTAATTTAAAATTTTACTTAATAAATCAATAACAACGTATTTTTATTTTGAAACAATAAATGTAAATGTAGAAAAAATTTTGGGATGGGTCATTGATTTTTTTCATTTATGCTAATCTATAATAAAGACTACAGATAATTAAAATTAATTTAAACTTAAGTTTGAGCTAAACTATGTCCAGGATGTTCTTTTACATTCAAAATTAGTCAAATTACTACAAATTTTACCAAAAGTTCTACTAAAAACTGAATAATTCACTAGTTTTTACTTGAATTGAAGACTAGTATATATGTACTTTATGAGCAGTCATTTAAGTTTATGTAAGTTAATTATTTTATTTTATTTTTCAAGAACCTGAGGATTTACTTAATATAAATATTCGTTTTTCCTTATAAAACCTACAATATTTTTCAAACCATATAAATAATATTTTACTTAAGTTAAACTTAACATATTTTACTAATAAATACTTTTTATTAATATTCATTGACAAAACTTTTTAAAGTAAAAATGTATTAATTTATTTTAATTGTTTACACAATGTCAACTTAAATTAAATACTCAACTATTTAAAATACTTCACGTTTATATTTTTTTTCTTTTCGGGTAAAATTTTTTACACTCTGTTAAAATTAAAAACAGACCGACGGCATGCGGCTGCGCCCCACAGTAGACTTTATCGATTCTCCTTCCTTTAACCTTTGACATTCTCCCGTTTTGAGTTTATTTTGCTTTTAAATTCTAAATAAAGCTTTTTAATCTCCCTATCCATATACTGGATAAAAGCATGCTCTTGCTAATTCCCTTAAATAAAGTGAACTGATTTCATAAAACAAAGGGGTTTTTTTGTAATTTAGAATACTTTTAAAATGCTGCGTGGTTTGAATGTAATGTAATAATTTAAGTAAAACCATTGTTAAATAGTATTTTAGCATGTTTTTTTTATAATTTTTTTTTTTTTTTTTTAAACTAATAATTAAATCCCGGTGAAATAATCAATTGAATTTTTTATACTCAATGCGATAACCTTTGTTTGCCTTTTAGTTACATTTTTGATGACTTAACTTTCAATTTTAATTTTTTTTAAGGTTTTAAGAAAATGGTTGATCAATTACTTCACTTTCGCACGTCTCTGCAATTGGTAAAACTATTCCCATTTCTTAGCGGTTCTTAACGGTTTCATACAACATCCATTATATATAAAATGTAATATACATTTACCCCCATTTTATACAGTATGTTCGTCTTAAAATGCTTGATAGCATAATATCTATAAGATCACTTTTGTATCTATGATAAACTAATTAAATATTGTATTTATGAAATTCTTTACAAACTTAATAATCATTAGACAGGTGAATAAATTGACATTTATAAGAGATATATAGTGATTTAACTAGAAGTCTGTAACCTATATAAGGAATGAATTCCTTAATAGGTAGAAAATTAATTGCATACATCATACACTTTTATGATGCCATCATATTGTAAATGGAATATTTCGTTAAAGAAGGAAGTTTGTTTTAAAGTATAACAACTAATAAAAACAAAACAACTCCCTGGTTCCTTTAATAACCGTGTTTTCTAAGAACTATGAGTTAATGAGACACTGGGGAGTGATAGTTTCTCTCAGAGCTATTGTGGTCCGGTTCCATGTCTCTCTTGGTTCAATGGGATTCTAGATATCATCAATAACCAATCTTTGTTTCTACTCTTTTTAAAGTAATTACTTATGTCTCAAACATGTATTTTATATCAATAATGTCTGATCAAGTAACGTTTTTTTTCTACTAACCCATATTAAGACCACATTCGACTTTCATTAAATATACTTATTACAAACTAACCTGTAGCTCTTTAGTGATGGAAAATACTCAACATTGTTTTCTTCGACTGATTCCCTTATCATCTGAATCATAGTGATTTATAATACAGTGATTTTTTTTTTAATTCAATGTACAAGTGTTGACTATGGTTACAAAGTGACGTATTACTTAAATATTTTATATCCTACAAAAAGCAAAGGAAGTTTGTACCCTAACATGACTAATGGTTGGTGGAAATTTAATTTAGCGCTCACCGTCAAACAGGCTCATCAGTCTCAACCTCCATTTTTCACCGCCGTAGTTCAACGTATGTACAACATGTGTTACTGTTTTCTAAGGTTAACACGAACTCTTGTTGTTGTTTAACATACAAGATTAAGGCCAGTAGATCTGTTTTAATTTCATACTTAAAAAGCTTTGTTTTATGTCACAGATCTATAATTGGAAGGTAAAACATGTTACTTACAAGACAGATATTTCTAAAAAAGTGTTTAATTGAAAAATTTTTTGCTTTAAAATGTTTTGATGTATATACTTTAAATGTATTATAACAAAGATCATATAATTGTTAATTATCTACAACCATACAATGATATACCTAGAAAAACATTCTGCAATTAAGATTACTGTTTACGAAATCTATACTTATTTAATACGCTAAGGGTTTTTTTTGTCTTGAGAACTCCTCCTACAATTTTCAACCGATTTTCAAGTTTTTGTTGTCGTTGGATAGGGCTTGGTCTGTAGTTGTTTCCGCCAAAAATTGATGAGAATCGGACTAAAAATAAAGGCGCTATTCAAAATTGAAATCTCAAAATTTCCCATTTAAATAACATTGGGGACTGAATGACGCATTTGAAACATGTGTTAATAATCAGCTGTAAATACGTGTAGTTATTGGCGATTAAAGATACTCACATTATTGTATTGGTCGGATTTCATTGCTTTAGAGCTAAAGTAACATTTATTTGTACTGTATTTAAATAAATTGCTCGATTTCGAGCAACACGTGTACTAGTATTGGTTTATTAGTTATTTGAAATTATAAAAACGTTTACTTCAATTAATTTTAAAGGTTTACGAGAATAGTTCCAACCCTACAGCATTCATTTAAGCAAGGCTGGCCCATCAAAAACAAATACTGCAGTAGCTCATTCCTCTTTTAATGGACGCTTTTAAGTAATTACAATTTCTATTACCGAATTATATTCCCGAGCTAGCTACGTCACTCGAAGACGTATAAAGTACACAGGACTGGAACTAATTTAATTACGGTACTCCAACGTCGGCATGGAAACGGCAGGACGCCGCTGATTTTACAGATGAGCTTCAAATCTCCAAATAAAGTCGCATTAATGTTAGTTTGTGGTTGTTATAGAAAGAAACTGTATGAAACTGAATTTTTTTGGGATATGAACAAATTAATTAAATTTACATAAAAAAGTTTGGCAATAAATATTGTACAATTTGATGGGAATCCTCTTTGTATTTTAATACATAATAACCTATGATATTCCATTCCGAGTAGTGCGAAATTTTTTAAATATGAATACTATAAAATTAAACTCATTCTTCACTCTTTTCATAGTGAAAACCTTATTATAGTTAAGTCCTTATATGGTATATAATAAGCCCTTTTTTTCTAACGTAACTTCTTTATTTTTTTATCGTTTTTAACATTTTAAACGTCAAAAAATCTGTCTCAGTTTATAGCTTTGCAATAAAGTATTATAGTAGTGGGGTTTGGTTACTTTCAAAACGGAAGTCGTGCCAATTGCCAGCCGCTGCCGGCCAGCTGCCATCGGCCAGCTGCCAAATCAGTCGCTGCCGCCATATGCCATGCCATATAGCTTCCGGTGGGGGAGGAGATGTTATTTGAAATTTGAAATTCAACTTGACAATTGGGTTATGGAAAGTATGTCAAGGTCATCCAGAGTAAGTTTTAAAAAACCCTATCCCGCTACCACCGGAGTAATAGTTCGGAGAGTGGAACTAACTCCGGCGATAGCGGGATAGGTATAGAATTAGGTTTGTGAATTTTATTTGTGAAAAACATACAATCAATGTGTGACAGCAGTGTTTAAACAAGTTGAAGTTTTGTTATGAACTACAGAGTTGTAAACACAAACACCGACGACGATGAGAAGGTAAACGCAGAGTCCCCAGATGATGTATTTAAAAAGTTTGAACAAACGTAACATCTCGAGTTGGTTTTCCCGTTCCATTTCCAATCGTTTGATTTCCAATTTCAATTTATCCTCTTCCATCCTTGTTACAAATGGAACTTCATCCATCATATCCATCATGTTTGTGTTTTTTTGAAATTTTGAAAGAAGCGATGTTGATAGTTGAAGAGGCGAGGATGGAATGAGAGTTAAAAGAGGGAAATGTCGGTTAAATAAAGAAGTGGTGGGGGGAAAGAGCGTTGTTACATAGAAGCGGTGGGGGAAAGATGCTGCTCATCATTTGCTTCAGAAGTTGTGTCCGACTGTAGAGGGGTAAGAGGAGTAGTATTTAGTAAACTGTCTTCATCAGAACTTTCAATATTACAAATAGGACAAGCGTAAGTTATTTCCAAATTCATTGTAATAGCGTTAAATTTATCTATAATTTCATTTAAAGCATTAAATATTTCTTGTAAATCATCTTTTGAGTTTATTTCAAAACTAGCATTCATTCGTGCCAATTGAGAAGTGTTCATCGTTAGAGAGTTGGCAATCGAATGAGGATTAGCGCCTAGGGAAGGGGGCTTATATAATGGCGACCTTGAGCAGGTGTTTAGGGAGGGGGGCTTTTTAGGGAGGGAGCTTCTATATTGGGGACCTTGAGCTTATGATTGAATAAAACGTTTAGTTCTTCTTCTTCTTCGTCTTTTAATTCAATTATTTGAACCGAAGTAGTTGTTTCATCCTCTTCACTCGATGAAGAAAACAATTCACCAGGATTTAAATATTGAACTACAATTCTGAACCATCTTATAGGATATTCGTCAATGACAGAAAGTAAGTTTTGAAACAATTCTTCCATCTCCTCCCTGTCAGTTATTATATGTTCAAACTTGATAAATTTTCCTTCCATGTTGTTAGTTAGAGTGTTGGAAGTGGAATGATTTAATATTATATAAAAATTAGAACTAATGGTGGGGGAAATCTCAAGGTCATCCAATTGAAGTTTTAAAAAAGAGTGTAAAACTGAAATTATACATTTGATGGTTCTACAGGATCGGAATACCAATCTGATCTGTATTTACATCTTTTTATCATATGTGTACAAAAATCATCTTGATGAGACTTGGTGCGTTGACAATGAGCAAGATCTAGAGGGTGAAATTTGAAACATCTTTGAGGACAACATGTATGAAAATATCTTGATTTGTAAAATTTGAAAGTTCGCAATTCCGGTGGCGGTAGTTGTTTTGTTTTACATTTGCAATAACAAGATCCGAAGAATTCACATTTAGTACAAGCTAACCCATCCACCATCATTGGTCCTAAATCTGTACACTGTTGTTCACAACAGTAACGAGGTTTGTACTTGTATTTTTGCTCTTCCATGTTGACGCTGCGGAGTCTAGTGAAAGAATAAGATTGTATAGTGATAAATAGCGAGTTTTATGTACTATGAAAAGTGGTAGGGGTAATTTCAAGGTCATCCAAATGGAGTTTTAAAAAATTATACCTTACAAGTGTAAGGATTATTGAAATTTAGGAAGTTTGTTTCTGTTTGTTTTCTTCAGACTTTTTTTCTCTCTCTGCCTTAGCCATAGCAATAAGTTCTTCTGTTGATAGTGGATGTACTTCAGGAAATTTTAAAATTAATTTAGCTTGATATCCTTCTTTAGTTAATACATCTAAATCTTGAGTCATTTGTTCAACAGTGTTATAATCCTTTCCATAGATTTTCCCATCAAGTTCAATCATCATTCTGTATAACATTTTGTAGAATAGATCTTGTTGTGGCGAGAGCTGAGAAGCGAATGATTATTTATCAAACTGTTACATCCTTTTTATGAACTTGATATTGATCACGTGATTCCTTAGTTGTAATTTTATTTATTAAAAGTTATTCATCATTGGTAATACTTCTGGAACTTGACGTTATGTTGACCAGCTGGCGATGAAGAAGTTGTAGGTTGTGTAGAAAAAAATATTTCATCATCGCAATATTTTGTTTTAGTGAACATCCTTGTATTAGTAGCACTAACATCAACAGTTAAGTGATAACCACCGGTAAGTAAAACTCGCATTTCGTTAGTTAAATCTTCAAGTTGTTCAAAAGTAGTTATGGTGTTGGTATCATAAGATGCACACTTAACCTTTAGGGACATGTTGAAGTTTTGTATTTAGTGATAGAGAGTGAGATGTGTACGGTACGAAAGGTAGTCGTAGACTGATGAATTTAACAAGTTGATTTTCACTTTTATTATCACACAAAATTGGGTCAAGGTCATGCCATGGAATTTTTAAAAAAAGCAACATATTGTAATGTACAAACACATTACAATATGTTGCTTTTTTTATTTTTTTTTTTTTTTTAGGTTTATATCATATTTATTGAGAAACAAATACAAAGAAATATTTACAATCTTATGTACAAACTAATCAGTAGTAGGTGTTACATGAATTGTAAGTTCAGTAGAATTGTTTCCACTTGGTCCATGTGATACCAAATAGAGTGCGCCGGGTTGAATTATACGAAGATCTTCATTTTGTAGTAGTTGTACGAAGCGCTTTGGTAGGAAGATTTGAAATTTTGCTTCATCACCAATTGTATAAGGTGCCTCGCTTAATGTGCAATTTATAGCATCACCTACTGAAGTTTCCATCTTCTTTATTGTATGAATGATGTAGTGTTTTTCTTCTTTCAGCTCGGAACATTTTTTTGTAGGTAGGATTGTTGATTTTGAATGAGCGTTGAATTGTTCAACTAAATTTTGAAGTAAGTTGTTTGATGCCATCTTAATGTTTTTGCTGATGCTAATCTTCTTGTTAATAAGAATATCCGTTGGAGATGTTGTCTCTTCGGAGGTTCGAGTAATACTCATGCTGTGTCATGGTAGCGCTCTCACTTTTATTATCGAGAATACCCCCACCACTGACACTACCCCCACCACTGATGCTACCCCCACCACTTTGTTGAAGGAAATTATTCAAGCGGTAGGCATTCTTCAAAGCACACTGTGACCTTCGATGTTTAAAACTTTTTGATGAAATACAAAGTTCATTAAAGTAGCATTGGAAATCTCTATCTATTATTGCATTTATCACTTCATTGCTTGTAAATGATTGTATCCAATTTGCTTTTTCCAATCCTCTTGTGTAGATAGTTTTAAACTCTTTACAATAATGATTCATAATATGCGGCATCATGTTATAATGAATAAAACCTTCATCCCATTTTAAGTTATGAAAATGTTTGTTTAACCATTTGTTTGTAACTTTCGCTTTAGTTGTTAGTTTATTGAATGGAAATGGAGGTTTGAACAAGTAATGATAAATTACAGATGTGTTCATATCCAAAATTACTAATTCTTTAATAATGAAATTTCCATCATTCCCTCGAAAAGCTTGAAATTCAATTATACCTCTTTTAACTTCCATTAACTGTGATGCAGTAGAAAACGAAACCCGTTTGTTCATGATGAAGTCTCATCCACAACTGACTGTTATTACAAACACGATTGTTCTTCTTTTATTTCTTGCGCTTCTTCGTTTATATTAAAATTGGTGTGATAGTTGTTTAATTGTCTCCACATATCCACTTCTTGAGGTATTCGATTAAAAATTGAAGTATCCACAGGACCATATAAAATTGGAATGAATGGTTGTCTGTCCAATGTATCGATTAGATAATCTTTAATTATTGTACTTGAAAATACTAGTTGTTTTAAGTATCTAGTGACAGGACCGGTAGTACAACTTAAAGTGTAAAATTCTTCTTTAGTGAAATGTAATTTTACATCATGTCTAGTTAAATCTTTGAAGCGAACAACTTGTCCCCCACGATGTTTGATTATATCAACTTCAATATTTGATTCTAATAAACTTAATCTTGTTCTTTTTCCAAATGTGTTGTTAGTTAAATAACATTCCAAAAGATGTAAATGTTTCATTAGAGAATCCCAAGAAGTTTCAGTAAAGATAACCATTTTACTTCCTTGATTTAACATAACAATTGGTGAATAATCCAATGATTTTACAATTCCAACAGATATACTTTTTGTCATGCATGAAGAAATAGGGTAGAAAATTCGAAGAAATACTTCTGTTAAAATATTTGTTGTAATGTTAACTTCAACCTTTTTTCTTTTTACTTCTTTTTCATCTTCTCCTTCTTCTTCTTTCTTCTTATGTTTGTTAAACTTGAGGAATTCATCCATTTCTTGTTCAACTTGCTTTTCTATATCAGAACTATTTTCATCCATTAGAGGTGTATTTTCTTCTCCGTTAGTAGAATTCATCTTGCGAACGATGTTTCCCAAACGACGGTTGAAGATAGAATGAAGTTTCTACTAGGTAATTTCCTGCTTTTATATTTTTTGTAAAATTTTTGAAATTTATACAATTACATAATTGTTTATTTTCAACTTGTGTTTTATAAACAAAATTCTAACCTTAAAAATTGAGGAAGATAATTCTAACCTCAATATTTTGCAGTAGTTGTACTAATTATTCTTAAAGTACATTCTTCACTATTCCGGTCAGTGGTGTGTAAGTAACTATTTTATCATGTAGAATTAGACAGTATGCCGAAGTTCCATCCGCTACTGGTTCTTCAAATTCCATTTCAATTTTTATATCCACACTTGATGATTTTACTGATTCATTTTGTTTTGAACAATCGATTACAATTATTGGAGCTTTGGAATAATACTGATCAGGTGATAATAGTGGTGTATTAGTCTTTCCATAATATGATGATTGAAATCTTGCATACATATCATATAAAATGGAAAAACGTTTTTTGCTAAACATGACATTTAAATTGTCATATGGAAAGAATTGAGAGTTTAAGAAAACTTTACAATTCTTTATTTTACAGTGATCAAATTGACCAGCATTTGCAGTAATAACATCTTTTCGCTTAGTTTGAAAACCGAGTATTATGTACCTTGCACGTTCCAAGTAAGTTGATGTCTTGACGGTCCATGTTTGTCGTTCTGTTTGGGGTAATGTAGGGTATTCATGAAATTCCCAATTTCGGAATGGCATTACAATGTCACGGTCAGATTTTAACTTTCTTAACAATACGATTCTATGTTCATCAGCCAATCTTACATGAGGTACTCTCCAAACAACTTTATCCAATTGTAGTTGCCATTCCAGTTTATCTTCCGTAGTTGCAGGGTCTGCAAGTATTAAGTCCTTATTAGTTGAAGATCTGAGTAATACTAATTCTTGTTTAACATTTATTATAACCCTTTTGTAATCTTCAGCAAATCCTAAAAGCAATCGTAAAGGTACATGAAAATCAAAATGACCGTTGGAAGCAGGTGTTATAGTGTCTTTATCAGGAGCAACCCATCCGGCAGTGACTATTGAATTCTTCTCATGTGGTGTTAATGATGTTAATCCTTTTAATGTAGTTGTTATACCAACCTTTTTTGTTGAATCAACTGTCACCCCTGATATCTCATATCTTATTTCATCAAAAAGATATGCCATTGGGTTATTTATAAAAGGAACTGTTGAAGCAGTTTTTCCATCCAATTTTAATACCTTTCCTTCGATGTACAAATAACTTTCACATGGTAATGTGTAAATATCTTGTTGTTGAATGGGAATTCTTATTTCATCATTATTGTTTAATTTTGATGAAGTGTAAGGGTTGTGTGTGTGATATTCCTTCTCCCATAGTGTTTCGTCGAATGTCGGTCCTTGAGATATATCCAGGATATCCATCGTTGTTAAGTTTCAATCCAATCTTTTGTAGAAAACGAATGTTGTCTGATGTTAACTCTTCCAATGTCGAGGAGCTACTGAGCTCCCGACTCTTCCGTTGTGGTTTAAATGATAATCCCATGTTGATTTTTATGTCGCCGCTCTGATGTGTATTCGTATAGTAATTGTTTCTCCTCTAAAGTCAACACTATGACCGTCTTGATCCAATATGTTCAGCACGATGTCTGAAATGAAACTGGTGTTTAACGGTAGGTATATCAAGTTTTGTGGCTTCTCAACAATTTTAAAACCTGGAGCAACTGTTGGATAAAATGTATGTAAAATATGCTGATTTACTCCTTCTCTATATGATCCATGTATAATATTACATGTTACATCAATACTATTTACTTTTAATATTGTAACAGTTGTATTACCTGAATGAGTAGTTTCAGGAGTTAAGATTTTCTTTTTTGTATCTGTAAATCCAAGTAAACTGCCAATAGAGTTTTTCATTCCGACATCGATATAATATTTTGAAGTTATTTCTGCTTTTAAAGTATTATTGTTTCCTTTAACGGTGATATTTTCTTCTCCGAGTTTTTTCTGTAGTAATTGGTTTATATCATCAATTTCATAAGCTCCAGTAGGAAATGTAATTATTTTCAATTCTGAGTATTTTCCTGCAGCATCCTTAGTTTCATAATAATGTAGTAAATTGTTTTTTCCTTCTGTAACATTAGGAATTGAATTGTAGGTAGTCAAATCAAGTAATGCAGCTTCCCATAATCTTTCTTTGGATAAACGCAATGCTGGGAATAGAGTACTTTTTAATGTGGATGAATTTCCACTCAGTGACACTGTATACGATGACATCTTAAAGGTGACTGACACTTTTCGCTAGAAACTCCAAACATAAATGTCCACATATTTCAGTATTGTTAGGTTGTTCTCTTTTGTAATTGTAAAAAATGTTTTTGGAGTTTTGAAAATAATGTTGAAGTTCTTTAGGCGGTGGTAGATTGCCAAAACTGTCAAAGTAGTAAACGGTTTGTCCGAGCTTTTTATAGCATACCCAATGAGTGCCTGGACCATAGGTGGAATCCAAATTTACTATTCCAGTTTCATTTTTCCATATTTTAGTTGGTAATGCATCTTTCATAAAAACTCCTCGAAAGAATGGTATTTTCAAACATTTTACATAATCATTTAACTGATGATTAGTTAAGGCTTTATTTGGAATTATCAATTGATTTTTTTTATTTAGTACACACGGTACGGTCTTAGGTATAAACCTGCTCCGTTTTTTACCATTGACCAAACAGAAGCCTTTTTTACTTTTGCTTTACGAGTTCTACGACGTCTCTTTCTAATATTTCCACCTTTTTTGGGAGCTCTTCTTTTTGCAGGTCTTCCTCTGCGACGTCGTCTTCCACCACCAAACTTAGCTTTTGTCTTCATGGCTGTTGTTACTGCCCAAGCCGCTGCTTTTTCTGCAATACTTGCGTCACTTGATTTTACTCTTTGCCAAGCTTTTTCTGCTAGAATTTTATCTGCTATTGATCTATTTGTTGAATCTTTAAACTTTGAATATGCTATATCGTGTTGTTTGCAAGCTTGATCTAATTTATTAATTCCAGGATCTCCTCTTGCTAAACGTTTTGCCAACTTAGTTCCAGGTCCACAATATTGATAACCTCCAGGAATATGTAATTCGTATGGTAAAGCGTCTATTGCTCGATTTACAACAGCACCAATAGGTATCCGTCTAAGCAGGGATAACGCAGTTGAAGTTATACCACGTCCTCTCTTGTTGCTGTCTTGATGATGACTGAGTGATACGGCCTTCATTATGTAGTCTTATATAAACTGGTGTGTTTACTCCACAAGATACATTACATAAATGAATAAGTTATGTATAATTTTTTATATTTAAACACTTAGTTATTCAAATTAATTATATATTGATTTATAATTCTATTTTTAATCCAAGCTTCCCGTTCATCGGGTTGAATTATCACATGACTCGTTGTACTAGCTATATGATTATGGGTATCAATAAGTAAATTGCCCACTATTCTTATTAAACAATCTAAATTTACAGCATCTTTTGGATGTTGAGGATCATGTAATTGCATAATACGTTTATCATTACATGTGTAAGCTGTTGAATCACTTTTTGATGTTTTTATGACTTGTCCAATAGTAGCAGCATTATTTGAATCTTCGCCTGGTAAAATATTAATTATTTTCTTCATCTTTGCATCATATTTGGTCCCAAAGTGTTTATCCCAAGTTATTGTTTGTTTCATTGTAACACAATCATTTGCTTCGTAACCAGGATAAATATCTTTTATTCTTCTATTACGACCATTGTATGTACCTAATGTACCACCAGTAGCAATTAATGTTTGCACCATTAGAGGTACATCTGTATCTTTTATACCAAATCTTCCATTTGTTATTGTTTTACGTCCTGCATTCCATTCATCATTATTTCCTTGCATTAAATCAAACTTTTCATTTCCATGTATAAATTTATCTCCCCGCTTTAATACGGCATCTTCATGTTTTACAAAATTGGATGTTTCCTTTTTTAATTCTTTAGATAATTGTTCTATAGTAACAGCATCTTTTGGTTGAGAACCAAACTTTACATTTGTCAATGTTTTACCATGACAATCGATTTCATTAACATCTTGTAAAATACAGTTGTCCTTGATGTATTTTAGGTTTACAGCATCACCGTCTTCCTTTGGGTATCCAATGTCATTTATAATAAATTTATAAAAAGAATATCCATGTTCAGTTTTTTCCGGTATTATAGAATGTAAATATTCTTTATTAACTGAATCTTTATCATTTTTGGGATTTCCCACGTTGGTTATTCTATAATTTCCAGCATCATATGTTTGTCCATCTTTTAAGTTGTTACCCCATTGCAATTTTAAAGTATTTGAAAGTTCAGATGATAAGTACTCTTTAGTAATTGCATCAGAACCTTCAGTTGGTTTACCAACATTAATTAATCTATGTGATTCAACATCATAAGTATTCTTATGTAATTTCAATGATGTTGAAGTAGCTTCTTTTACTGTCTTTAAATTTGCTCCATCAGTATCTTCTTCTGGATCTTTAACTAATTTTAAACGTTTATTACTTATGTTATAGTCACCTTCAGGTGTTTGCGGTAATCCGCTTCTTTTTCTGTCTTCTCCAACTTGCACTCCTAATGCGGAGTAGCGTCCGAACTTGTCGACGCTCATGTTAGAACTGATACATCTTATACTTGTAACTTCTTTATATTTGCGGACAATTATACAATTATACCACGATTTTTAAGTTCATCAACTAGAGCCACCCATTCATTATTTAAACCAGTATGACCGGCTTCCATAGCTTCATGCAATAGTCTCATTCTGTCAACTAATTTATTGATGTCGTTGTAATAGATAACATTTGTATTGTATAGATTTTTCATTAATCCTTTACCAGATGTTGAAGTATCTCCTTTACTCTTTTTACCATGTTGTTCAAGAAGTGATAAATCCATAAGTGATAAAGATTTTCTTTTTAAAGGTTGTCTCACAGCTGGTGTGGTACGTAATGTTGGTAATTTTCGTGGAGGAAACAATTTTTTTATAACAATACTATATTTTGTTGCACGTGAACGATTAATCATTCCATCCTTTGAGTAGTTTCTTTTATGAGCGTTAGTATTTTGTAAAATTTCTTTAAAAGTATTTAAATCTTTTGCTGAATATTTTATTGGTATATTTTTAAAAATTAATTCATATAATCCTTTTGTTCCTTTATATCTATGGTCACCAATAATGATATAATCGTCTTGAGTTACTTCAAGCTTAGAGTTACCAATTTTCAATTCATTTCCATCAATTCTTGCTCCATATACATGTGATTTACTTAAATTTGGATTTGATTTCATGTCATGTAGCATTTTCATTATATATTTTCGTCCAAGAGGTCCATGTTGTAATATATCACTACTCAATTGAGTTAAATTTGGAATAGATTGTTCTGCTTCAGGTATTGGCTGGTCTTCCTTTTCAACAATTGATTCTTCTTCATTTTTTGTTTCTTCTTGTTCACTAGCACTTGTATATGAATCATCATCATCATCTTCTTTTTTTAATGCTTGTACTTCTTGTTTAGAAACTGGTAGTAAAACATCTCCTTCATAACGAGGTTTACCAATAGTTTCTGATATCTGTTTTAAAGGTTCTGTGATAGGTTTAAATGTATTCTCTAAAAATTCTTCTCTTTCACTTAAACCCATCCTTAATGCACGATTCTTTATCCTAATAGAATCACTGAGTGATTTTATTTCTTTTAATAGTTTTTCTTGATTCACCATGTTTACACTGTGAAGTTCAAAGTGTTACTAGATGTAGCATAGGTAGTTCAACGTATTAATACAAATTTATCCAATCCTATACGATATCTACCATTTTTAATATCTTCTTCTTTCATAATAACGAGAAATCCATATTTTTCATTCCATGCTTTACCACACATTTCTTTAAATTTATCAAATGGCATATCCGCATTAACATGATCATTATATATATGCTTTAAATTTGTCTCATCTTGCTTAAAGATGATCAACATATTTGCATTGTCTCTTATAAGTTGTTTTGGAATTTTACTGTATGTTTGACCAATATAAATGCTATCAATATTATTATGTCTTCCCATAGCAAAATAATTTCTTATAGTATCATGATTTTCACAAGAAACATCGTCAAATATAAAAATGGAAAATGGTTTTGCTTCACCTGGTTGCATTATTGTTTCACTAGCATTAAACTTGTAGAAATTCACTTCAGGTACACTTGCAAGTATTTTATCTAATAATTGATATTTTGGTTGTTGCAATGATTTTGAAAAAATATATATATTGTTAAAGCGTAAACCTTTAGGATTAGTTATAAGGTTAAAGACAACATTAGTTTTTCCACAATTTGAAGGACCAGTTATTAAACATCTTATAGTATTTGGTAGTAATTCACCATGTTTACCATGATTTAACTTATTATTGTCAACTGTCAATTCATCAATATTATTAATATTAAATCGATCTTTTTGTTGTACAATCTCCATCTTGTTTAAAGGTTAAACACATAATGAGCTATTTAATAACTATACCAAGTCTTTTGAAGGAATCCAAGAGTCTTCACTTTTATCAAATCCTAACCACCTAACTTTAACCATATCCTTTTTCCTTTGTAAAACTTTTTCAACAAGATATACATCACCAACTGTTGATTTTAACAACTCATGTCCATAGAATCCACCTTGAAGTAATTCACCCTTATTATCCTTTAAAATGTAAGTTTCAGGTATAGTTGGTTGCACTTTATAAATTGTAAATACTTCATTAGTCCAATTTGGCAGATATCTTTTACTAAATACACCTTTGTATTTGCTTATACGAACTTTATCATTAACCTTAAACTTTTTTGGTTGTAACTTTTCTATTTTTGGTGTTGTATTATTTTTGATGCGTTGTAATACAATTTTAGCATTAGCACTGTTTACTTGGATAGGTTTCATTCCAATGGTGCGATGATATTTGTTGTTATACTCTTTTATAAGTTGTGGTAATATGTCATACCACACATATGATCCTCGTTTTGAAAATTGTTTATACATAGCTCCTTTTAATGTTCTATTAAATCTTTCAATTATTGAAGCTTTAACTTCAGAATTTGTAGAATAATGATTTATTTTATATTTTTTCATCAAAGCTCCAAAATCTTTATTAAAATATTCTTTTCCATCATCCGTTTGTAAATGTTTAATTTTAAATTTATTTCTTTGTATTGTTGTCTCCATAGCTTTGGTAACACTTTTACCAGTCTTGTCCTTCAAGGGTAAAGCATCAGCTATTTTAGTAAAACAGTCTATAATTGTTAAAATATATTTAAATCCTTTGTTTAATTTACTGTGTGGTATCATTTCAATAAGATCAGCTTGGTAAAGATCATTCATTCCTTTAATGATTGTACTTCTTCTTGGAAATCTTCTTCTTGCTGGTTTATGTAGTTCATTTACAATCTTATCCTTTACACTTTCCATCTTAAAGTGTTGCTTGCACACTGTTTGTAGAAATACTGATCCATACAATGGTTTATTCTCTTATATATAGTTGAAATATAGGTCAAGGTCATTTAATATTAGTGTAAAAAAGAGGGAACATGGCATTGAGCTTGCCATGTCCCCTCTTTTTTACGGAAAGGAAAAAGGAAGAAGGTAAAGGACGAAGAATAGGTTTACTGGTCGATAGGGTTTAAGGAATAGTGGCCAAATGGTAGAGTATTAATTTTATCTTCTAAAATATGTCGCTTGTCATCTTTGTAGCTTAATGCCCACTTTGTTTGTTTGACACTAAAAAGTTGGTGGTTATAACTTCTAATAGTGTTAAATGTTGCAGTTGTTTCAACATTTTCAAACAAACATCTTTTATAATGTTGAAACTGTACGTTCTTCTTTAGGAAAGATGTCTTTATTCCTTTAGCTTTTTTTGTGACTTGATATTCATTCCTTTCATTTATGTACAGTTGAAATGAATAGAGTTTAGACATTAATGCTACAATTTCCATCATCGGCACACCATTTGTTTCATCTTTAAATTTTCCCAATACTTTTTTGTTTTTGTCATAGTCGTAATTTGGATGGTCCTTAGGATAATCGGAAAAATCAAAATCATCTTTATATACAAAGGTCCGTAAATCCTCATACATGTCATTTGTTTTAATCCAGTAAATAAGTGCATCCGTATCCATATATACAATACCAATGTTATCTCTTCCATAATAATTAACCATCTTCTTATAATGAAACTCGTACATGTGTGTTTTAGAAATATCCAATATTGACATTCCAAGATATAAAGGACGATCCAATACAACTGATTTTTTGTTCATAGAAATGACGACAAGATTTTCATTTATAATTACCGATGAACCAAAGTTTGGTTGTTGCACTAGTTTCTGTAATTTTACTGGATCAGTTACTAATTTGATATTCTTATGTTTCCTTTTGTTTTCTAAAGTCTTGCCAAATATTGCATTGTTCATCAGTTTGAAAAAATCTTTTTGAAAACTTGATGTAGCAGCAGCTCTTCTTCTTGTGTTGTTGTCGATGTACGGTTTCAGCCAACAAGATTGAGAGAATTGTAGTATTCGATTAATTTTTGTAATTTTTAATCCCAAGTCTAAAGCCTGTTGTATCATCCAATAATGTCCAACATACCTAGACTTATTGTTTAAAGTCATTAATAATTTTGGCCATCTTCCAGTAGGGGAAATTTCAGTCTTTGGAAGAAGTGGTAAATCGTAATGATGATCATGAAGATGTTCAGGATATTCAAAATCGACGTCAAAAATGTAACCAGTTTCACCATGCTTTGGTATATCCATTATGTTTCCAATTGATTCTGGATCTATCCATTTAAAATTATCATATGGAAGGGGATTTGACATTGCCCATCCGTATAAGTTATTTGCATCGAAATAACCTAGAAATGTTGTTGGTTTTGATGCATCATAATCGGGCAGATACTTATTATTAGCCTTAACATGTCTGGTTACACTTTGTGTCAATCCCCCTCGAACTCCTGATTCTAACATTAAAACCATATCTATATCAGTAAGAAGTTGTAATTTACAATTTGTTTCTTTCAACATGGCTTGCCATGCTAGTCCAGGTGAAGTGTATGAATGAAGAGGGTCCAATCCATATGCTGCAAAACATGTATTTCTAAATTCTTCCATTATATCACATAATAAAGTTACATCTAATTTAACATAAAAATCTGAATATTCTCCCAATGTTGTAAATCCTAATTCATTCCATACTTTACATGCATGATCATAATCCTCTTGAGATATGTCCATGTCGTATAGTTTACTTTTAAATTCTTCTTTTGGCGGAAGTGATGTTTCATTAAACTTTTCTAAACTGTCTATATAATCATATGGGAAAACACCTTTCCGAAGTACGAGATCCAGTTTGTCGTTACTTACAATCTTTTTTGTTTCAATAAAATCTTGTTTCCTTAAATTTTCAGAAAGTTTAGACAAACTCGACGGCATAAATCGGTAGGAGTCTAAAAATCTTAATTTGACATTTCCAACTGTTTTAGAAAAACTTATAAATTTTTCTGAAGTTTCAGCCAATACATCTATCGAACCATCGTCTCTTCCTAATTCAGGTATTATAAAATGAGCATCATACCCACTGAGGTTATGGAGAACCACAGGAATAAATAGTGGTAAACGATAGCTCAAATTACATTTATTACAAGCAGCACCCCTGTAATAACCTGTAAGGTGGTCATGATCTTTAACTTTATAATTGTCAATGGTAAATTCATTTTTACATAAGAAACAATGAGTTGCATTTTCATGTTGAATTTCCTCTTCTTCCTCCATCGGTTTCATTGGTATAATATTTGTATATAATCTTTGTACATTTTCAGCTATTAAATATAAATGGTCAAGAAATATTGTTTCCACATTTTCACCACGATATACTAGAGGTTCTGAAGTTAATCCATATTGGTTTAAATGTTCTTCTGATAATGTTGATTTAACCATTAAACAAAAACTATTTGGTTTATGCATTTGATATTTGACACTTTTTCTAGCTTCACAATTTTCATCTTCTATAGGAATTAGTGTTGATTCAAAATCAGCATATACAACTATAGGGATACGATATTGATGATGAACTTTTTGAAATGTAATAAATGCTCTGCTTTCTGAAGGTAAAATAATTTTTGCTTCATAATTATTGTTACATAATCTTTTGTGCTCTTGTAACCATTCCATTCCTTGTCTTCCTTCTCGTTGGAAATTAAAACATCTTTTGCAGATCAGCTTTTTGTTTCGATTTTTTGAAAGTTGTTTATTAACAAGAGAGTCAAATTTCTTTATATACACATAATGAGATACATCTCCTTGTGTTAGTAGTAGTAAATCTGTATGATCTGCTAGTTCTTCTTTAGCAATACGTAAAGGATAAACTTTATTTGAACTATCTAATCCAAAAACATTAATAGATGTGCCGGGATTTTTCTTCTCAAATTTTGATATATCTTTTAGTGATACAGGATAACTAATTCCTTGAAAGTTATATCTATATCTTTGATTTTCATAGTGCTGGTTTGGTTCATTACAATGATTTGGTACAAATTTACATGTCATCGCATATCTAAAACATTCGTTATCTTGATTTTTCACATTAACACATGATCTTGTATCTTCAATTATTTTTGGTAAACGAATATAACTAGATCCCATTAGTCCATATCCATGTTTATGAACTCTTATATTTAATCCTTCAATACTTATAAGACTCCACCCTGATCCTCGTCCTTCATGTTCATGAATTTTAGTTAATATTTCTTCTATACATTTTTCAACTATTGAATCAATGTCTGAACTTCCTATGATAGTTTGATTTTTAGTTATAAATCCTCTTGGTGATAATTCTTCTTGTACATTTATAAACATAGCTTCTAGTAGTAATCCAAATTTGAGAAAATTCAATCTTTTTAATTCTTCTTTTAAAGTTCTACTGATGATTGGTTTTGCTTCTCTAATAAATTCTTCTAAGTTTAAATCTTCATTTTGAATCTTATGATGCATTACTACCTTTCCGGGTAAAGCTGATACTTGTAAATTTGGTAAAGTTGTTGTAGGTCTTGCTGTTATTTCATTTTGTTCTTCTTGTTCTTCTTGTTCTTCTATGTTGTTGTGAATTAGTTCCTTATGTATTTCTAACAGAATATCATCATTAAACGATTCCAAACATTTATCGCAATGATACATGTTTGGTGGTGTTCACTCTTCAAAATTTCGCCAATAAATGAAATGAGCTCTCCCTTTCCTTCTTTTATAATAGTTCCCCCACTACTATTTCATCTTCTTCTTCTTCACTTTCAGAAGAAAACAAACGTCTTGGACAAAATATTAATCTTCTACTAACAGATTCTTCATTAATATTCTCTATATGAATTGGAGTTTCAATATGTATTTCTTCATATTCAAATGATGACGAAGACTCTGATATTACTACATCCATATCCAAATTTTCATTCTCCACATCATTGGCATTTTCTTCTTCTGATGTTGTTACATCCACATCCATATCATTTATAGTTTCTACTTCTGAAGTTTCGCTATTATTTTCATCTTCTTCCATATTTAAATCCTCTAATTGAATTTTATACAATATTTCAATCATAGATTTCCTTGGATAATCGGTGTTGTCTACAGGAGCCATTTCCAGTAAATGAGGAATAACTGTTTTTGATCCGGCTTATATGATATTTTGCTAAGTATGTCAAGGTCATTTTTGATTAAGCGAGAACTGGGAATAGATCACTAAGCAGCATGATGATTCATTACTACAAAGTGATCTATTCCCCATTCTCTAAGAAGTGTCCAATCAATAACCAAAGTCCAAATTCATTTTTTGTTTAATTTAAGTCTTTTACATCTTCTTCTTTTATTACACAATTTATAGGTTCATTGTACGATGTTTCAATATGTTGTTTTATCTTGTGCTCCAGCTCTTCTATTCTTGCTTCCTTTATCATTAATTCCGATTGTAAGTAACTGATGTAATCAGCCGCCATGTCTACCGTTCTTGATCTTATTTCTCCTAACTTAACACCAGGAATCAATCTCTGTAGTTTGTAAAATCTCAACCTTATTCTTGACTCTCTTACTTTAGCCATTTCTCGAAATCTTTGTTTTCTATCTTCTCCTTTGCTTGTGGTCAAGTCCATACTTCTGACAAGTTTACTTTCAGAGTGATTCCTCTACAGTAGGCTTCTCCTTTATACACTTTCCCCCACCATTTTCAATTTCCCCCACCCTACTAATGTAGGTCAAGGTCATCCAATATAACGCGAGAACGAGGAATAGAGCACTAAGTGGCATGTTAGTCCATTACCACAAAGTGATCTATTCCTCGCTCTCTATTCTACATCTACTTTTTTTTTTCATTTTACTATTTTATTATTTTTTTTGTTTTTCTTGGGGGGAATGAGTGTTTACTTCTTACAATGTTCATTCTTCTTCTCCAACTTTTCAATTTTTTCTAACAATTCCAACAAATATGCATTGGTTGCTTGCAAAGTTTGTATTCTAGTACATCCCACTTTAATAGAGGGAACTGTTAACTGTAATTTTGTAAATTCTATCCTTTCTCTCTTGCACCTTTCTCTCATGTATGTGTTTTTCCTGATTCTTCCTGATTGAGCTGATATTAACTTATTACACTCCAAATGGGGTTTTGATACTTTAAATACTGATGTACAAAAATTAGTTGATGTTGTCGGCTGTTGATTTTCATAGAAATTTTGTGTTGAAGTAATAGTTTGCTGATTTCCATAACAATTTATACTTGAAGTGGCCGGTTGCTGATTTTCATACCAAATTGAACTTGAAGTACTAGGCAGCTGATTTTCATACCAATTTGAATTTGAAGTGCTAGGCTGATGATTTTCATAACAATTTGAACTTGAAGTATTTAGTTGATAATTTTGATGCCAATCCACAGATGCCAATACAGGTGTTGTGGAAGGATGCTCCATCGTTGTATAGAGTGAATTCTGTTCTACAATTTTGCTGGTTTTATCTCATTTCCCCCACCAATAACTTCTACATTTCCCCCCACCACAATAATTTAAATTAGATACCAAACTTCTAGGGTCACATCCAAATCTTCTTCTTTTAAATATTTTATAAATGCAGAGCTTTCTGATGTTACATTAGGTGTGTTTAAATATGCCATTATTTTGTCATGACTTTCTTCATTGTGAATATAGCAATGTACATTTAGCAACTTTTGATTTTCTTCTTTAGACTTGACAAATCCTGCAACAGAGCTCCAATCTTCATATTTAATTTTAAAATGGCAAATTTCGAACTGCATGTTGTTTCAACAAATGCTGCAACAATATTAAAAGTCTCTTCAAACAGCCTACATTTATACAAGTTCTCCCACCACTTTATAATCCCCACTCTTTTTCTTCCCCACCTTCTTCATATGTAGAAGGGATATCATGATTTTAATGCACTATACTTAATAAATTCAAACAAGTTTTGTGCACAAATGTTACATTTTTTCTTGACTGTTTCAAATTTCATCACTTGGCCTTTTACAAGGTGAACTAATTTACCTCCATCATCTTCAAATTGTTCAAAGTCTAAAACAGATGCTTTTCCACAATCATGACACATTTTTGTTCCATCTTCAAAAATAAAAGCAAGATAAATACCAAATCCACTATTGTCCTTCTTAAATTTCATGACCATTTCACGAATTGGTTGAGGTATTTCACATTTATTTGATGTTATTATATAACGGTAAAGAAACCCATTATTGATAATTTGTTGTAAACACAAAACTAACAAGCTGTCCATAGTGTTAGACTTGTACTGAAAGTTATATCCATAACTATCTCTTTATATGCTCTTACCCCCACCACTTTTATGTAGGTCAAGGTCATCGGATATTAAGCGAGAACTGGGAATAGATCACTAAGCGGCATGTTATTACATTACCACAAAGTGATCTATTCCCTATTCTCTAAAAGGGGTGCTGATAATTTAGATTCCTAAAATTTCTTTTCCTTCTTCTTCACCTTCTTGAACAGTTGTATTACCAGACATGTGTGATATTAATTTCTTCAATTCTCGATTTTCCATTTCTAATGTTTTCAATTTTAGATCTCTTGCTTCAACTTGTACTTTCAAAAATTTGATATAACTTCCAGCCCAGTGGAGAGTTTTCAATCTTGGTGCTCCAAGTTCAATTCCTGGTATTTGAAATTGTAGTCTATTAAATTCCATCTTCATATCTTCTCGGTCTTGTCTTTCTTTTTCTAGTCGTTTTAATCTTTGTTTTTCCCTGAAGGAAGAAGTCGGATCACAAGGTACATGATGAAACATTTTGATCAACAATTTCTCGAAGAGTAAGCTTCTACACAGATAGTCAACACATTTATCCACATTCCCCCACCAAATTTAAGTCAGTAGTGGGGAGATGCCAATGGTGGGGAGACGTCAGTGGTGGGGAGAGTTATACTAATGTAATGGTTATTTCTACAGTTACACTCGCTCCATTCTCGAAAAGATATTTGTAATATGGTTCGGGATACTGTTCTCTTTCAGATCCCGCATGTTCTTGAATAAAGTTGAAAGCCAATTTTTTTGAATAATCATTGTGAAATACTTCCCTGACACAAACAAGAATTTTTTCTTCCAAAAATTTGACTTGAACCAATGGTATTTTGCTTACATCGTCCTTGTCCATGATAGGTAGCTTGTAGGTAAAAGTATTAGGTGGTAGTTTTTGTGGTTTATCCAGTAGAGAACAAAATTTCTTGTACAATTTCTCCTCAATGTCTGGAAAACGATGTATATCAAACAGATTGTAGTATGAAGGATCAAAAGGTATTTTACGAAACATCTTCGGTCACTAGTCTCTTTAAGACTGATCTCCTGCACAAATATTTAACACATTTATAAACATTCCCCCACCAACTTTTAACTTGTGGTGGGGATATTTTCCCTCCACTACTTCTTCAAAATAGTGGGGGTACCTTAGTCCAATTCAGATTCAGATTCAGAAGACAGTAAAGGTGATATGGGTGATTCCAATGATGAATCCAATATAAATATTTCAATAGCTTCCTTAATTATATCTTCATCACTATCATTTATCATTTCTTCAAATAGTTCTTGTTCAATCTGTACCATTTCTTCCTCTTCCATCATAGAATCATTATCAGTTTCGTCATAAGTTTCCTCTATGTTTTCTTCCTGTATTTCATTTGTGCTTTCAAAAACATCTTTAACTTGAGAATAATTAATAAATGGAGTATCTCTAGACAACATGTTTCTTTACTACTTCTTTTACTTCAAATAACAAACTATGTATCGCTTACTTAGTCTTATATATACTCCTACCCCCACTATTTTTGCAAAACAAAGGAATAGGAAGGGGGTTAGTATCTATTCTTCTCTATCTAGGTTATATTTCATTGCTGTCACATCTACTATAATTTTCTGCTCTTCAATTTTATTGCGAATAAATATTGTCCAAGGAAATAGTTCATTAATATTGTTAATTGTTACTTTTATACTATACAAAATTTCAAAATGTTCTACTAATGAAACAAAAACAATAACTCCTAGCTCATTGTTTCCCATAATTTTTTCTTCAATTTTTATCCGTAAGTTTGTTATTAAACTCCATATATTAATATCATTGGCTATAAAACCATCAAGTCTGGTAAGCATCTTGATGCTACAAGGTGTGGGTACAGACTAGAAACTTGGACGTTCATAGCCTGCCTTTTCATCAATTTTAAAAATGGGGAGGGGGAAGGAATAAGGATTGGGAAGGGATAGGGTATAGGGTGGGGGGAAAAGTAATTTTGTTATTACACTACTTGTGCAAGAAAATAGCCACCAGTGTCCACACCTTGTTCATAGCACTCCATCATAGATTGTGCCCACTGCAACATGCGGTCTCTGTCATTTGGTGTGACAAGGAAAGAATGACTATCACCATACAATATAAAAGAGTCAATTCGTATATAACATCCTAAATTTAACCATTTATTAGCTTCAACCAAAAAGTTTTCTATTGTATCAAATGGAAATTGTGGATCAATTGCTATAACTTTACGTTCTTCACTAAGTTCAACACTATAATCATCATCTTCTTCACTCTCACTCTCACTATCATTATTTAAAATGTCTTCAGGTTGTACAAAAACATCGGAAATTTCGGAAGAATTAAAATGGTAATTCACATTAGGAGGCATTTTTTCAAATAAATAATATTTTAAAAGGTGGAGAAAAAAATACAAGAGATGTACTTCACGGCACAAAGTGCGAGTACAGACTAGAAACCTGAAGGTTCATAGCCCCACTTTTATAAATTTTAAATATGGGGAGGGGGAAGGAATAAGGATTGGGAAGGGATAGGGTGGAGGTGGGGGAAGGGTAATGTGGTTATTAAGCCACTCTTGCAACAAAGTACCTTTCAGGTCCGGTCATTGACCCTAAGGAGTGGGGATGGACACAGAACCCTCCTTTGCTTACTACTACACGGATCAAACTAGCCATGTACCAGAACTTATTTCTGCTAAGTCGCATGTAAGCTAAATAGCTTACATCCCTAAATTTAAGTCTTAGGTGGCCCTGAAAAGGGCCGTTTGGCTGGGTTTGGTGGACTGCTATGGAGCTTAAGGCATAAAAAAATAAGGGACTTCAATGTTGTTTTCCAAATGGATTTCAGCAGGATCGGCTTGTGTAAACTTGTACAAATTAATTGCACAAATATCACATTTTTCTTCTTCTGGGATGATAAACTTATATGACAAGTAACATTTGTATTCATAAATTCCACCATCTATTGTAAAATCCAATAATCCATTTCCTATTGCAGCCGAACCACATTCTGGACACATATTTGTTCCATCCATAAATTTATACTGAAGATAATGAAAAAGTCCAAAATTTTCCCTATAAAAAGAATACACTTCTTGACGTAGTGTTAGTGGAAGGTTTCCATCTTCAAATGCAAGTTCTGCCAACACTATATTTGAAACTATCTGTAGCAAACATAATTCTAATAGAGTAGGCATGTTGCAGCAGTGGTCTCACGGATTGGAATGAAGACTCTGGAGTAGCTAGTATAACGGTTAGATGTAGGTAGACAACCGGTCATGACCGGCCATTCACCCAGAGGAGTGGTAGGGGAAAGAATGGTAGGGGAAGAAGTGGTGGGGGAAAGGGGGGGGGGGTTCCATTTTTTCGGGGGGGGGGGGGCTCCATTTTTTCGGGGGGGGGGGGTCATTGACCTTTCAGGTCCGGTCATTGACCCGAAGGAATGCACACAGACACAGAACCATCCTTTACTCACTACTCACATGAAAGTAGGTCACGAGACTTAGAGTGTTAAAAAATAATGGGGGAGAAACACAACGCTATAACGCGTTGTGTTTCTCCCCCAGTATTTTTTAAGCAATAATTTGGAAAAAGCTATGTGAATTTACTTGCTACGCCCCCACCTTGTAATACCATCCAGTTTGTGTCTGAGGAGATAGTCTTTAGAGTCTAACTCATAAACTGATTTCTCTTTGCGCAAGGATTCAATCACTTTAATATTATATCTTAAGCCGTTACAAGTTGCCAAAATGTGTTCGTTGTCAATAACACGTTCAAAAAAATAAACACAACCTCTCTTAAGCCTATTTCCTTTCACACCAATAATTTTGGATTGGTATTCAACAGTGGGGGTTTCTGTCACTTGTGGTTCAGAAATGTGTTTTACGACATGTACACGGCAAAAACTTTCGTTTTTTACACATTTCCTCCCACAAGGTGATCCTTTCTTAATTCCCCTAGTAAGCATTTCAGGGCAAGTAGTGGGACGGCTAAATGCCCTACGACGCTCTTCTTGTAATAATTGAAATTGCTCTGAAGGAGCGGGTTTAGGAGTAGGTTTAGGAGTAGGTTTAGGAGCTGGTTTAGGAGCTGATTTAGGAGATGGTTTAGTAGCAGATTGAGAGGAATCAGTTTTATGATAAGTATGATCTTTAGGTGTACTAAGTGGTGGGGTAGGAGGCAATGGTGATAGTGGGATAATAGGTGTGCTAAGACGATGAACAATGGTTTCAACGGAAGGGGTATTAGGATAGTGATGAACTGGCTTCTGCGGTGGCGGCATAGTAGTTGATGGTGGTGGCGGCATAGTAGTTGATGGTGGTACAGAGTCCTTTGAAGGCGAAGGCGAAGGCGGTGAAAAAATACTACGAAGTCTAGAAGTGTTAGTTGGCGGAAGAATAGCTCTAGAAGTTGAAGGTTCAGATGCAAGTCGGTTCTTGTAGCAATCAGGAAGGTTTTTGAGGCGAAGAGTTTTCTTAGGTGCAGGAACAGCTGTAGTAGAAATAGAAGTCGAAGTAGAAGTAGTAGTCGGTACAGAAGACATGGTTATAACTCCAAGTTCGCAGCGTAACGTCTGGAATCAGAATGAAACACTGGCCGCGGCTGGCTCGGCTTTTATAACGGTATGCAAATGAGAGGGGTTAGCAGCCGGTCATGACCGGTCATTGGCCCGGGAGGTGGGGGAAGGAGGTGGGGGAAGGAGTGGGGGAAGGGGGGGGGGCTCCATTTTTTCGGGGGGGGGGCTCCATTTTTTCGGGGGGGGGGGGCTCCATTTTTTCGGGGGGGGGGGGGGGTCATTGACCTTTCCGAAAGTGGGTCAAGGTCATTCAAGATTTATAATGATCCAAGGTGATGGAAACAGTAATACTGTTCCCACCACCCTGTTTGCCTAACGGTTCCCACTCCCAACCCACTAGTTACGTTCTGCAAGGGAGGTCCCTGGGCCGTCCGCATCAAAGCGTAACTTCCCGTCCGCATCAAAGCGTAACCATTAATTTCAGGGAAACTGGAACAGTTAATGCAGAAACGCAACTCTAACCCCACCCAAACTAATCCCACCCATCATATTCCTAAACAAAATGCAAAAAAAAGTCCGACTTGCGGATGTCCCACCCATTTTAAATGAAGTTCAACTGAACTTCTGAATTTACAGTTAATCTACCCCCTAACATCTAGCTGTAAGGCAAAACAAATGCACAAAACAAACATAAATTATTAGTACCAACACATCATTATTAAAAACCAAATAATTCAACACAACCAAATACCATCATTATTCTTAAAAATTAATACACCTTAATGCTAAACCCAACTTATAACTAACATCGCAATGCGCAAATTATTTCTTAAATTAAATACGCCTTAAAACTAAACACACACACACACACACACACACACATACCACATTGCATTAAAAAACGCAACATAGTAGAAGAAGTTCAAATATATATAGGCCTACTATATATTTGAAACCTCTTGCTGAGTTGCCAACAACCTTTCGCTATGAAAGTTTGTTGGCGACTGAAGCAAAGATATAGCTCCTATCGCTCCTCGGGTTTTCAAGGAGTGGGGGAAGTTGTTTCACTCCAGTACAGTGTTCAATCCAGTCCAATTCGCAGCAGTGTAAAAGGAAGGCGAAGGAGTGGGGAGCAGCATATGCACAGCAACGCAAAACCAAGGTTTGAGGTTAGAATTATCCATGTGCAGTAGCGCTAAAGTGAGTAATACAGGACTAGGCGCATGCGCAATAGCATAGTCACTATTCCGATACGGAGAACTCGTTGCATGCGCAGCAGGTTTGAGGTTAGAATTATCCATGGCAGCTGCCATATTTAGTCTGGTTTCACCACATAAAGTCAACAACCGGTGGTGACCGGCCATTGACCTGGAAGAGTGGGGGAAGGAGTGGGGGAAATAGTAGGGGAAGGGGGGGGGGGCTCCATTTTTTCGGGGGGGGGGGCCTCCATTTTTTCGGGGGGGGGGGGGGGAGGTCATTGACCTTTCCGGTCGGTCATTGACCCCAAGGAGTAGGGATAGACACAGAACCCTACTTCTCTTACTACTCAAGTGAGTGAAAGTCGGTCAACCAGTCATTTGCTTGCCATCTGCCGCCATCTGGCTGGAGTTATTGCCTCTATAAAGGTGGGTAGTTTATTTCGCTACAAACATTCATTGCCTCGCATCCGCTCGGTCATCATCTCTCGTTAGTTTTATGTTATGACTACTTCACTTACTAGGTTTGAGGTTAGAATTATCCATGAAATAGCCTTTGTAAATTCTAACCTATAAAATTACTACTCTGGCTTTCTGTTTCAATTTCTTTTACACTTCATTTTATATCTCAGTCTTCTTTTAACTTCTAAACTTAACACATCGATTATAATGACTGCACAATGTTTAAAATTAAAGCTTTTGCGAACACAACACATATTACGAAGTACTTCTAAACCTTCAATTTCAAAGTGTAAAACTAATTTAAATAGAGTTAGGAAGAAGTACAGTTTTAACCCATTATACTGTTCAACAACTTCTCAGGTTAATGTTGATGATAGTGTTATTTACGACATTTTACGTTCTATGTTACACTTAAATAACTTAGAACTTGTTACACCTATCGACTGTGTTCAACAAGTTTTTTTATTTTACCCCCACCATTCCCTATATAAGGGCCCCGACAATAATTCCTACTTCATTATCTTCTATGCTCTTCAGCTAACAACATCTCCACTCTAATTCACACTACAATAATAATGGAAACCAACCAAGAAAATGTTCAAGTTCATGAAATATCATCAACAACTCATCCAAGGGAAAATCCTTCTAGAAATTCAACTTCAACAACTCCTCAGAACCCTGTACAAGTTCCAGATGTATCTTCTACAACAATAAATGATGTAGAAGCTATTCTTCAATCCCTTGTCGGTTTCGACTGACCTGTATGATGATCACCGATAAACTGAACTCTTAAAGTTCAGTCTTTTTTAAAACCCCCTCCATATGACCTTGAAGCAATTATCCCCTCTCCTTTATACACTAACTCCTACTTCAAAAATTAACACCATCTCCTCACCCCTTCTCCACCCTTTCATTTGATTTAGCCTCTCCCCACCTGAAGCTATATGGCATGGCATATGGCGGCAGCGACTGATTTGGCAGCTGGCCGATGGCAGCTGGCCGGCAGCGGCTGGCAATTGGCACGACTTCCGTTTTGAAAGTAACCAAACCCCACTACTGCGGCCCTCGCACCCTTTCACGCTGTAACAGCCGCTATGACGTCTGTTTTACACGTGAACCACGTTCCGCCACGCACCCATGAATATTCAGTAACCAAGCATAACCATTCTAATAAACAGGGTTGAAGCGTAAAGTATTCACGTTGTAAAAATATTAAATAATAGTGTACCGTGGACAGAAATAGAATGAATATTTTACTTCTCAAACTGAAATTTATGACAATATCGAGGTATTTCTGAATTAAATATATTGATTCTGAATCGAGAATAATCCAAACAAAAATACATATATCACGGCAAATTTACTTTAGGAGTCTATGTTTATTTTCATAATACCCCCCGTCGCAGCAGACCTGCGTACTCAGCGAATTTCCAAATTAGTAATATTAATTTTGACCAGCTAAACTTATAAACAAAATTTCATCACGTGCTCATAAATAGGGAAATAAATGTCTATTCTCCTTAAGATAAATATAGGGAAAAAGTATGCAGGTATGCTGCCATGGG